>PITA01000388.1:0-67481 GCA_004023965.1 Spilogale gracilis | reverse complement strand
ACAGGTTTAGCTTCTTTCGACTGCGCAGATATGTGATGTCCAATGGGACTTGTCCTCCCCTGTCTCGCAGAGTGTGGCGTGCTGCAGGCCCATGCGTGCTGCTGTGAAGGGCAGTGTGTCCTCCCTCCTGGCTGGGTCCTAACTGGCTGTGTGTGTATGTGCTGCGCCGTCTCAGTCCATACAGCTGCTGATGGGCGCCAGGCTCACGTCTGTGAGCGCGTCTGACTTGAGGCAAGGCTGCTCGTGTTGGCCAGAGAGGCTGTCATGTTTTGTGTCCCCTGCCAGAGCCTACTCCTTCCAGCACGGGTCTTAGCTGAGGCTCCGGATTCCCCTGGAAGACAGCCTGACCCCCTGAGGCAGAGCCCTGCCTTGTTCTCGTGCCAGTTTCAGGCCAAGAACAGGGCTTTGGGGGCCCTTTTCTGAGTCACACACAAGGGCTGCCAGGGTCCAGCTCTGGGGTCCCCTGGGAGTTCTCTGAGGCCAGTGCCTTGAGAATTTTGTGTTCTTTACAGCTGCCTGTGGCTGTAGCTCCTTAAATAGGCTTTCAGAATGGGAGCGGCATGTAGGGCGGCTTCCTATGGGTTTGCGCTCCCCGGCCCCTCATGGGCCCTGGGTGGCGGTCCAGCCTTTGCTCTGCTAGGCTCTCTCCCAGCAACCCCTCCTCATACATACTTTGTTATGGGCCTGCATTTCCATCCCTGGGAGCTCTGCTCAGGGAACAGAGCACTGGTGTGGTTCGGTGTTTTCCCTGCATCCGCATGGCCCTTCCTGTTATCCTCCGTGGATGAGTAACAGCTCTAGCTGCTAGGAACCCCCACTGCGGACGCTTATGGCGTCTCTGGTTTTGCTCTCCTTTTTTGCTGGGTCCCTTCCAGTCCTGTGCTCATTTTATGTGTGATCCCAGAAAAGCTCACAAACTGTTTCTACATGGAAAAAGCATAAGCCTTGGAGATCAGGACTCTGCTCTGTGACTGTGATGGGTCCTTAGCCTGGCTGGCATAACCCTCTGCCAGAGGCTGTCCGTGGCCCCATCGGTCTCAGGCGTGAACCTCTGGGCAGCCGTCCCCGGGGTCCCGTCACCCACGAGCTCTGGCTGCGGTTGTCTGTGCACCACCAGCTCCCAACATTGAAGGCGTGTGAGAATGTGGTGGGCACGCTCCGTGCTCCCTGTTCATCTAGTGACTTACAGACGGAGCACAGGGAAGGTAAACTGCCTTTCATCCCGGCCCCTTGGGAGGATTCCTTCCTACTCTATCTCAAGGCACCAGCCCCTTTTCCCTCTTGGCCAGCTCCTCCCACTCTTGCTCCCTCTGGCCGGACTTGGCTCTTTTAGCGCCTTCTGGTCTTGGCTGCATAGATGTTTCCATTCCATCCCAATCTTTGGTGCTTCCCGCCAATACGGAGCTGTTGGGCCCGATGAGTCACCATTTAGCCCATACATGGCCAGGCCCTGTGCTGTCCAGCCCGGCCAGCTTTACAGTGCTGCGGTGTGGAGGGCACGAGCTTTCATGGCCACTGGGCGTAGGGGGCCGCTGGAGACTCAAGCCCAGATGGCATGTGGGAACCAGCCCTGGGCTCCCGCCTCTGGCCTCCACCTTTGGGCTGGGAAGGGAGTGTGACCTTGTGCGGCCTGCTTACCCATACTGCTTCTCTGGAGACCTGGTACCAGGCATCTCCCTCCTCTCCTTCCTGGTGGTCCTAGGACGCAAATACCTGAGCTGTTCTGAATGTCTTCTATAGGTTTTGGGGAAAATAACCTCACTGAGGTGTAAAGATTAAAAGGTTTCTACTTTGCTCTTTTTGTGTCTTCCGAGACCTCTCCTGTTTCTCCTGGACACACTCACATGCACACACATGTACACATGTGCCTCCAGGAGACATAGCTGCTCTCTGTGTGACGTGGCGCTGGGGCAGCCCTTTACTCACATGGTGGATGTCCCTGCCTGGCCAGAAGAGCCTATCTCACCGCCGTCCCCGCAGCCTCCGTGGACATGTCTTGTGTCCCTGCAATAAGTCAGGCGAGAGCACACCTATGAAAGGCTTACTCCTGTTGAGGGGCAGGCCAGGCCCCAGGCCTTGGGCACCCACGGGATCTTCCTCTGACACTGAGCCCACTCCCTGGTGTCCTCTCGGCTTCTCCGCGGCCCCGTTCAGAGACACGGTGAAAGCCCCTTGTCTATACTCAAGGCCCTTCTTTTCAGCCCCTCTCCCCCGTGAGAAGCTTCCCACTGGTCTGGACAGTTCCGAGGGCAGAGACGATGGGGTCTTCTGGCCAAGGGATGCCCATTTGTGTCCCCTGGCAGCCCTGTGTCCTCCCCAGTGCTGAGCCTGAGGGAACCGTGCTTTGGCAAAGCCGCCCCTGGTACAGAGATGCACTCTCCATCCACCTGTCCCCTCACTCTTGCCAAGCACTCGTGAGGAGCCTGGCCCTGGCCGCTGGCTGCGACTATCCTGTCCTCATGGGCCCGAGGGAGCTTGAGAACACCCGGCACTGGACAGGCCAGGCTGGCCGTGGTGAGCAAGACACTGTGCCCCACAGAGCGTTGCAGCAGAGGGGCCTGCTATAGGGCTTGGGGTTACGGCTTGGGTGGGTGATTTGGAGGAGGTTCTGAGGAAGTGGGCACGCGCCGTCAAAAAGCAGTGGCAGAACCACAACCGGGGTCCTCAGTGGTCCTGCCTGGGGGTAGGCGTGGCATTGTTGGTAAAGGGACGGAGCACACATTTGCACCAGCCAGGAGGGTGTGGATGTTCTGTGGCCTTCTGTGGTCTGCTTTGTGCAGGTCCCAGGATCGTGTGGGACACTGGCACCCTGTGAGTGCCGTGGCTCACTGCTCGGCAGCTGGCTGCTAGCCCCTCGTTTCTGTGCACCCTCACACAATCCCGGCAGTGGTGCCATGTCCTGTGCTCTGGACCGCGGTGCCTGGTGGGGCCCTGCAGACCCCTCCCCAGGTAGTCTCCGCCCTGCCATCCCCAGCTTTTGCGTCCACAGGCCTGTGGTCTTGGATGAATGAACCAGCTCCTGGCTGGGTGTTAGCAGCATGGGTCCCTGAGCGTCTCTGTGAAGATTCTGTCAGACGAGGCGGCCCGTGAGGGACACTCAGGTGGTTCCTTTCCACTTACAGAGAGGGGTCGGTGGTCACAGAGACCCTTTCCTTCCACGCCACACTGAATACAAAGCCTGCCTTGTGCAGAAGGCTGGCTGCCCCTGCTTGCTTTGAAAACTTGAGCCTTCCCTTCCTTTCTCGGCTCCTCCCTCCGGGTGGAAACACCACCAGGTCTGGGCTCCCCACCCCACCACGGTTGTGGGAAGGGGGCCCCCGTTCCAGGCTTCGTGCCCCATTAAGCATATACATTCCAGATGTGCCTCCTGAAAGACATTCAGTGTCCTCTGCCCGACGGAAACCTCTCCCGTCTACGCCCCGGGATGGAGACCCAGCGCGAGGGGTATGCCTCCGGCGGCTTCGGTTGGCTCCCACATGTGTGTGCAGACACAACTAGAACCACTGTGGGTCTGGTCTCAATGAGGAAGACCTAAGCAATCTGCTCAGTCACTTCCAGGTTGAAATGCTAGAAATATAAATTTCATTTTCATTTTCACTAGAGCCAACCTATAGTATAAAGAATCCTTCGCTTTCAGAGAGAAATGGCGCTCAGCTGTGAGGTGGCCCATCAGCTCTTGCTGTTAGCCCGTGGGCTCAGGCACGGTCCTCTGGGTGGGGTGAAGGGGGAGAGCACCCAGGGGCGGGGAGACAGAAGGCAGCCAAGAGGGCTGGCACTCACCTATGCGAGGGGCCCGCGCCGTTCTTGCCTTGCTGGAGACGCACAGACCCAGGCTCCCGTAAGGAAGACAGGAGTCCAGCTCAAGTTGTTGAAACCACACACTGCATTTTAAGCAGAGTGTGGTTTGGCCACGTGACCCAGAAAAATTCAGCTCGGCCTACAGAAAGAGGTAGCTTCGCCTCGCAGACAGAAAAAGTAACATGTGCGCCTGTGCATCCCTGTGTCTGTGGGCATCCGGCGGCTTCCCTGCAGACTCCACACCCTGGCCCGGTCACAAGACGGTCCCTCCCAGAAAGCCGGCAACGTCTGCAACTTAAAATAGGACCTGAAACCCCACCCATAACATAGGGAAGAGTGATCGCAACCTGAATAGCCAAAGGAAGGTCCCCTAAAGCCTTCCCCTTGGTGCGCTCTGCTCCAGGGCCAGCGCTAGTGCCACCCCGACCAAGCACTGCTCTCTGGCCTGAGAGCAGGGTGGACATCAGTGAGCCAGAGTCCTGAACACACAGCCCTGCAGGCCTGCTCCTGGAGCCTCACTTGGGGTCAGGCAGAGTTGGTGCTGTTGCCTGCAGGGCTCATCCACCTCTGGTCACCATGCCCTGGCTAGGAGGCTGGGCACAGGGCAGGTAAGAGTTGCGGGGAGAGGACAGTCCAGAGCCTTGGGGGAGTTAGGAAGTGGCCTGGGGGCCCCCAAATTCCTGAAGGAGAGGACCTGCGTAGAGGAAGCAAGAGCTCGGTGTGGACTTGGTGGCCTGTGTGGCTTCCCCTGGTGGCTGTCCCTGGGCCAGGCCTGGCTAGAGACAGGACGGAGAGCCCTCTCTGTCTGCGTCCGTGTGCAGCTGGCCCAGCATGAGATCAAGCAGCACTTGGGGGACGTTCCGTACAGCACCGGCCCACTGGGCTCACTGCTGGCATCCGCAGCCACATGACCTCCAGGGAAAACCCACCGAGGCTCCAGGGAAGCAAAGAGTGCCCCGAGGGCCCCGTTGGTCACTGAGCCCAGACTAGGGTTGGGACCGTGTTTTGTACAAATGTCTCTTACAACTTGGACTCCCCATGTGGGTCCTGCAGTGTTGTTGCTGAGGAGCACCAAGAGCAAGCCAGCCCAGGTCCTCCCTTCCTGGAGCTCTGGGTCTGAGCAGGGCTTAGGAGCTTGCTCAGAAGTGGAGAAGCCTCATCGAGGTTTGAGGACTGCCAACAGAGGCTAATCACCTCTAGAGGTGGGAGACCTGAGGCCTGGACGGGGGTGATTAGGTCTCTGTCATTGTCACTGGCACAGCTCCCAGGATGACAACGTGCCTTCCTGTTAAGCCCCTGTGGTCATCAGCCCTGCCCACTGGTACCCACAGAGAAGCCCCCAGCCTGGAGTTAGGCCCTGACAGGTGTGCGTGGCCGCAGGGGAAGCAAGGCCTTCAGCCCCCGGCGCATAAGCAAGCAGAGGTTCCCTGAGCTATTGCGTGGCTGGCATGCCTCCCTCAGCCTCCTGGCGTCCAAGCCCTTGTGCACGACCCCGACCAGCTCTCTGGGAGAGGTTCCCTGAGCTATTGCGTGGCTGGCATGCCTCCCTCAGCCTCCTGGCGTCCAAGCCCTTGTGCACGACCCCGACCAGCTCTCTGGGCTCCGAGTCTGAATGTGTCGCTTTAAGCTGGTGGCCAGGGGCCTCCCGCCCTTCCTCTTGTGAATGGGTTTATAGAGCTGCGCCCCTTTTTCAGATTCCTCAGGACAATGGAGCTGGTGGGTGGGCCTCATCAGGCTCAACGGAAGCTGGCTGGGGACAGGAGGTGCAGGGGGAGCCCCACCCCATGTGGATGGTGCTCATGTGCGGGTTCTGCTGGCGTTGTGGGGACTTTGCTCCCATAAGCGAGGTCTGCCCCTTCCCCCACCCCAGGCAGAATGAGTCCCTAGGGAGCAGGAGCCTCCTCTGCCTTAGGCTCTGGGGCGTTCTGCTTCCTGCTCACATGAGCTCGGGGCTTGGGGGTTTTGAGAGCTCCGATTTAGCAAATAAACCTACCCTCTGGACTCTCCCTGCCTTGCAGGGAAATGTCTGAGCTACTGGCCCAGCTGGTGTCTCCCCGCCCTGACCTCCTGGTCTTCCGTTAAGCTGAGAAAACCACGCTGTCTTCCCCAGCTGCCTCCGCTGGGAGGCCTGCTGTATGGTTTGGCTCCATTCTGCAGCATCCAGAAATGCGTTCCATCTGTGCCTTGGCTGCTGGTGGCAGACAGGCAGTGTCAGCCTCCAGGCCACAAGCTCGCACTGCCAGCAGCTGGTCCCTGGTCGCTCGGCCTGGGAGAACCACCACGACACCGGAGCCTCCTTGCCCACTGGGCCCAGCCCCCACCTGCCGGGGCTCCCACAGACCATTGAGGCTCGGAACGAACAGAGCTGCTGAGAGAACCACCCACACGTGTAGCCTGAATTTCTGGTCCCGAGTGGAGGGGAGAGCTTGAGGCGTTGAGGTGGGGGGTGTGAGAGCACACCAACTGGCTCCCAGCTCCTGTTCCCTCCGGCCAGCAGTGCTGCACGTGGGTATCTGAGGGTTAGATGACCTGGCACACTAGACTTGTGAAGCCAGAGACTGTCCGTGAATACAGGTTTCTGCCAGTGTGACCTGCACACACACAGGGTCCCACATGGGTCTGAGGTGGGCCAGCCTCTGCAGCCCAGCCCCGGGACCAGCCTGGCCTGGATCCCTCTCTAGCTCACCATCCATCTGACTCCAGACACCCCGGCACCCTCCTCCCAAGGTGCCTCGAGGCCCCGTTCCCACCTTCTGTCACATCCTGTCTTTGTGTTTCCATGGATCTGAGTTACTCCCTGCCGGATTGTCTGTGCCCTGGGCTGTGTGCTCTCAAGCAGGGTTGGGTGCAGGAAGACGTTTCCAGGATGGAGTGCTGCGCCGCCTCATTCCTGGCCCTCCCTCTCCCTCGTGCGGCCCACACTCCCTCAGTGCCAAGGGCAGACGCCAGCAAGGAGGTAGCAGGGTGTCGGAGCTCTGCAGTTGGCAAAGTGCACACAGTTACTGGACGTGAGTGAAAGTGTGAAAGGAGGCGTGCCCTCGACCACATGCCCTCCCCTCCCAGAGCACAGGTCCTGCCTGTCAGCTGGGTGGTAGTTCCACTCGAGCGGGAGCTGGCAGCGGCCTCCCTATGCCCGCTGCTCCTGCTGTGTTTCTGGCCCTGTGTTGAGAAGACGATGGGATGGCGCGTTCAGGGAGCAGTGGCTCTCCTGCCCACCCCTCTGTCCCAGAATACACTGTCTTGGGACATATTGTCTTTGTGTGTGTGCACGGGACAGGCAGGCTTCACGTTCTCCACAGTAAGAGCATCTGACCTTGGCTTTGCCCACAGCCCAGCCCAGGTTGGGCCGTGGCCGTGCTGCGCTGCATCTCCAGGACCTGGCACACCCATGTTCACCCCGTGTTTGCAGCAGCTGTCCTCACAGTGGCCATGACGGGAGCAGCCCGAGGGTCCATCGAGGAGGAATGGATAAGAAAATGTATACCCATGCGGTAAATCGGAAGGAGTGGTGGACTGACACCTCCCACAGGCTGGAGGAACCTTACCAGGTGGCCATTTCGTGGGAGAAGCCCACCCCAAAAGACCCAAGTGTTCTGGAACTCCACTGAGAGGACATATCCAGGAGAGATCCATACAGACAGCAAGATGAGTGGTTGCAGGGTGCTGAGGGGGCCACGTCTTCTGTCATGTTCTAAAATACCGGCACTGATGGCAGCCGTGTGTGTCTTAACTCTTGTCACTAAGATGCCTTTACATGTTTACAATTGGCTTTATTTGAGATAGACGCCAAAGAACTGCGCTGTTCTGAAAATGCAGTTCCTTGACACTTAGTAGCCCTCTTCAGAGACCTCTCCGTCACCTCAGAGGGGTCCCACCTACGCGTCTGCAACCGATCCCTGTTCCCTGGCTTCTGCCTCCACTCGCCACCAGGCTGTCTGTTTTGCCTTCTTTGTCCTGCTGCTGTTTGGTCAGCAGGAACTGGAGAGAGTATGTTGATTATGGACTTTCTCATCGCAGTTCCAGCGCAGGCCATGGTCTGCGTATTTCTCTACAGCTGTGGGGGATGATGGGAGCCTTGGTGGGCATGCCCACAGGTGCTCCTGGCATAGCAAGCCGAGCCAAGCCAATGCAGCGATAGGTCCGCAGCCTGCGGCCATCCTGGGGTTCTTTCCTGATTTATCTCAGTGCTCATCTGGCCTCGGTGGTCACCTGAAAATCTTGGAGTGAACCCACAGTGCCAAGTAATGGGGCCTTTTCAGATGCTGGGGGGACTTGCTTCGGGTGTTTGGACAAATGTTTTCCCAAAGAAAACCACATTCGAGTTATTTGTGGCTCCGATCCTGACTTCCAGCCCCCACAACCTGGCAGCCTGTCTCTACAGCCATGTGGTGAGTGGGATCCCGCCCTTAGGGGCCCTGTGTTCGGCCCACTCAGCCCTGTCTGGCGGGCCATCTCTGCACAGATGACGCGCTGTGGTGTGCAGAGGTTGAAGGTGTCCACAGAGGCTGGGAGGAGTGCGGGTTCCTCCTCCTGGGGTGGGAGGGCAGGGGGCGGGCACTTTTCTGGAACGCCCTTTGTACCATGTACAACTGTGAGTCCGTTGCACAAGAGTTTCCTTGATCTTGGAAGTCCGGGAGCACACAGGGCCTGCGGCGATAGGCCCCTGTCTGTAACGGAAGCACTTTGCATGCTTCAGGCGACCAGCAGCCCCTGAGTAGCAGAGGCCAGACCTGTGGGGCCTTCCAGCTGGCCGTGCATGAGCAGGCCCAGAGGCCACGGGCCGGAGTGCTTTCCCCCTGCAGACTCCAGCATTCACCTGTGCCTTTTCAGACAGAAACTTTTCCAACAGTTTTTTAAAAACGTGTATAATCTTACAGCTAGTTCTTACTGTCCTTTCTAGCCATGGCGCTTCTTAGGCTCCCTGATGTGCAAGACATTGCAGTAAGTGTTCGGCTTCACTTGGAGATCGGAAACTCCAGGGAGGAGTTGCCCTGTGAACGGCAGTGTGCCAAGCCTTAACTGCACAGAAATCCAGCATCACGGGCCCTCACCCGGCTACCATCCCTGTGGGTGCCCGGCCCAGCTGGCTCCATTGTGGCACCTGTGGCTGCGTGGGCTTGGCGCGGCCCGCGTGTGTGTGTGTGTATGTGTGCCAGACAGCACCTGGCCGACTGAGCGCTCCTCTCCACTGCTGCCAACACTGTGTTTTTGTAAAGGCCCAGTTTGCTGTGAATTCTGCGAGCCCCATGGGGTCTAGGCTTGTGTCTACAGGGGCAGCTTGTATAGGACACATCGTGTCAGGGGTATAGCAGGCTGTTTGCGCTTCGGCAGCCAGTGTGGGGGTGAAAGCCGCCATGAAAAATCACTGAGTTATATCACCAGACATGACTCACCCAACCCCAACCACATCAGCGCTGAGACCCGTGAGGAGCACCCTCTCGGGGCATGAACACAGGTCCCAGTGGCCCCATGCTCTGTGGCCCATTCTCGGCCGCCCTGCAGAGTGAAGGTCTGCCGGTGGCCACTGGATGGAGCTCCGCAAACGCGCCTGCTCTCCAAGGCTGGAACGTGGCTCTGAGTCACATTCCGTCTGCCAGAGCTCTAGAGTGTCCTGGCCAGGCCCCGGGCATCTCAGGCACTGGAACCTTAGTTCCCAGGTTCACATGATGTCAACAGCAGATGAGCTGAAGAGCCCCTTGTTTTAAATATCAGGAGAAAGGTTGAGAACACAATAGGCCCTCCAACAGATGCTTTATACTCAGGACTCCTGTCTTAGACACAGACACAATCGGCAGAATACAGCAAACTATAAAAAGCCTTTAAATTGCCTTTTCTTTATTAAGATGATATGGGTGTCTTCAAATTCTTTCATTCCTAGATGACTCAGTCACTTTTCAGCTTTATCGAGAGCTCACAAGTGTACACAACATGTTGACCTCTTGCACACGGGTCAGACACCTCCCCCGCCCCCAGCCCAGAACCTCTGGGACCCCCATGACACTCTGTTCTATCCTCAGCCCTCAGGATGCAGTCAGCAATTTTTAAAATTTTTCTGAGGAAAGGGTAACGTTTGCAAGAGCAGTGAGGCTGTCTGTGCTGTCCGTCGTTGGTGGCCTGTGCAGTGGCATTCGCAGCCTACTCTGCCACTGTCGGGGGACGGCCAGGAGTGGTCAGCTGGCTGTCATTGTAACCGAGGAGCTGTAGAGAAACAACCGGAGATGGCAGAATCTGTGTCACCAGGAAAGGCGAGTTTTAGCGTAATATGTTCTCTGCCATTTTCTGACCTACATCCTGTGCTCCTGGAAATAGACATTTGAAGAATTCTGAAATTGTATAATATATATAAAATAATTTAAATCTTCAAATGTGTGGGGTTTTTTTTTTAGCAGGTTTTTCTTCCTCATTTATGTGAACTTTAGGCCAGTGGGTACACCCACTGGGGCAGATTTAACATATTAGAAAAGAAAAAGCCCCCAAATTCTCCAGCTGATTTTAAATTCAAGAACTGGACTTGTAATTTAGTGTCTTACTCATTTATTCCATGTTGATGTTATATCAAGTGCATCCTATAAAAGAATGAATGTTTGATTTATTGACACATCTGCCCCAAATAGCAATCTGGTTTCCTGTGATAAATTCTATAACCTTCACAAAATAAACCTAAGATCAAACGCACCTTTTGGAATCTTAAGCATGGCAAGATAGATGACTGTTTGTGGTTAGCAAAAATAAGATTAATTTTAAAAGTGTAATTGTCAGGGCGCCTGGGTGGCTCAGAGGGTTAAGCCTCTGCCTTTCAGCTCAGGTCATGATCTCAGGGTCCTGGGATAGAGTTCTATATCAGGCTCTCTGCTCTGCGGGGAGCCTGCTTCCCCCTCTTTCTCTGCCTGCTTCTCTGCCTATTTGTGATCGCTCTGTCAAATAAAATCTTTTAAAAAGGTGTAATTGTCAAGAAGTTTTGATAGCAAAATTAATGACCTTGGAACATAACTTTTTACTGGGGGAGATATGGATTGGTCAGTTAAATATATATATATATATATATATTTATATATATATATTTATATATATATATTTATATATATATATTTAGCATTGAGTTCACAGTCTACTTTAGCTTTTTCCAAATAGCTCCTTGTTCTTCTCTCAACTCAAAAATCTTCCCATTTTGTGGGCAAGTTCGCAGAAATGCTGGAAGCTCCCATACTTAGAAGAGAAGTGTCAGGGCACAGCAGATTCATCTGAGATGAATTTAGCACAAGAATGTGGATGCACAAGTGTGAAATGGAGAGGAGGTTCTGCGGCATGTGAGGTTGGTGACAGAGGTGTCCCAAGCAGGGAGAAGAGCACATCTCACGTGTGTGAGACCCAGGGATGCTGCAGAAGCAGTGGTGGGGGTCTCCAAAGAGGTCTCCTGCCTCGGGCCTGCGCTCACCAGGAAGAGCTGCCAGGCTGCCACCTGCCTCAGGGGCCCTCTGTCACCAGCACACGTGGGTGCTGGGATTGGGGAGGGACCCCTGGAAGGGCCATCTCAGGCCCCCAGGGAGGTCACCAGAAACAAGCCAGTTTGCAGCCAGAGGCACTGAGAAATGGCAAACAAATCAGTGATTTTTAGGTCTCCTGTTTGGGGGACCCTGGCTGGGGTAAGAGACTCAAGGGATGTGGACAGAGACCCATGTGCCCTCAGCTCTGTGCTCTTGGGATTTCCCTCTCTTCTAGGAGTTCTTTCTCCTCGAGCAAAGAGCAGAACAGATAAGCAAGGAAAAGGGTCTTTTTATGTGAAATAGCACTACCACTACCAACCAGCCTACCCTCTGGATCCCATTTCTACCAGTAATGGTGCTGGCTTTCTGATCGAAGAGCCTGGCAGTGTGTGGTGGACCTTGGGCTAACCTGGCCCTGGGCCTGCCCACCAGCCGGGACAGAACTGAGGTCGAGCAGTAGCAGACATGTTGGAAGTGAGAGGTTCTACAGCTGCAGTGCGGGGACCTGTGCAGTCACACTGGTCACTCAGCCAACCCTAGCCTTTCCCAGGGGAGCCATGGTCCTCAGGACTACACAGCATGTGGCCCACAGGATTAGAAAAGAAACCCCCGTGCTCTGAAGAGCTGGGGCAGCAGTGAGGGGGCTGCATCCTTGAGTAGAAATAGCACGTTCCTGGCAGAAGTAACCCAGAAACTTCTCTCATCCTGCCCAAGACCTACTGGCTGGGGAGTAGATGGGCCACACAGAACCGGTGCAGAGTTTCACAGCTGTCTGGGCCGAGCAGGGCCGGGGCCCTGGCATCAGTGTACTTTCATGATTCTGCACAGGCAGACTCTTAACTCAGTCCCACCATCCTGGAGGAGACACATTCTGCAGGTAGCAAAACAATGGCAACTAAGTCATGGGCTAAATGTCCCAAGAGACCAGGACCAAATGGAGCGACTTCCCCACATGGAATGTGGCAAAAAATCAAGCCACACTCTGTTATCCTCGAACCAGATGTGTCAGACCTCAGAAGTTTTCAGGCTGTCACAAGTTAGTATGTTAATATCTCTGCTAGGGGATTAATAACCAAAATACGTAAAGAACTCCTACAACTCAAAAGCCAGATAAAATCCGATTACAAAATGGGGAGAAGGTCAGAAGAAACATTCCTCCAAAGAACACAGCTGGCCAACACGTACATGAGAGGCGTTGTGCCCCCTCACCACCAGGCAGGTGCACATGAGAACCACAGAGGGAGACGAGGATGGCCGCCGTCAAGAAGATGAGGTCAGAGCCGGCGCGGATGTGAAGAAAGGGGAACCCTCGTGCACCATCAGTGAGAATGCAAACTGGTGCAGGCACTTAAACAAGAGGTTCCTCAAAAGCTAACGAAAGACAGTTACCCTACGATCTAGTCGTCACACCTGTGGGTATTTACCCAAAGGATACAAAACCACTAACCGAAAAGATGTCTGCATCCCACGTCCACTGCAGCTTTATTCCCCGTGGCCAACACACAGAAGCAGCTGAGTGTCCCTTGACGGATGAGTGGACACGGAAGGTGGGGGCACGTGTACACACACACGTAAGATATGCGGTGGAACAGCAGCCATAGAAAGGAACGAAGCCTGGCCACTTGCAACAACACGGGTGGACCTGGAGGGCACTGTGCTAAGTGATGTAATAAGTCAGAGGGAGGAAAAAATGCCATATGCTTTCACTTATATGGGGGATCTCTAAAAAAACAACCAAGGTCAGAGAAACAACAGATCGGTCGTTGCCAGAGGTAGGGGTGTGGTGGTGGGAGAATGGGTGAAGAGAAGTCAAGAGATAAAAATAAAAAATAAATAAATAAATACGGTGCATGACTGAGCAACAACCAGAAACAAAGCCGTGGTGTGTTTTTTTCTGAAGGCACAACCCTAAAAGCAGGGCAGAGCTACCAGATTACCAGTTCCCAGCCCTAGTCCCTCCGTGATCGGAACACTGCACAACTTCAGTTGAAATACAAACCACATTTTAAGGAATGTGCGTGTTTACAGTTTTCATTTTAGCCCACAACTTCTGTGGACCTGCTCTCTGCACCCGCACGCACACAGGTAACGCCGCGGGTACTGCACGCTATGGGACAGTGGGGCTGGGGCAGGGCCCCCGTGATCACACTCCTCTTTATGCAGAAAGATGCCCTCCTGCCACTTGAGGTCAGGGTTTGCTACCAAATGAATTTGCTGCAAACCTGAAAAATAAATCTTACTGTTTTTAGAGTTTTGTGCGTTTCAGGGTTGGAATTAGGAGCTACAGCCCAGGGTTGTATTGTGATGGTGTGGGGGGCAGGAATCTTCTTTTGCCATGGTTTTAAAGCAGATGTTTGCGGGCCACGGTGTAGAAGGATCCAGGCACATGCTGCTTCTGGCCAAGCGGGCGGGTGTCGGGCTCCCTGCGGCAGCAGCCATGGAAGACCCGACGGGTGAGGTGGCGGTGGTGGCCGCACGCTCCGCCCGTGCCAGACGAAGCTAGGTCTCCAGGCCTGTCTCTCCCCTGGGCGGCCCCTTCCAGCTTCAGTGTGAACTGCCTTTTCCTTTCTTCAGTTTATTTTTATTGTTCGGCCTGATGCCCACATTGGGGAGTTGAGCTATATGGGAAAAGGTCAGCTGATGTCACCTGTGAGGGCGGCAGCGGTTCATTGGGCAAGGAGAGAGCCGCCAGCTACTTTACTCACGATTAAGACCAGCCACACTGCTGGCCTTGTCCTTCTGAACATCTTCATGCCACCTCTGTGTGTGACACCGTGCGCCTCTACTCTCCCGCCGCCCCAACGTGACCCTGCAGCCGGCAAGCCCACCCCCACCCGCCCTCAGCAGGTGCTCTTTTGTGTTGCTTCCTTCATTTTCATAGTGTTGTGACTTTTCTATCAAATCTCTCCTTTCTCTGAACAGTAATAAAGAGAGGGAATCAAGGATTGTAATGAGACAGTATAAATATTGGCTTTTGTCTGTCATCCCGTCATTCTGGAGCTCCATGTGGAGAAAGCGGAGGGCATGGATATGGAGGACTGAACAGTGTGCGAGCACCTTGGGCAGAGGCAGCTGGGCTGATGCAGCTTCCCTTCACACCAGGCCCCTGCTGCTTTGAACAGCGTGGCCTTGGTGTAAGAGTGGCCTTTCTGAAACAACAGAAAACTTGACGAGAACACATCTGGTGCTGTCCTTTGTTCGTGTCCCAGTGACCTCCCAGGGAAGACACCAACAGTGTCGTGCACCCAGCCGAAGTGTCAGTCACCTGTCTCCTAGGAGGGGGGTAGACCATGCCTCAAGGGTGTGCACCCTCGGCCACCGGCTGCAGGGTGACCACGCAGGGAGCACGGATAGTGGCCCCAGGACTGGCTGTCTATGCCATCACATGCTGGACCCCCACCTGGTCTGGGGAGCAGCTCTGGTGCCCACAGTGCATTTTCTTGATGAGCCGCCGGAGTTTGCTGGGGAAGTTCCTATTGATGTAACGGTAGAGAATAGGCATCACGGAGCTGCTGGAAAAGGCCAGGAATCGTGACAAGTCCTTAGCAAAGAGCAGAATCCCCAGGTGGTGCCCATCCACGGGCTTCCCCCGCAAGGCCAGCAATGTGTGCCCCAGGAGGGTCAGGTAGTGAGGCGTCCAGAGACCAAACTGCGTGCACACGGTGGCCACTAGAAGCCTGTGCACCGAGGGGTCCAGTCTCCCCGCGTCCTGGTCAAGGGGCGTGTCTTCCTTGTGGATCCTGGAGATGAGTGCCTGCGCATAGAGCACGGCTAGGGTGGGCACCAGATACCCGATGAACACCATGAGGGCATCCGCAGCCTCCGTGTCCTGCATCCTGGAGCACTCGATGATCCTGGCAGCCACATGACTGCAGATGTAGAACAGCAGGGAGGAGAAGCTGGTGAGCAGGGCCCCGCCCCAGACAAAGCCGCACACGTGCCTGGTGTTATAGACGCTGGACATGTAGGTGCGCGGCAGGGCCCGCTCAATGTAGTAGTCAAGGCTGAGCAGGGCCGTGGAGTACATGGTCACCAGGGAGGACACGTTGAACAGCACCAGCAGCGTGATGTGGGCCTCGCTGCTGAAGCCCCATAGAGCCCAGCCAGAGGCGGTGGGGCCCAGCAGGTGCACAGGCGCCAGGGCGCTGAGCACCAGGCCTGCCACTGCCATGTTCACGAAGTAGACATCGGGCATGGTCATGCTGCTCTGGTCATACAGGTTGACCAGGACGAGCAGGGCATTGTAGCCCAGGCCGATGGGGACGCCGACAACCAGGTAGAGCAGAGAGAAGACAGACAGGACCAGGTGGAAGTGCTGGCAGAGGCTCTGGTCCTCAGAGCTGCCTGTGCCATTGAGCGGGCCGCAGCTCCACATGGCGGCGGGTTGGGCTGTGTGGGAGAAAGCAGCGGAAGGTTAGAGCCCCGGGCCTGTGAATCCCTCTGAAATAAAGAGGTGGCACAGGAAGAAAGCCTCACTCCGAACTAGCACAGTAGTGGTCAGAGACTCAAATTCTGTCCTGTGCACGTGTCTCTGGTGGAAGTGCAGGTGCTGCTGCACAGCTGTCTTAAGGCCTGCAAGGTCCCAAGGCTGTAGTAATCTTAACCGGCCATGGTGAGTCTCCCTAAGCCTGTGTCCACAGAAATCTGAGCGATGGATGATTTACCCAAGGCTACTGCTGGGGAAGTCGCTCCCAGCGTGCTCTGGGGCTTCTCCTGGGACCCCCCTTCTCTCCACCGGGATGGGACACTCTGTAGGATCTCCCCCACCCCCATCGTGGCCTCACCCCTCTGCCTGGGCTGTGTGGCTTTCAGTCCATGTAACCCCCTCCTGTTCAGCCTCTACTGAAAGTGGGTTAGAAAGACAGGTGGCCGTGGGACCCATCAGCCACGGAGGTACGTGCATAGTGCTTGAGGCTGGGATCCATGCTGACAGGGGCCTTCCTGTGACAGTGTGACCCTCTGCAGCCACCTGGGTGAGAACAGCAGCCTCTCTGGGGGCAGGCATGCCATAACCTTGCCCGGGCCCTTCCCAGCACACATGGGATGTGTGCACCCGCCTTCCACACCTGTGTCTGCCATCTCTTGTGGGCCCCAGGCTGTGGCGGCAGGCTGCATCTCCAGCCGCAGGAGCAGTGGGTGCACACGTGGAGCAGATGTGTGGGCAGCTGCACAGACTGGCGTGTGTCACCAAGGGGTGCCATGAGTGGAGCTGGGAGAACAGGAGGCGCTAAGCCAGGAGGTGGGAGGCTGGAAGTGGGGGTGTGCCACGGGCTGCCACGCTCATGCCTTCACCTCCAAGGGGCTGTCACGGGGTCCCAGTGAGGCCCACGTCTGCGTGAACCATCATGGAGCCTGGGGTTCCCTGGGGGGACATGCTTCTGTGGAGGGGGGGTTCACTCTGCCAAGGTGCCCATGCTGAGAGAGAGAGGGAGGGGGTGGGCCGTCGGTCCCGGCACCCTCACCCAGGCTCCGAGGCAGCACCCCAGCAGAGTACAACCAAGCAGACCGTGTCCCAGCACCTGGGAGGCGTGGGCCCACAGCCCGCCGTGAGAATCTACCATGTGAGGAAAGAACATGCTTCACAGTGTCAGTCCTCTGGAGGAAAACCTTACTTGCAAAATGTAGTTTGGTCCAACCGGATCTCCTCCTCTCAGGATAAGAAATCCTCTTGGGCAAGCATGTACAAAGCAGACATTTGTTTCCTGCGCCTTGGAATAGGGATCAGCTGACCCCGCCACCCATGAAGGTAGGTGCTCAGGGGCCAGGCCCTGCCCGTAGCTGCTGCCACACAGCAGGCCAGAGTCCGGCGTGGGGGTGGGTGATGTGGAGAGAGGGCTCTGACCACAGACCTACCCACTGGTCTGCCTTGCCCTGCCCCACCCGGCCAGTGGGGGCAATGGGGGTTAACAGTGAAGGAACTAAAGGGAGACACTCCCCCCGTCCCCCCCTTCCCTGTCTGCATCAGAGTACCCCAACATCAGACTGCGGCGGGTGTGCAGGCCAAGCAGAAGTCAGGGACAGCGAGTCAGCGAGAATGTTTTGTAAGCCTCATGAATGCAGCCCAGCAGCCAGCGGATCCTGTGTGTCAGACTGCAGCAGCGATCGGGGTCAGGCTGGGCGCGGGGCTGGCCAGCTCCGCCCATACCTGCTGGCTATACCACTTTTGCAAGTGTTTACTGTCATCCATGGCAGGTCCTAAAATCGGGACACTACTCCTCAGCCTCTGGTCCTGGTGGGCGCTCTGCACCCTAGGGGCCAGGTTCTGGGGGAAGAGGTGGGAGCCCGGGGCGAGTGGCCCGCTCCTAGAACACCCGAGTGTTCCATAGCCGAGGCACAGGGAGCTGGGGAGGGATCCCTTTCATGTCATCTTCTAGCCGATTACACGGCCGTTTCCGTTTCCTCCTTCCTGAAGGCCTCCAGAGCTGGCCAGGGAGGTTTCAACAACATGGCCTCCTCTATGTTCTGAGGCTCCTCCAGGCTGAGCTGCGGCTCTGACAGTCAGTGGGGAGACAGTGAGCAGAGGAGGCTGCGAGGAGCTGGCCTGCCACACTGCACTGGCCTGGAGTCCTCCGGAAACTGTACATGCTTGTGACTTCTGTGGACATCTTGCATCCCAGAGCATCCATCCCCGCGGTAACCAGCAGGGCTTGTGTCCTGACCAGGAACCCATAGGATCTGCCTCAGATGTCCCACCTGCTCTCGTGTCCAAGCCTCTTTCCTCATGAGAGGACAGAGACGTGCCCCCAAAAAAGGCAGGGCCCTGCACCATCGTTAGGACAGGCACTGGCTGAAGTGGGGCACTGGTCAGCAGGAAAGGCCAGGACCCGAGGAGCTGCACTCCTGGTCTAACAGAGCCTGTCCTCAGGCCTGCCCTGTGGCTTCCCTCCTGCCTCAGTCTTGTGCGGGGCCCTCAGCCCTCCTCCCATAGCCCGTCCCTAGCGTTGCGCTGAGTAGCCCGCAGCTGCGCCCGCGCCTCAGGCTGCTTACCTCTATCCTGAGCACCCCATGTCTCTGCGCCTGGACTGCAGACCCCGTAAGCGACACAGCAGCATTGACACCAGAGAGGATCCTGTGTTTCTCAGCAAAGCATCCCCTCCCCCGCCCCAGGTGCTTATCAGCAGCAGCCTTGCGGCGCTGGCTTCCTGCACGGTGCCTGTGCGCACTCCATGCCCGGTGTGGAAGCACACTACTTGTTTTCCTCTAGTAAATCGCTCAGTGTCTGCCTCCCTTGGCAGGCACAGTGGCCCCTCCCTATCTCTGTTTACAGCTGGTTCCTCAGAACAAGGGTTGTGCTTGCAAGGGCCGGCACCGTCCATCGGGCTCCTGCCCTGTCGTGCAGGTTCTGGGAGCACCAGGTTCCTTCCTCTGTGTAGCCCGGCCCACACCAAGCAATGGGACAGGTGTGACAAGGCTCGCCCAGAGCCCGCATGGCTGTCCCTGACACTCAGAGTGCAGGGCATGTGCAGTGACAAGTTCGTTTTTCCTTGAGCAAGGAAACTGAGAGGCAACTTAGGACAGAACCAGAGGCCACACCGAGTCTCCATGGAGAGGGGTTGTGGCCGCTGGCCCTGGAGCACGGGGCCTGAGGGCTCTTTCAAGAGGCAGCAGTGGCTGAGAACAGGCTCAGGACCTGCAGGAAGAAGGGCGGGTGTCTTCCCCATGTTGCTGTGGCGCCCAGAGCTGGCCTGAGCACAGCCACAGGGGAGCTGCCGGCCGCTGGCTGCTGGCCCTGTCCCCTCCGCCCCCCCCCCCCGCCTGCCCATGGCTGCCCCGTGGGGCTGCAGGGAAGGGCTGCTGGCAAGCGGCTGCGCGCGGCTGAGTGACTTCGTTCTTGGGAAATGGTCACGTGGAGCACAGTCTGTTTAGAATTTCCTTCCTAGTTCTGGTGGCTGACTGGCTCTGGCTCGCGTGTCGTAGGGAGAGCAGGCGGTGGCCGTCAGTGCTGGATCTGCCATGGAAACAGGCCCGAGTTTCTAGTTGCTGACAGCTGGAAAATACAGGATTTATCAACTTTATTTCAAAAGCCAGAGTTCGTGTCTACGTATAGTTCTCTTGCGTATCGAGGCTGAGGATGCTGGCTGCTGGCTCTCTGTCAGCCTGACGATGAGATGACAAGCTTTGCTCTTTTTTGTTCCAGCATTCTTCTGAGGAAGCCAGTGACGAGGAGCCACTTTGTTTTATAAACACGGGTGTGTGGTATTTGCCAAAGCAGGAGTGTTTACTGCCATCTGGGAGACCGGGGCTGAGGCAGGGCAGGGTAGGGAGTACTTGGCCGGGAGACAGGGGGCTAGGGACAGTGACGCCACCATCGTGGAGGCCACTGGATGGCCATGGGCCCTCCTCGAGGTGGGCGTGCCCATGCCCAGTGCAAACTGAACACAGGTGGTGAGCCCTGGTGGTGGCTATGGGCACATGGCACAGGTGAGCGGAAGGCAGGTAGAGGTGCTCGGGACGCCAGGGGACAGCGACTGCACCCCCAGAACTTCCACTTATCAGTGATGGTGGTCTAGTCACAGGCGCTTGGTGAAGCACGCACGGGTCTGTGAGCTGCTGGCTGTCATCACAGCTGATGTTCCAAAGGACGCGAGTGGCTAGGTGGGTGCTGGCCTGTGCAAGCCAGGGCTGCTGCTGTTATTCTGCCCCTGGAGCCACACGGATGACCCCGAGCCCCCAGGCCTGCCCTCCTGGCCACAGAGGGCCTCTGTTGGAGGCTGGCCCTGGCCTGCCTTTCTCTGGTTCCCAGTTCCTTATGGTGATTCCACTTCCCTTTTGTACACTCTCGTTTTGCAAGTCCAGGAACCTGGGAACAGAGACTTCCCTTTAGGGGAGGAGGCAGACCTGGGAACAATGGTTTGGCTCCGACCCTCCTGCCCGGGCCTCAGACCACCTTTCCAGCTCCAGAGAAAGAGGAACTTGGAGCGCAGCCAGGGGTTGGGGGGGGGCGGAGCGGGCTGTTCCAGGAAGGCCATCTCTGCAAGGCCACACGGGGTTCAGCACACTCGGTGATGCCCAGCGCTCCCCACTCCACCCACTCTCATTTCGAAATCTGCCTCATTCTTCTTGACACCAGGATGAATAATCTAGCTTCCAGGGCCCTGTCACCTGCCGTGTGCCCTCAGCAGACGGAGTCAGGGTCACTGAAGACCCCAGTGGGCTTCCCCATACATCCTCCTCCTAGACCTCCGGGCCTCTCCTTGCCGGAGCTCCCTGCTGCTTCCCTGGATCCTGGGCCTGCCTCCTCTTCCACACACCCTAGAGTCTTTTCTGGAAGAGTTTGTTGGCAGAAGTCCCTATCCCGCTCTGCCTTTCCTGCCCCCACTTCCTCCCACCTAACTGGCTCCGACGCTGTTCCCCTGCTCTCCTCTACAGGGCCTGCCTCTAGCCTCTCCCATGCTGCAGAAGCTCCCCCAAGAGCCAGACAGGTCCTGCCTCAGCACCCATAGGCCTGCAGCAGACAAGGCACCGGGTATGGTCCCATCCTCTCCCGTCCTCCCGCCTCCCCAACAGGACTGTACTCAGGGACCCCCTGGAGTGCCTCTCCTGCCAGCCCTGAATCTCACCTCAGCTGGATGCTGCTTCTGTCCCCAGAACCTCCCCCTTCCTGGTCGGGGTCCCAGCCTCCTGGAGGGGCCCCTCACAACTGTGACCATCTTCACAGAGCAGTCTCCTGGGGAGCAGTGACTCACTCACCATCAAGAACCCTGCCGAGGAGGGCCTCCGGGGCCTGCGGGGGCTTCTGTGTGTGTGCAGTGTGTTCTCCTGCAAGTCAGGACTGCCTGTCAGCTGAGCTGCGCGGAGCAAGGGCACCCTGGGCACATGCAGGTGTCCCACTGCCTGCGTCCGTGTCCTCGGCAACAGCAGCAGCAAGCCTGCTGGGCCCCCATCCCCTCTGCGGCCTGACGTGGGCCTCTGTGGTGACAGGGTTGTGGCCCAGCCCCAGGCGGGTGGGAGGGGCCACAGGAGGGCTGTGCATGGTCAGGCTGGCCTGTTCCTCCTGGGCACCAGGCATCTTGGCTGGGCAAGAAAAGGGAGGCAGCTCTTCAGGCCAGGGACCTTGCACCTGCTTGGGGTTGTCCAAGATGGAGACTGCTGTAATCTTTTTCTGGCTTTTTCCATAAAGGTGACTCATGCACCCTCTCTCTCTGAGGGCTTTCTGTGTATTTGTTTTGTTTTCTAATGGCACTCAGAAGAAAGCCTGCACATCATGAGGACAGGGCTGGTCTTTCAAGTGTCTGCTCCGCTTCCTGGTCCTGTTCCCATGGGCTGGAGAGGGCAGGATGGCTTGGGGGGAGCAAAGTCCCAGGCCTGGGGGCTGGTGGGTGCCCCAAGAGAGGAGAGCAGATGAGCAGCGAGCCTGGTGGAAGCAGGGAGTAGCTGGACCACAAGGAGGGTGCTGGGCCCCAGGCCAGGTCAGAGTGCACAGCAGGGCTGGCCTGAGAAGCAGCAGCCCCAAGCTCCCTGCCCGGGGCCAGCTCTCAGCAAACTCAGCTCGTCACTGTGTCTGTGTCCAGAGCCGCACGGCACCCCTTTCCCCAAGCTTGGCTGCATGCATATCCCAGAGAGGGCAGCCTCCAGACAGGCCAGACATTTCCCTCCAGAAAAGCCCGAGAGAACCCAAAAGCTGTGCTGCAATCCCACGAGTGAGGCAGGCTGTGTGGTGGGAAGCCTTGGAAGGAAACAAAGCTGTGGTTATTTCTTCTCCAGTGTGGGGTGGTCACCTCTTGGGCCCCAGAAGTCCTACCCTTCAGAGGAAAGCGAGGCTGAGGTCTGCAAGGACAGGGTCTTGTGGACCAAGCCGGCGTCCATTTGTGGACCTGGCACCCTGGCACTGCTGTCCGGGCCTCTGCCACCTCATGGGGTGTCCCGGGGCCAGCCTGTCAGAAGGGCCCTGTCTGGGAGCTGCCTCCCACAGCGCAGGGAAGACCCAGTGAACGTTGGCCGAGGACGGAGCGAGAAGCTAGTGGATGTGCAGGATATGTCCGAGTGTCTGCTGGGAGAACTCCAGGCATGCAGCCCTTTGGGTTCTGTGTCCCGTCCCAGTTTCTAGGGACATTGCAGTTTCCAGGCCCTCTCTGTCCCTTTGTCTCTGGCAGGGCCTGTGTGTCCTCAGCTGGGTGACAGTCAGCCATTGCAAGTGCTCTCATGAATAAAAGAAAAGCCCTTTTCTTCCAAGATGTCCTCTGGGTTTCAATAATTATATTTGAAGATGTTTTCCCAGACTTGCCAATTTCCAACCCCAGGAGAGCTCTTGATTGCCTCCTGGTCGGAGCTCTCGGGCAGGGTTAGGGTCTCAGCATGTGAGGGTGAAAGGGCTGTCTGCTGCAGGCTGGAGGTACGGAGCCATCTGAGAAGGTTGAGAGAAGGGAACCCACGGCTGACTCGCAGACGTGCATGCCTGATGGAGGAGGACGCCTGGTGGCCGCAGGTCTGGCCTGAGTACCCCTCTGGGCAGCTGTCCTTACTGCCTTGGAAAACCAAGGAAGCGCTCTCTGCCCTGGGCCCTGAGCTGGGACTCTTGCGGTCTGCGGTTTCTTCCCTGTTGGTACCACCAAGCACCGGAGCATGCCAGTCCACAGGGGTCACACGGACAGCCCAGGGTCTGGCTGCAAGAGCGGGCGCAGGCCTGGTTATCAGCACACGAGCAGAGAGGGCCCTGCAGGCCACGGGTGTAGAGGGGAGGCCTGCCGGCAGGAGGCCAAGCCACAGTGAAGATGAGAACAGAGACAGGCCACATCTCTGCTCAGTGGCCTGAGGAACACCGAAAAACCTTTTCCGGGAAGGGCCGGGTGGCCCAAGCAGCAGGGGTGGTGCCTGCGTGAGGAGCTGCCAGGCCAGGGGGCCGGCCGGAGGGGGACGGATGGGGACAGGTGTGCAGTGGGCCCTCGGTGCATCCTGGAACACTAGTCCTAGGCGGCTTTCCTACTTTGAGGAAGCGGCTCAATTCCAACACTGCCTTGCACTCCGGCCTCCCTCACTGTACCCTCCACAGGGGAGGTGGCCAGAAAAGCTCATGCTTTGAAGAGGGAGCGGGGCTAGCAACCTATGACATGGCGAGACACGCCGTCAGGAAAGGTGCAGGTGCCCCGCATTTTGTGAAGTGTCCACCTGGTTGAGAATTCCAGCTGCAGAGCCAGTGTGGCCCAGATCAACGCCCAGGCTTGTTGCTTCCCCACCGGAGGGGGGAGGGGGAGCGCGATTAGACACGGACTGTACTATCTCAGTTTCCCTAGCTTAGGAGATTCCAGTGTGACTGCTGCGGGGGTTAGGTGGGTCCAGCCATGTGGAGCACAGCAGGGTGAGCCTCAGCAGGTCCCTAGGGGGTGGACAAGAAGGTGCGGGCCCACACCCTCCTTCCTGGACACGGCGAACGCACAGAAGGCTGCCTTGTGGACTTCTGCTCAGAATCTACCACCTGCCATGGAAGAGGAGCCCGACAGGAAGAGGGGGGGGGCGGTGTGGACGTGAGTGCCAGGCACAAGCCTAGTGTGGGCCATGGGGGGTAGGGAGAGCAGCAAGCCCCAGACATGTCCCCATCCCAGAGGCTCCGTGGTCTGAGTCCAGGCTTCAGTAACCACACACACCATGCATTTGGTGCTGCGCCTCTCACTTGTCACAGGGGCCTGAATATGTACCTCCCTAGCCTGTGTTTACAGCATGCAGAGAAAGGGGCCGGGGGACAGGGCAGCTCTGGTCCTAACTTGGGAGGATTCAGGGAGTCCTCTCAGCAGTGACATACCCCCTTCTCTGCTGGCAAGGCCCACACCCCAGTTAGGCTGCCTATTAGAAGCACAGTGAGTGAGGACATTGGTGGCTTTCTTTCTGTGCCTTTTCAAAACAGATTCCCAAATGGTATAAACCAACCCATTTCAGTGCTTGTCTGTAAGCACTGAAAATGCTAAAACCCAGGGCTAAAGTAAATAGCGTGCAAACAGGATGCCAGGAGTGGGTCAGTACAGCAGCCCTGGAGGGGGGCAGGTGAAGATGGGCTGTGCACCACCGGAGCGCGCTGCTACTGGGGGGGCAGGGTCACAGGCGGAGTCCTGCATGTGGGTGTGTGTATGTGTGGGCGGGTGCGGACACCGAGTCCACAGAGATGAAAGACCAGCAAAGAGCAATCAGCCTGTTCCAAGGTAGCTGAGCTGGTTTCACTAAAACCTTACCCTTACTTCCTTGCTCTCTTAATCAGGAAATCCTGTCCTCTGGTGTTCGGGGCCCACTGGTGCTGGGCCTCCTGCCCATCCCCCCTGCTGGAGCAGGGTGGGGGGGTGCATGCACTGATCCCTTGCCAAGACTGCCTTTCCTCAATTCCCGTTCACTTGACAAGTGCTAACTCACTCCTGAAGTTTTGTTTTGGCATCAGCACTGTGAAGAGCCCTCCCTGAACGCCATCCCCACCCCTGTCCAGCCAGTCCTGCTGCAGCCCTGTCTTTGCCACCTTCTGAGAGCTTTCTGAATGGGGGGGGGGGGGCTTTTGATTCCTGCCAGAAGCCTGGCTGGCTGACTGGGGAGGAGGGTCACTAGGTCATGTCAGAGGCTCTTCCCCAAGGTGAGCAACCAAACCCCATGCAGCAGAAGGGGCAGCAGAGAGTGGGAGTGCCTCTTGTTCCAGGGAGACTTGGCAGTGGGCACGGGGTTGTGGGGCGCAGACAGTGTACTCTGACTGGGCAGACAGCTCAGCCTGGCTGGCGGTCTTGGGGGTTGTTTCTGTTTGACGTAGACCCGCTGTGCACCATAAGACTCAACTTCAGATGAATGTTCTAGAACAGAGTGCTTTGAAAATGACTCCTGAATGTTTATTTCCTTTTGTAATAATGGGCAGAGGCTTTAGCTACAATTAACATCCAGCTGGTAGGAGCCAGACACTCCGGAAAGGCTGGTGTTTTCACAGGTCTTTCAATATAGAGAGCTTACGCATACTGATCCCTATCACAAATGCTGTGCCTTCCTGGGGTGTGATAAGAAACTATTCGTTATATAGACGGGTTATTTTGGTTTTTACAGCCTTTTGCTTTTTACCGTTCTAAACTGCAGAGTAGTGAGTGAACCAGGCAGCCTGGCTCAAACCCATAAACAAGGAGCGGCCTCTCTCTCTCTGTGGAAGAGAACAGGCATGTTTGCTGGCTCCGGAAGGGCTGTGGGGGACTGGGACCAAGCAGCCAGGTCCAGGCCAGTGGGGTGTCTGTGCCAGGCCACCGGCTTCCTTCCCTGGAAGGAGATGGGACACACGTTCTTTTGTCAATAGAGCACTTGGTTCTTGGGCTGTTTTTCCTCCGGACTGACTTGGTTTGAGGCTCGTGCTCCTTCCAGGCACACCACGCCAGGAGAAAACAGAAACGAAAAGGCTCACTCAGAAATTCGAGGGGCTGAAAACAGATCAGGTCTCCATTTCACATTCTGGGCAGGCCTGGCACCCCAGCCGGGCTCCCGATCTCCTCCAGCCTTTAACTGGGTGTGCTCTTACCTGGGTTGGGGGAGGGGATGGCACGCAGAGCTGCTGATCTTATCAGCACCTCTGGTTCTCTCCCAGGGAGGAACCACTGGTTATTTTTACTTGTCACTGCTGCTTCTTCAGCTTGCTGGGTTGTAATTAAAATTGGGAAGCTCCTAGGCACACCCCCACTGGCATGCATGGGAGGAAAGAGACCCTGGGTTGGCCTGCTGGGGGATACACAGGACCCCTGGCCCACCTCACCCTGTCCTGTGATGGGAGGGATGTTGTTTGCACATGGAGGCTCCCAGGGGACTGAATTCTGTTCCCTGGCACCATAATATTTTGGCATCTCAAATTAGAGAGAAGGTCAGCCTTTTTCTTACTTAGACCAAGTCCCCTGCCTAGGTGGTATTTTGGGTCCTAGGCCCATGAGACCCCCATGAGCGGGTGCAGCCAAGCGGCTTTAGCCTTAGAGCTGGCAGCAAGCAAGAGGAAGTGACAGGAAACACTGTTCAAGGAAGACGGAGCACGATTCATCATGTGCACTGAGGCACAGGCCCCAGTTCTCTGAAAGGGAACTCACCCCTCCACCCCTGCAGCTACACCCAAGATGCTGCCCTGGTATGTGGTTGGGTCACTAGAGGCCAGGATTCCACATGGCATCTGAGGGACACAAGATGGGCCCAGCTGCTCCAGGAGCCCCCTCCCCACACCAGCGCAGGAGGCAGCAGGGCCCTCTTTCCACCCGTAAATCACACGGGTGTAGTTCCAGCAGAGATCTCTGCAAGTATGTCACTCTCTCATCATATAATAGGTAGAAATCTTCGCATCCCAGCGTGAAAGCCTTTATAACCCACCCTAAGTGGATGCACATTGCCTATCAGCGACCGACCATGGGCTGTGAGTTACAGGGACACCAGTTCCACGCTGACATTTGCGTTCTGCCCTAAAGCTGTGTTCTTCCACACTCAGGAGAGAGGCAGGACACTGCGTGGTCCAAGAGCTGTGTGTGGCCCTGGGTGATGGCCTTACTGCTCCAGCCCCAGCTTCCTGTGTGACAGGCCTGGTAAGCACTGACCACGCGCAAGCTACTTATCTGGAGGCCTGCTTCATGCAGGAAGATACCAGAGGCTCTGCTTTGGAGAGCCAGGCCCCACAGCAGTCCTGGACAGTGACTGTCCACTAGTGTAATTTTCACTCGGCGGTGCCCCAGCTAGACCCAGTCAGAACAATGGAGGGTCTAGTCACCATTATGCATGGTCAACATCACTTTTCTCATATCCTCATATGTGCAGGGGTCCAGAAAGCCAGCTTCTGGCCTTTTACAATTGAATGGTAACCTCTGCTACAGGCTGAAGGTAGGGGCTGCCCAGCTTGTTACTTAAAGCTGGAGTGGAGATCTCGGAGGAGGCCAGAGGGAGAAATCGTGCCCTGGACATCAAACATACAGTCACCCTTCAGACTCTCCACATCGGGGCAGGGCAGACACTAGGTAGATGACCACAGCAGAGGACTGCCCAGCTTAGAGACCTGACTTAAGGTGTTTATGATACTAACTTGCTGCTTGCTGTGTTTCTTGTCGCTAGCAAAGTAGGTGTTCAACCGCTGGGGTCACTGCCTTCCTATGAAGTTTTGCAGGAGCCCTGCCATGCACAGGGAATTTTACATTTTCAAGTGTCCAAGACAGTTAACAACAGACTTGCTGTTGACATTTAGATGTAGTTCCAGAACTTACTAAAAACTGTGTAAGCATTAAAGAGGAAAGCTATAAGTATGCTGACCCAGGAAAAATGGTCAGCCTCCCCCTCCCCCGCCCCCCACCCCGCAGGACATGTGAGGAACCAGCGGTGTTGCTAAGCCACATGCCCCTCCACAGGTTAATGACCGCAGGGCAGCAGCACGGTCAGCACACGGCTGGAGATTGGCCCCAGAGGCTGGACAGTGTCCCCGCCCCCGCAAGGGGACAGCACCCCCAAACCTCCGGGGACACTACCCACCCTGCAAGGGGACAGCACTTCCAAACCTCCCGGGGCACAGCGCCCCCACCCCGCAAGGGGACAGCACCAGGGCGGGGCCGAGGCACCGGAGAGTTCGTGCGGGGCCGAAGCAGCCTGGGGCTAGCTCCCCGCGCGGGCCGAGCCCTCGAACGTGCCAGTTGGCCGACCCCGCGTTCGGTGCCTACTCACCGACTCGCTGGGTGGCGGGCCGCGCAGTGGCAGCGGGGCGGGCAGCTCGGGTCCGAGGAGGCGGTGGCGGGGCTCACGGCGCGCACGCCGCGCGGGCCTGTGTACACACGTGACCGCCGCCCGGCCCCGCCCCCTGCCGGCCCCGCCCCCGCCCCGGGCTCCAGCGGACTCCGACGGCGGGGCGGGGCGCGTTCCTTGACCCGAGGTCGACCCCGTGCGGGACGCGAACCCCAGGCGCCCTCTTGGGCTCCCTGAAGCGCTGGTGCTGGTTGTGCTGAGTCAGAAGGCACTCTAATCTGGAGGGGACAGCCCTCCCACACCCTCCGAAGACTGTAATCTGGCCTGTATAGGTGCACCTGCTCCGCCCCCGCAGCGTGCGCGCGTGCTGCTTCGGAAGTCATCGGTTCCTTCCCAGTCTTTGGAATTACCTTGTCTACTGAGCTGGCCGCAGGAAAACCTCAGACACTACCTGAAAGACACGGTGCATTGTCTGCAGCCTCATTAATTTTGTGTCTGTGGTTATAATTAAACGTTGGGAACATTTAAAGACCAAGGTGACTTACTCAGCTTCACTTAAGTTGTTATGGTACCCTCAGCCGCACATCCTGGCTCACGATCTAAGAGCATTTCTTTCTGAAATCAAATCATGCAGGTTGCAGAAGTTAACGCAGATTTGCTGCGTGAGCAGGGGTTGAGCAGAACCACAACGAACGAGGATAGCAGCCAAGGCTGCTGCTGAGCGCGGGGTCCTGCCTCCGTGCTCATAGGGTAGCTTCCTGATCACTGATTAGAGAGGGAGGTGGGGGCTGAGCTGGCGCACCAGATTCCCCTTGGTCAAAGAGCACAGCAGAGCCCCACTCTCTGTCCAGTCCATGTGTAGACCCCCCCCACCTTGTCATTGCCTTAACTTCTCAGCCCAACACCAGAAGTGGGTTTGTGGGCGTAGGCATCTGGCCACACTCCACAGGGCTGGGGAGCCTAACTCTGCCAGCTCCTGTTCCAGGCCCCCAGAGCAGCCTCTTTAGGTATTTACTGCACAGGTCATCACATCCAAGACATCATTAATGCTACATCCATTGTTGCTTAATGAACCACTGAGAAGAAAACAATTGGCCAATTAAATTCTGACACCATCAATTATTAGAAGCATCCTGATTTTAGAAATGTTAAAATGAGAGAGAAAATTTGTCTTAGCAGCAATGAAATACAGTCCTCTTATTTTAAGTTGCATCGGGGCTCAGAAAGCTTAGGCAACTTGCCCAAGGTCACACAGCAGATAGTGGGATCAGAATTTGGACCCAGTCTGCCCAAGTAAAGCAGTCTGTTGCCTGAGCGGCCTTAGCAGAGTTCCTGCTCAGAGCCCCTGGAATGCCAGGTCCACTGAGGTCTGCCCACAGAGTGTTTGGTGGCCAGAAGAGCAGCTGCTTATAACTGGGGTGAGCTGATAGTCACCTCCATTGAAGACACTTAGTGCTCAGGTCACCTACACTGTCTTGTCTGCAGAGAAAAACTTCCTCTGCCAAGCAGGCAAACAGGGTCAAAAGAATGGCAGAGAGTCTGTGGGGTGGGGAGGGAGGTGGGAGATCTTCAAAGTAAACCCACCCTCCAGCTGAGACAAGATCAGCATTTTACAGCTAGGGAATGTAAATACACTCCAGAAGACTACAGTTTTGTATCATGCCGCTAACTACTCCCCAACTCTTTAGGCCGGTTCCCGTGGAAGAGCCAGCCATCCGTGGGGACAGCATCACTATCCCGGACAGATGTGGCCTGGGGTGTGAGAGCCGTGTGGTGGACCTGCATCCCGGGTGTCTGACTGAGTCATACTTGGAGGTCACTTTGTGAAAAGTGTGTGGGGTTGGCCTCCCCTGGATGGTTGAGAGGGGTCCTGAGGAGGAGGAGTTAGGGGACCAGGCCCCAGGGCTGAGCCTTTTTGGCTGCATTCCCTGTGGTCACAAGGCTGGTGCCCTTACTGTGCACTGTGCAGTGCAAGGGGAAGCTCCGGGCGAGGTTTCTGCTGCCACCATGGAGCTGCATCCCCCTGGATTATAGAAACGTCACAGGGGCCCTTTGCTGAGCTCAGCCTGGAGACTTGGCAGCCCTCCTGGTGATTCTGGAGAGGCCGTTGATAAGAAAGGCTGCGTTCCACTCCAAGGGGACTCTGGACAGCAGGCTGGGAACCTGAGAGTAGCCTGCTACCTAGAGTCATTCTCTTGGGGCAGGAGACCGGATGTAGAGGGTCCCCGCTGCCCTGGTCAGGACAGAAAGACAGGGTCATCTTCCTTTTTTTAGGGTACCTTCTTTCAGTCATGATGTGCTTATGCTGCACATTTGATGCTAGGCGATGTGTTGATCGGGGACAAGCAATGTTCAAAGTTAATTCATTAGTTCTTATGAGTCTGGTTTAGAGTAGGTTCTGTATGGTGACGTCTGTGTGGTTCGATTAGTCTGAGTTAATGTTCTTCAGGGCTCCAGTAAAGTGTAATAGACTTTGATATGACAGCATGGAAGGCTTGGTAAGAGACAGAGTCCCACCCTAGGAAAGCCCATGGGCTAGATGGGAAGCATGTGGCTGATGCTTCAGAGCTGGGCCGGTGTTGTCTCTGTTGTCCTCACAGGCATACACGCCCACAAAGGCAGAGAACAGCTTGGCATGTCATTGGACTCATCCAATCAAACTTTTCTGCCCCGGTTTTAGCCAGGGAGAACTCATGATCCAGCTTCCACATAACACAGTTAATAAAGATACTCTGTTTCTTAGAAAAAGCTGATTGAAGTTATATATTTTTTTTATTTATATAATCTTATGTCTGTATTTTATACTATATACAGGCACACAAATTATGTAATGTTAACCCTAAAAATAGAACAGCCTGTTACTTTATCAGAAAAATAGCTCCTTCTTCATTCCAGAATGGGAAAAGAAGGGCAGTTGGCTCGGGAAGAGCGGGGTGACCCACAGGCCAGTCTTAGAACAGAGGGATAGGGAGTGGGGGTGCTTCTTGGACGGGAGCCCACTGGAGGGGGCCCAAGTGAAGGCTTCTCATTAGCTGGGTTGTTGCTGGACGCGGAGAAACTTACCTTCCTCCAGATCCTGGGCATGGGAGCACGGGCTTCTTGCCTCCTTTCCCCACGAGCACGGTAGAGGTTCCTATATCCTGAAGATAGACGTGATGTCTGGGCTTTGCTTCAGTGTCACTGAGGCTAGGGCAGGAGGGGAAAGATGGCCATACTGCCAAACCCGCAAGGATTCAATATAATTTTGTGTATCTTTGGGATCTTCTGTAAAATTCCCAAAACGGGGCCAGAGACAGAGACCACGCACCACAGCTCATGGCACACGGGCAGGTCAGACCCCACCTGGGCGTAGCTCGGAGGCCTCTTGGGCCCCTGCCCAGGTGGGGCCTTATGAGGAGTGCACACTGCGGTACCCAGCCCCCCACGGCGCTTAGGGGGAAGGACTGGAATCTCAAGGCTGGCAGTTTGCTTTTCCTCCTCTGAAGCCTTTCATCAGCATTAAAAATAGCACGCTCAGGAGCACTTGCTGCATGGAGTGGGAGTGGGCACGTTGGAGGAGCTGGCGCCCAAGTGGGCCTTCCACAGCCTGCTGGGTCCCACAGCAGGGCCACCTGCCCCTCGGGCTGTGCCTGTTGTCTTGTGTCGAAGATCGGGAGTGGTGAAGCCAGAAGGGCTGTCGTTTCCACCACATCAGAAGACTCCAGCCTCCAGATCTGGCCCAGCAATGTGCCAGTAACCTGCTAGGCCTGGGGCTTTGGAACACATTGGGTGCTTGGTCCCCCCAGCTCAGCCTGAACAGCTAAAGCAGGAGGGGCCCAGGTTCCACAGCCTGGAAGAGCAAGCGTTCGGGGAGAGGGGGGAGTTGCTGGTTGCTGGGCCTTTGGCCAAGCCTGGAGCCCAGTGAGGAGTGAGGGAGGCAGGGTCACGCCTTACTCCTTCTGGCTTAAGTGTGGGGTTGTCACCAACATATGCAGCTTGTGTCGGGACAGCTCGTCTGAGCCATGCCCAGCCCCCTCCACACACACACACACTCCGACTGGGGGCACAGAAGTTGCTTTTTCGGTTCTGTTTCTGTTCTGGAGCTCGCCCTCTCTCTTTTTGTTTTTTTAGCTTTTTATTTTTAAATAATTACAGATTCCCAGGAAGTTGCAAAAATAGCAGAGAACAGTCCCTTGTACCTTTCCCTCACTTTTCCCTGATGGTTATATTCTGCCTTAACTCTAGAACGATATTAAAACCAGGAAGCTGTCGTGGGCACCGTGACATAATGCTCATGTGTACCCCCACAACCAGCGACATCAAGACAGAAGGCTCTTCCACTATCCTACTGCCCCTTATAGTCTCTCTCTCTCTCTCTCTCTCTTTCTCTCTTACACACACACACACACACACACACACACACACACACACACACACACCCTGCCCCAGATCCCTCTGTGGTTGTGTCCCTGCGAGATTGTTATGTAAGTGGAGCCACCACTGTGTGTCCTTTGGGAATTGGCCATTTCCGCACGTCCTGACATCCTGAGAGGTCCATGTTGTTGTTATGTACCATTAGACTGCTCCTTTTTATTTCTCAGCAGCAATCGCGGTATGCAGGGGCAGGTCAGTGTTCACTCACCGCTCAGAGCTCAGGTCCGCTGTGTCCCGCTTGGAGCTATTACAGCCCAAGCAGCCCAACAGTTGGGACAGGTTTTTGCATGGACATAAATTGTCATTTCTCAGTTGCTGGGTCCTGGAGCATGTGCACGTTCAGTTTTTGAAGAACCAACCAGACTGTTTTTCAGGGTGGCCGGAGCATTTGTGCACTTCCACCAGCCGTGTGTAGGCCCGCGGGGTGTGTGGGCTTGTGGGCTCTGGGTGTCCTCCCCGCTGCTCTCAGCTGCTTGGACAGGCCTGCAGTGGTCCCTCCTCATGCTCTTGGTTTGCTCTGCCCTGAGGCCCTGTGATGGCACACATCTCTGTGTGTGCTTATTTGCCATCACTATGCCTTCTTTGGTGACATGTCTATCTCTTTCCCATTTTCTAGCTGGGTTGTTTGTTTTCTTCCTATTGAGTTGCAAAAGTTCTCTATGTGTTCTAGATGTGAGACTTGTGTCACCCATGGGTTTTGTAAATATTTTGGCCCAGCCTGTGGCTCATCTTTCCGCGCCCTCAGCAAGGTCTTTCAAAGAGAAGAGAAGCTTCTCACTTTTGGTGAAGCCACTTTATTGATTTTCTTTTTTTTAATGGATCTGCATTTGGTGTCTTGTTTACGAAGTCTTCACTAATTTCTATGCCCCTGAGACTTCCTCTCACGGTTTTTTGTTTTTTTTTTTTTTTTTTTTTTTTTTAAGATTTCATTTATCTATTTGACAGAGAGACAGTGAGAGAGGGAACACAGCAGGGGGAATGTGAGGGGGCAGAGAGCCCAATGCCAGACCTTGGATCATGACCCGAGCCGAAGGTAGACACTCAATGACTGAGCCACCCAGGCGCCTCTCTTATGTTTTCTTCTAAAAGTTTTATATTTAATATATAAGTCTATGATCTGTCTGAGTTAATTTTTGTATGTTAACATTTGTGAGAGTTGTTAGGTCAGGTCTTTGTATTATTTTTTAAAGTACTCTCTATACTCAAACTCACAACTCGGAGATCAAGTGGAACTCTCCTCCAACTGAGCCAGCCACTCTGTTTTGTTTTGTTTTTTTGTTTTTTAAGATTTTATTTATTTGACAGAGAGAAACACAGTGAGAGAGGGAACACAAGCAGGGGGAGTGAGAGAGGGAGAAGCAGGCTTCCCACCGAGCAGGGAGCCCAATGCGGGGCTCGATCCCAGGTCTCCGGGATCATGACCTGAGCCCAAGGCAGTCGGTTAACCAACTGAGCCACCCAGGCGCCCCTGTTTTGTTTTTTTAATAGATTTTTTAAATGCCAGTTTTAGGTTCACAGCAAAGTTGAGCAAAAGGTGCAGAGATGGGCGCCTGAGTGGCTCAGTCTTTAAGTGTCTGCCTTCGGCTCAGGTCATGATCCTGGAGACCCCTGGATCGAGTCCCACATCGGGCTCCTTGCTCAGTGGGAAGCCTGCTTCTCCCTCTCTCACTCCCCCTGCTTGTATTCCCTCTCTAGCTGTGTTTCTCTCTGTCAAATAAGTAAAATCCTTATTAAAAAAAAAAAAGGATGCAGAGATTTCCCACCCCGCACATACACAACCTCCTCCCACATGGTGTATATGTCACAGTTGGTGAACCTACATCGACTCGTCGTCATCACGCAGAGTCCACGTTGCCGGTGAGGGTGCAGTCTGGGTGGGTGTATGTTCTCTGGCTTTGGAAAAACAGGCATCTATCCCTACAGTATCGTGCTGCTGGAAGAGCCTCTGTGCTCTGCTGGTTCACCCTGTTCTCCACCCGCACCACCTCTGGCACCCGCCGATCTCTGTAGTTCTGCCTTTGCTAGGACGTCACACAGTTGGAATCGTTCAGTAGAAGCCTTTTCAGGCTGGCTTCCTTCACTTGGGAACACACATTTACGGTTCCTCCATGCCTGCCAGGGCTTCTGAGCTCACTTCTTTTTAGTGCTGCACAAAATTCCATTGTCCGCATGGACCACAGCTTGTTTATCCATCACCTGCTGAGGAACATGCTGGCTGTTTCCAAATTTTGGCAGTTACGAGTACAGCTGCTCTCAACAACTGTGTGCAGGTTTTGGCCTAGACCTGTTTTCGGTAATACCAAGGAGGATGACTGCTTGGACCATGTGGTGAGAATATGCTTCATTTTGTAAGAAACTGCCAAATCGTCTTCCAGAGTGGCTGCCCCATCTCACATTGCCACCAGCAACCCGCGGCTCCATGTCCTCGACAGCATCTGCTGGGGCCGGTGTTGTGGGTTTTGGCCATTCTAATGTGATCACATGAGATACATGAGGTTGAGAATATTCTGTATGTTTATTTGCCATCTGTACATCTCCTTTGATTCAAGGTTCATTTTTGCCTATGGATGTCCCAAAATACCGGGATGCCCCAGTGTCATTTGTTGAAAAGACTGTCTTTCCTCCAGTGAGTAACTTTTACACCTTCGTCAAAATTCAACATGCGAACAAGGCAGTTTTGGGTTCTCTTCCGTTTCTGTTCATACTTGTGTCTCCCTCCATCAAGAGCACACTGTCTTGACTATAGTAGCTATACAGTAAGTCTTGAAATAGAGTGATTCTTCCTACTTTATTTTCTTTTTTCAGAATTACTCTAAGTATTCTAGTTCCTCTGCTTTTCCGTGTAAATCCTAGAATGATCTTGTATATATGTGTGAAAAGTCTGGCTGGGGTTTTGCACAAAACCAGTGTCTCCTCTTGTGAAGAACTGGCTTTACCGGGTTGGGTTGCAATACATCTCCCATTTACTTAGATCATCTTTGATTTCATTCATTTTATTTCTTCTTGGTTTTCAGCATACATATCCTTAACATGTTTTATTGGATTTCCAACTAAGTTTTTGTGTAGGTTTTTTCTTTTGAGCAATTGTAGGTGGCATTGTATTTTAAATTTGAGTTTCTGTGCGTTTATTGCTAAGCCATACAAGTCCAATTGACTTTTGTGTGTTGATCTTGTGTCCTGAGATCTTGCCGGATTCGTGAGTCCTTGGCGTTATCCCTGGGATTGTGTATATCGACTGGTACACCGTCTATAAATACAGACTGTTGTATTTCTTCTTTTCCATTCTGAACCCTTTGATTCCCTTTTGTTGTCTTGTTGAGCAGGCTAGGACCCCCAGTGTTAGTGGGGGCTAGAAATAGTAAGAGGACCCTCGTGCCTTGCTCCTGGAATTCTGGGGCAGGGCGGGGCATCCCGCAATTAGCAGCTTTCTGAGGATGTATATCGTGAATGGGATTTGAATTTTGTGTTGAGTGCTTTTTCTGCCTCAGTTTATATGATGGTGTGCTTTTCCTTCTTTCTCCAGTTGATAGGGGTGGATCATACAAATTGATTCTTGAAGACTGAATCGGCCTTGCATCCCTGGAGTAAACACCACTCAGTTGCGGTCTACGATTCTTTTTATATGTTGCTGGTTAGGATCTTTGCATTTATATTTATGAGGGATTTTGGTCTGTGATTTTCTCCGTGCTGTCAGGCAGGGACTGGTTTCATGGATGCGCTGGGAAGTGGCCCCTCCTCGGGCCTGTGTCCAGCCGGAGCTTGCGTGGAGTTGCCCTGCGTCCTTCTATAAGTGGCTCATAGAACTCCAGTGAGACACCACTTGTGCTTGGAGGAGACCCCAGGGCTGTAGCAGTGGAGGCCCTGCTGTGCCAGGGAGGGGAGGGGCCAACATGGCCCGGAGACCAGAGCCCAGAAGGCCTGGAACGGTGCTTGGCTTGGCTTCTTCTTGCTCTGGGCTGACAGCAGACCCTGCTGGGGGGGGGGGGGGGCTTCACTGCTTAGCTCCTCTCTGCCACATTGGGTTTCTGTCACCCAGACACCATGTCTTGAAAGACCTGTGCCTGGAGGCTCAGTGGAGGGGAAATGCTGTGTGTAGGAGCTTCTTAGGCCTAGTCTTTCTGTATCCAGGTGCAGATTACAAACCCCTGCAGCATTTTATGTGGATTTCACCAATGGCTGGTTCTCTGGGAAGCAGTGTGCCCAGGAAGTTGGGCATGCGGATCGACCAAACATTCTAGTTAGTAATGTCTGTGTCAAACATATTTGTTCTTTCTTTCATGACTCAGAATGATCAACATGATCTTGGGGGGCCTGGCACCCTGGTTTTGAAGGCTAGTTTGTGTTGCCTCTGGGTGAAGTTCTGGTGAGAATTTCATGGTTCTAGAACCCAGAGCCTCGTGGGTTAGCTCCATATTCCCTATGCCCCCAGTCACCCAGCTTCTTGTCGGCCTCAGGTGGGCCTCCATGCCCCCTCCCCTGGACTTGTGTCCTCACTGTACCCCCTTTCTTCCACACACCACAGGCTGTGCTCTTACTTTGGCTCTCAGGTACTGCGTTCCCACCACTGTTTTTCTTGACCTTCATCCTCCCCCAGGTGTTTCAATCACAAAACATAAAATCAACTTCCTCTCTAGCTATACTACCTAATTGTCCCCCTCCGTATTTTAGTGTTCCTGTGTAATCTGACTGGGCAGGTGTTTCAGTCACTTCAGGCTGCTGTGGCAGGATACCACAGCCAGCATGGCTTATAAATAGACGCTGATTTCCCCATGGTTCTGGAGGCTGGACGTGCAAGATCAAGGTGCCAGCCGGCGTGGCCGGGTTCTGGGGAAGGCCTCCTCCTGGTTCACGGAGGGCCATCTTCCGCATGGTGGAAGGGGTGAGGGAGCTCTCTGGGTCTCTGCCCTCATAACCCATGCATTTCCCCAAGGCCCCACTTCCAAATACCATCACACCGCGGATTAGGTTCAAGCACATGAATTTGGGGGAAACAAACATTTGGACTGTGGCTGCAGGCATTATTATCTGTTTTGTACCTCACTGTGTAGTCAGCACTCAGAGGAGTATTGAGTGTGAAAACACTGCTTACCAGATATTTGTGAAATGAGTACTGGTCCTTGTGGATCTTGGCCCCTCATAACCAGGAGCTGCTGAGCTAAGTTGCCTGGTGAGGGTGGGGTTCTAGGGTCCCTTGAGGTAGATGCAGCTGTTGCTGCCAGGCTCACACAGGCAGGGTTCTTGGTTATTCTATCAGCTGGACCTTGTCTGCAAAGGCCCTCAGGCTATACTAAGTACCATTTCTCTTGGCACCCCCACACTGAACCCCACAGGTGCAGTGAGTGGCGGGTGCAGTGAGTGGCCCTGTGCCTGCTGCTGTCTCATGAGGCTCAGACAGCTGGTGGGAAGCAAGGCCTGGCCATACCCACTGTGGGGGAGAGGCCCCCTCCCCCTAGTGCCTGGGCCTCTGCGTGTGCCCTAGGGGTGGTAGAGTGCCAGGCCAGCTCCCTCCCCTTCCAGCTCCCTCTCCCAGGGCTGCTGCTGAGTCACTGAACCAGCAGGGAGTGTGAAGAAAGCGATCACTCAGAGGGCTCTTAAGGCTGAGTAGTGACACTGGAATGCACTAGAAAATCAGCACGTAGATCTTCTTGGACTCAGAAGTCCCAGAATGGAGTTCTTTCCAGGAAACTGGCAGTCTTGGAGTCTTAAAAAAACAGTTCCAAGTTTCAGTTTCCTTATCTGTGAAGTGGGGATAATAATGCCCGCATCCCAGGGATTAAGCAAGACAGCAGAGGTGAGAACACCAGGCACAGAGGCTGTCCCCACCCTGCCCTCTGCCTTCCCCTCTGTCCATCTGGCTCTGGCACAGGCCTCTGCAGTCCCTGTGTGCTTGCCCCATCATCACTGCTGAGCAAGCCTCTGTGTGGATCAGCCCGTGGATAGGGGTAAAATGACCAAGAGGAAAAGTACAGGAGAAGTCTGTCCTGGCTTGGGCACTTTGGAGATCCTTATCAGACTGGGAAGCTGGGACACCCACACCCTCCAGCCAGCACACAGTGGATGAATGAAGAAATTGGCTTCTTGAGCTGTCCCAGCAGCCAGAGTACAGAGTGTCCTGGGATGCCTGACTTCTGCCCTTTGCCAGAGAGGTGGTTGAGACGCCCTCTGTGCCTGTCCCCCAGCCAGCCCTGCCACCAGAGCCTCCAACAGGCCCCTGGGTGGATTCGGAAGGCTCCTGGCTGCCTGATTGTGGTTTTTTTGTTGCATCCTAAGATTCACCTGCTGTCTTATGAGAGGGAACACATGCTCCAGAAGAGATTGAGGCATTCACATGGTGAATGAGGGAAAAACTTTGTGACTGATTTATTCAGTGGGTCTCTATTGAACTCTTACGTTGGGGCTGGGCAATATCCTAGAGCGCTACCCTGCAGAGCCCCAGTTGGAGGGGACTGGATGTCAATCAGAGGATCCAGTGGATGTTCTGTCACCACTCTGAGAAGGGCTGCGGTGCTCAGGAGGTGAAGCAGAGGTTTCTTTGAGATAGGAGGAATGGTTGTGAGGCTCCAGGCAAAGGGAAGAGCTTGTGCAAAGGCCCTGGAGACGAGACAACAGGCCAGGTTCAGGGAACCCAAGGGTGTTGCAAGTGGTGGAGATGTGGGAGTGGGACCAGTGCACGGGACCAAAACCTACCTATCAGATGGGGGTCTATGTTGTGGGCAGACACATGGGGAGCAACTACGGGAGCTGCAGCACGGGTTTTTCTGCCTCTCCCGTTGGGAGCAGCGCGGGAGCAGAGCCTGGAAATAGGCAGACCTCTGTGTGTGGGCTCCTAGTGGCCCAGCTGTGGACCGAGAAGCTGCCCTGAATCGCCATTGCTCTTCTGAACAACCTCGTTAAATAAGGAACCTGGCACCGCACTTCTCCTCCCTCCTTTACAGAACGGGGCTGGGGTTGGGTTGGGTCCGCGCCCACCTGTGGCTACAGGCTCCTCCTACCGTCCGGGGCCACGCCCACACGCTGGGACCTCTCACGCCGAGCGCCCGCGCGCTTGCGTCACCGCCCGGCCGGCTGGATCCGGTTCCAGCCGAGCCCGACTGGCCTGACATGCGCAGTGCGCGCGTGCTGCGGCCGGGCGGGCCCTGGGCGTAGTGACGGCCCGGGACGCGGAGGTCAGTTCGTCGAGCCCCGGAGCGGGACCCAGTGGGTGTAGGGGGATCCGCCCTGCCCGAGCGCGCGGAGGGCGGGGCGGTCCGAGTGGGGGATGCAGCGAGGGGCCCGGCCCGGGTAAGACGGCTCGCCGCTAGGGCGGGTTGCCCTTCCCCCATGGGTGGACCCACGCCGCTGTCGGGGTCACATCGTCCTGGGAGCCCCGACCGGCGACCCGGATCACCTTCCCCCACTCCCTGGGTCCCCGGAGCGCCCTGCCTCCCACCTCGACGTTCTGCGCGGTGAGAGGGGGTCCCAAGCTGTGTCCTGCCGCGAGTGGTGGGGGTAGTCGTGGGGGGCTCTGAGCCGTGCCCAGCACCAGAGGGGGTCTCCCAACTGTGTCCTGTACGGGGAGGGGGGAAGGGACGGGCCTCCAGCAGTGCCCTGCACCAGAGAGGAGGGGCTCCGAGCTGTATCCTGCTCCGGAGGCGGGGGAGAATGGGGTGCACGGGGGAGACTCGGAGCTGTGCCCTGCCCTGGGGAGAGAGGTGTGAGGGAGGCTCGGAGCTGTGCCCTTACCGGTTCCTACCTGGGGAAGGCCTCCGAGGCCGGCTGACCCTCTGCTTGCTGCTTCAGAGAGCTGGGTTCTAGTCTCAACTCTAAGCCATGTGACCCCACGGGAGTCCCCTGGTTCTCCAGCCCGTCTTCTCTGTAAAAGCGGGGAGGGGTCTAAACCGTGACCTTGCTCTGCACCCAGGGACTCACTGTCCATATCTCCTGCCTCTCCTGGGATGGGTGTTGTTCTCTGCCTGGGACATCTTTTCAGGGTAGCCTTACCCTTGCAAGGTCCACCCACACAGCACATCATTCTTCGGAGGACGAAAACTTTACAAGGGTATTACTGTTTTGTTTGTGATATTATTTGCCTTAACTCATTTGGGCATATGATTTTTCAGTGTATATTCAAGAGTTACTGCAAAGTAAGAAAAACCTAATCCTTGGTTTCCAGATGTAATGAAATTATATTTAACAGATGATGGAGTTGACGTGAGGCTCTGTAGACATTCAGTGAGGCCTTTGTTTGGGTTTTGCTCTTTCATCTTAGAGCCAGTAAAGTTTCGATTTTTCCCATAGCTCAGACCTTTTGCTGGTCCTGAACAACCCACAGGACCTAGAAGGCATTGGGGCCCCTGAGATGAGGATTTAGATCTAGCTGTTCAGTTTGTACCCAGAGGCTCGGCTGCCTCCTCTTCCTCAGGGCACAAAAGCCACTGAAGGAGAAAACAGTCCAGACTGTTCGGTTGGAACAGATGGGAAAACATGTTGGAGAGCCTTGCAGAACTGTGGGCTCTTCTCACTGAGAGAAGCCGAGTGTTGGCACTTCCCGCGCTTGCTCTGGAAAAACTCATTCTCTGGTGCCAGAACCCTGGGTCTGCCTCGACTGAGGTAGGGGGTAGGTGTTTTTGCAGTTCTGCAGTATGCTTTCCAACAGAAAGAAGAAAGTAGTGTGCGGCAAGGTCAGCATTGCCAGACTAGGAACGAGTGTCAGCTGATTTTTCAGAAGTTGTTGAGAAGTGTATTTTTTGTGTATTACATGTTACTTCTAGACTCGTTTATAATTCCCGTACTTCATATTCTGTCTGGCTCTGCCTGGTCTTATGCGCATTGTGCAGCCTTCAGTTCCTGGGCAGACCCACGTTCCCAGAAATGAAAGGCAGGCAGACTCAGTTTAGTAGGAAATAGGTGGGCGTGGCTGGGGCCTGCTGGGAAGTGGGGGGGGCACTGCACAGGTGACCTTTGTCCTCCGAGCTGGCACTCAGGCCTAGAAGCCATGACTGTGATTCTGCATGAGGCTGTTAACCGAGCTTGATGCAGCGGGGATCCGCTGGGTGTAGATCATGAGTTCCCTAAAATCAGATGAGGGCCCACTCCGGCTGTCCTCCTTTTGGATGACCAAGCTCAGACCAAGGGGAGTCAACCGAAGTCCACGAGGGACTGGCAGCAGGGGTGGCAGGGCAGCAGGGGCAGGGGGTCCAGGAAGACCCAGTGAGGTCCCTGCCTCTGCCAAGCAGTTAGCCTTTCCCTTTAGGGGGGTAGTGTCCACACCTTCTCTGGATGGCCGTGAAGGACTGGGGGTCCACCTGGCCCAGTCCTGGTGCCTACATTTGGGGAGGCTTGGCAAGAAGGGCCCCTCACAGGCTCTTCGGGGGCTTGGCCAGCTCTAAGAATTTCCCTGAGACTATGCTGGAGGAGGCAAATGCTGTGTGCCATAAGTGCCTGGTAAGAAGAAACGCTGACCCCCCGATTTGGCAGGGAGGCAGGGGAGGGCCCACTTAGCAGCTTCGTTCTCTGTGGAGTCAACGTTTTTCTGATGAAGAGCGTTTTTCTGATGAAGAGCATGGAGTCTTCCCTGTCCTCGTGCCCTCCTTTGTCATGGTTCTGTAATTTCATCACCCAGAAGACGTCCTTGAGCCTCTCCAGGGCCTGTGAAGACTTAGGCCACACCCTGGTACACTCTCCCAGCCTGTGGGGACACTCGGATTGACATCTGAGCATGTATCCTGCGAGCTCCCCCTCCTCCCCTGACTTCTGCCACAGTTGGCCTTCTCCTGGCCCCCATCAGCATTCCCTTCCCCCATGGCCTTTTCTGTCCGTGCTGGCCATGTCCACGGGCTCCAAGGCAGAGCCACAGCTCCGCCTGTTTGCACATTGCCCTCTTGTTCCCAGCTAGGGCCCTTTGAGAACAGGGTCGCTCGTCCCAAGGCACCTGACTTGCGCCTGTTCCTGGATGGCTGCCCCAGATGGTGCACTGGGCTATGCAGTGCTGAGATGGACCATGTTCCACACTGAACCAAACTGGGCGGCAGGCCCCGCACCCTTTAGTGACAGTGCTGGCTTAGCCGTTCCTGGGCAGGGCCGTCCCACTGCACCTGCTGGGAGGGGCGGCTTGCTGTAGTCTCTGCCAGACTCCCTGCCACAGAGACAGGGCTGGCCTGCCAACAGTTCACTCCAGCCGATAAGGTGAAAGGAGGAAGGTGTCACTGATTGTCTGCCAGGTGGCCCTTCCCATTGGTCCCCAGTCCCTGTGGACACCACCTGCATACCTCCTTCCCTCTCACAGGAACGTGGCAACTCCCCCCTAAACTCTAGCCTGTCTGCTCCTGCTGTCCATCCATGTGTCTGCCTCCACTGGAGAGAGGGCCCTCCAAGAACAGGGCTGGACATGCTGACTGGATGGAGGGACAGACCAGCTATGAAATGGTAGATGGAGTGACTTGCAGTATCAGAGGACTTTGTATCCAGAAACTTAACCTGACCTTTGTAAAGATGGCATCTCAGGCCTGGAGGTCCCTTCTGTCGGCCAGCCAGGAAGCAACGGAGACCACAGAGTCCTCTCTGTAGACACCCGTGACATCAGACTGCAGGCATGGGGCTGGTCAGAGCTCTCTGCTGGCTTGGGGCCACCCAGTAAGCCTAGGAGAGCCCGTCTCAGGCTGAAGCTCTGTGGGACCGTTCAGAAGATTTTGTGGGGCTGGTCATCTCGCCTGTCTTCTGTACCCACGTGTGAATATCTGAGGGTTTTTGGGCTTTTCAGTATGTGCTGGTCTCTGCCAAACTTTCCTCTCACACCACAAACTCCCCTTTCTGTCCTGGGGCACGAGAAGCAGTAGTAGAAGTCAAGCCGCCCAGTGCTCACGACCCACACTGGTCTCCCGTCACTGGGTTGTCTATTGCTCATGGCCTGCCCAGCACGAAGCTGGGACTGAGGGGCAGGGCCCACAGACAGCCCAGGCCCTGGGGTTTGAAGAACAATGGTGTGAGAGACCCTCCCCAGAGCAATGGACAAGACTTCACCCCTCAAATTCCTCATCTTTGAAAACCGAGGAGGTGAGCTCCACTGGGATCCTGGAGCCTGTCGTCTAATGTGTGTGCCTGCATGTGTGTTTCTGGGAAGAGGGGCTAGCAGCTTCCAGCCTCTTCTCCTGAGGCCAGGTGGATTTCGATGGGAAGAAGCAGGTGGAGAAGGAGCCTGGCTGTCCTAGGGCATGTGTGGTGGCAGACCTGCAGGCTTGGGAAGCCCGGCTCAGGTTGGGGTTGCATTCTCTCACTAGCCTTGGCTCTCAAATTCAGAGTTTGAGCCTGGAGTTAAAAAACAAAGTACTGTTTTCGCTGTCTTTCTCCTGACACTTAGCATTTCCTTCCACTGTGGGTGGAGACGCCCCCTACTCAGCCACACCGCCCACTTACAGGGTCCATCACGCCTGTGGCAGATGGGTTAGCAAAACGTGGATGGGGTCTCTTCTATTGATGGTCTCTGTCTGTGTCCTGCGTGTCCCGTGTGTTCGTCTTGCATTTGATAGCTTCCTGAGAGGTCCACAGGCCCCACCACGTGCATAGGCGTCTGGACCAGGAGCTGTGCCCTGCAAGGAGCCTCCGCCGCCCTGAACAGCTGCTCTGGCCGCCGCTCTCCCTGTCCTCCAGGAGCTCACTTACATCCGGCCGTGAGCTCCTCGAGGCCAGAGCCCGCGTCTGCCTCCACTCAGCACCAGCCCGAGACCCCCGGAGGGCATCGTGTCCCTCCGCCCCCTACCGTGTACTCAGGGCCATGCCGGTTCATGGCAGCTTCTATGGTTTATCGAAGCAGCAGCTTCCCGAGTTGTCACTGCACATTTTTGAAGTTCCCGTCTGAATCCAGATATGCTGCAAACAAAATGAAATGGGGAAATTGTCCCATTTGTGTGCTAGCAGAGGAATGACTACGTGTGAACTGGGCAGATGTCTTAGGGTGGCAAGAGGGAGTTTGGGGAAATCGGCCTCAGAAAGATGTGACAGGGGCGCCTGGGTGGCTCAGTTGGTTGGGCGACTGCCTTCATCTCAGGTCATGATCCCGGAGACCCAGCATCGAGTCCCACATGGGGAAGCCTGCTTCTCCCTCTCTCACTCCCCCTGCTGTGTTCCCTCTCTGGCTGTGTTTCTCTCTGTCAAATAAATAAAAATCTTTAAAAAAAAAAAGAAAGATGTGACAGTTGGTTCCCATACATTTTATATCATTGGCCCTACCTGGAGTTTGGGTGTTACGGTGAGTCTTGTCGCTGAAAAGGCCTGTTAGTCCTGGTTGCAGCCTTGGTGCTGGTCCCATGGGCCGTGTCACCGGGAAACCCGGGAAGGGGGCGTGCAGGGGGCTCTGTTGTCTCTAGTAACTGTGTGTCTGCTCATTTCAAAATAAAACATTGCATTGAAAAATTACAAGGAACACTCCCTTTTTGTTGTTCATTGCTCCTAGAAAAGAAAAAGGTAATTGTTACAGTAAGTTACCTTTCTGAATGTTCATAACTGGGGTAATGAGTCTGATGAAGGTTCAGTCTTTGACCCGGAACAAAATTTCCAGTGGTGCCACAGACGGAGGAATGGGTTTCCTGCCTGCCCCCCAAACTCCTAGGTTTAGAACCAGAAGGAAGAGGCTCTGTTGCAGGGAGGCCTGTAAGCTGGAGCCAGCTTCCCGTGTTCCTGCTGACCCCCAGACTGCTGTCTGCGAAGCCCCTTCTATCCCCAAGCTCTGGGCTCTGAACAGTTGGCTTCAGGGTGCCAAGGCTCAAAGGTTCTGGAGGCCCCCTGTGGTGAAGCCACACCCGGAGCATTCTGGGCGGTTTACGGACAGGCAGTTGTGGTTAAAGATGGCCGGGAGGCGACAGCCAGCACTACAGGTCTCTTTGATGAAGCCTGTGTGTGCTCTTGCCTTTGGTATGGTGGGGAGAGCAGGCAGGACTCAGTGCAGGTGCTGTGCTGGCCTGCTGGATAAGCCCCGGCACTTCCCACCCCCTCCCCAGGCCTTTCCTTCACACTGTCACTGGGGATGGGTCAGTGCCCATCATGGACGCCATCCAGGGAGGCAAAGACTCCGCAGATTCTTGTGCAGCACACACCATGTACCTTCCATGTCTCACAGGCGAGGAGCCAGTAGGGAGAGCCCGGGCCCAGAGCAGGCCCTGCTTCTAGCCTCCACCAGTCCCCCAGTGCCTCCGGCCAGGCTGCGCACACCGTAGTGGTGGTGGGGGCCATGGTGGAGGTTGAGGGAGGCTCTCCACTGGCCTGGGGCACAGGTGCCGACAACCCCGTCTTCCTGATGCCACACTGAGGTCTGGCTGGAGGGTCTCTGCGCTCAGCCTGCTTTCTGGTCCTCAGAGCCTATGTGGTGAGCACTGTGCTCCCATCTGACCGGAGCCAGTGTGGCCTCTGCTCTGGGCCCTGGGTTAGCTTTGCCCCTCCTGCCATTAGCTGTGTCAAGAGGTCGACCTGTGCACGTGGGCTGCGTTTTCCCCCCAAAGTACCTGTGAGAAACCTTTCAGCACAAGGTTTGTTTTCTATTGTGTAGGGAGCAGGAGGAGCCCCCCAGTTGGGTAGCCTCTGAGCCTCAGACTCTTCCTCCCTGCCCCTGATCCCTCTCTGGCTCTTGATGAGTGAGTACTGCTGGGAACTGCTGCTCAGAGCTTGTCCAGACCTGGCAGACGAAGCTTGTCCTGGGCCAGGACTGGGCCCTGGGCTCAACTCCTCTACTGGGGCCGATTGTGGACATGGGCCAGGTGGAGGCTTGTTTGTGTGCCTGGGGCTAGTCCTGTGGTTTTAGATGGCCCATATAAAGTCATTGGCTCATAAAGTTGAACCTAAGAGGAACTGGGGCAGAGTCTAAGCCCAGCTTTCTGGAAGGCCCAGCCCTTCTCAGCTCTTGGTGCGGCCCCTGCCCACCTCTGAGAACTGGTCCTGGTGGGTCAGGAGCCGGAACCTGGCCTGCTGGGCAGACCTCTCTGCCCTTCATGACCCTCGTCCAGATCCGCCACAGACAGGCCTCCGGGTGGCGGGGCGCCTCCTGAATGCTGTGCGCCAGTCCCCATCTGTCAGATCCCAGAGCTGTCCGCAAACCTCAAGGATAAAAATGAGCGAATGTGGCAGGAGGCGCCAGGGGTGGCCAGAGCCTGTAGAGAGGGAGCCTCTGGGCTGACCCGCAGGTGAAGACCTGTGGTGTCACCTGTTGCTGCCGGCTGCCCTGGGCCAGACCTGGGGGTGGCCCCATCCTGTCGAGAGATGTCCTCTGAGTGTACAGCCCGCAGCGACTGCAAAGACCTAGCGTGAAAAAGAAGGAAGCAGAATTCCATTAGCATTTCTGTATCGTCGTGCGCTGTAGTGAGGACGTGTTGTGCTGGCACTGGGCGGCTGTAAGCCTGGGCTCCCACTTCCTGCCTTGGCTGACACCTGCCCAGGTCCAGGCCGTGAGTCCGAGGGGCCCGAGCCCCCCGCCTGCGCAGCTGTGGGGTGAGCGGAGAGAGCACCCCACAGCAGACAGATGTGACACATTTCAGTGTCTGGCCTGGGGGGCCTTACAAGGTGAAGAGTTGGGGGTCTTTATCCACATTTGGCTAGATTCTTTTTGTCCTGCTGGAGTTAATTTTCACCACATTTTGAAAGAACATAGCCACCAAGCTCAGGAGGCATTACTCCATCGTGTGGACAGGCAGAGAAGGTTCTGGTGCCCAAGGAAAAGCCCCCATCCCCCCCAAAGCTGGTTGAATTTTGGATTTCCACACACGATCTCAGGGAAGAAAAACAGTTTCTCTTGATGTACAAAACCTCATAAGCATTGAGTCTAGCATTTTTTTTTCCAAGTGGGAAAATCCAGAGGATGGCTGGTTTGTCCCGACTCCCTGCAGCAGGTGGCAGGGCCACGTGGACCTGTGGGGAGCGTTCTCCATCACCCTCGGTCTTCACCATGTCGTCGGTCTTAAGCAGCTCCTGGCCCGTCCTGGGCTGTGGCCACCACTGTGCCGTGGCCTGGGTCAGGCACTCCTCCCCCCACGCGGTGGGGCCTCCTTCCCCTCCTAGCTGCCTGTGCAAAAAAGAACACTTGATCTCTCCTGGGTGCTCTGGGAAAGACAAGGGGCCTTTCTCTAGGACACACAGAGCTGCTGTCAACCTTCTTGGAGCCTGAGCAAGGGCCAGAGGCTGTGGCTGCATACCTGGGCCTGGGGCTGGAGGCTGGGGGCTGGGGCCAGGGACTGGGCTTGGGGCTGGGGCTAGGGCAAGTTGTTTCTCCAACTTCTCCTGGGGCCCTGAGGCTCAGCAATCCACGTTTCAGCTGGAGCAGCTGCGTGCTTCGGGGGCAGGTGCAGACAAGTGATGCACCCAGCTGTGGGTGGCCTGCGCCCATGTCACAGCCCACGTCACAGCCCGTGTCACACTGGCATGCACTGCCTGTGTGTCAGACCCCTCCCCTAAGCCTCATTTGGCGGAAAGCCCACACTGGGCAGTCCATCTCCCACCGGACACTGGTGCAGGGTCCGTAGGAAGGGGCACATCAGCTGGTCCCGCTGGTGCCACCCCTGGGCGACCCCAGTTTCCAGAAAAAGGGCAGAGTAAGATGCCAGGGGTCCTCTGCACTGTGGCACGTGACACCCTTCAGTACGATCCCTGCTATCCGTGTGGCAGGTCTATGTAGCCTGGTTTCTGTGGTTAGCTCGGTCTGGAATGTGTAGTGTTCACACCGTGATAGCCCGTGTCACCTCGTGTCACCCGACGTCTCTGACACCTGCCACACCGCCCAAGCAGAGGGGTCCATGGGGCTGTCCACCCATAAAGCCTCACAGAACCAGTGGAAAGCCTCACCCCGCAGGCCTGACACCACGGTCAGGGTGCAGAGGGGGCCCCGGAAAAGGGAAAGTGGCACATTGAGTAGATTCCTGTGGGCTTGGCACTTCAAAAACGCTGTTCCTGCTGTAGTTTCACCAGAACGAGCCAACTGAAAGGTGCAAAACAGACCTCCTGCGAGCTTGCTGTCTTGTGTGCTGAGAGCCCTTACCACACAGCAGAGGGCGGCCATTGCCTGTGCCCACAACGAGACCACGCATCTGTGGCTCGAGGTGCCCCCGAGCCCATGTCAGCTAACAGGGGTGCCCACGCAGGCCCAGTCACTGTGGGAAGGCCACGGTGAAGCAGACACTGTGCGTCCAGCATCTCCAGAGGGCCCTGAGAACACATGAGGGAAATGAGGTCAATGTGGGTCCCCGCTGAAGTTGGGCCCCCCCTGGAGATGGGTTTGTGCTGTCTCTGAGGAAAATGCAAACACGGCAGGTGTCAGCCACATGTTTGAGGTCTTCAGGTACTTTTGGGGGTGACTTTGTGGCTCGGCCCCAGAGTAGGTCCCTCTGGGGGGGCCAGCTTCCACGGGCTGCCAGGCCACAGTGCTATCCCTTTCTACAGGGGAAGCCACAGCCTGCTGGGACACCTTACCCAGGGATGTCCTCTGGGCCACCCCCGAAGGGAGACTGCAGAAATGGCACCTTGAGGCACGCTTGGTGCTGCGGGCACCCCTTGGTCCCATCCCTGCTTGGCCTGAACTCGCCCTGGTCTGTCACAGGTACAGGTTTCACCCAGCAGGCCAAGATCACAGATATTCAGAGCTGCTGAGTCGGTGTAGCCATGGGACCTCCTCTCCCTGTACCCTTCGCTGTACCACACTCTGCTTGCTGCCAGGGTACACAACCGCACCACACTCTGCCCGCTGCCACGCATACAGGGCAGGTGCGGGTGCGCAGCCGTGACCTTGTGCCTGAAAGCATGCACCTGCCAGGGAAGGAGGATGTCCCGGCAGACAGGGTGGTCAAGGCCCCTGCCCCTCGAGTCCACATGGGGTCCTCCCTGCCTCCCGGTCTGCCTTCTTTCTTAGATGAAGGCTCTGCTCCTTGAGCCTGGAGGGAAGGAAGGTCCACTGTGACCTGAAATCTCCCAGTCTGGCTCAGAACAAGGCACCCTAACATCAGCTGGCTGCTGTGGAAGCCAACTGTCAAGTCGTGTGCAGGACAGCAGCCCTCTGTGCCTCCTGGTGGCCCCAAGATCCCAGTCCCAGAACCGAGACTCCGGCATCTGTCCCTGAATCCTGAAGCTGATCATGCCCCGGAGGTGATGTCACCCCACTGTCGTGCCTGCAGGGACCATACATGTGCCAGCGACTTCCATGCCTGCAGTGGCCCAATCTATTCCTCCTCTAAGGCTCATGGTCCCCAGGTCTTCCTTCAGAAGCCACTTCCTGCCTGATACAAGACCAGGGTAGCCTTGGACATGGGCTCTAGCGAGGCCGTTTCTGGGACTGGGGACACATAGTGGGCACTGCTGTCCTTGTAGACCATTTCTCAGGGCCCCATAGGGTGCCTCCACTCCAAAGGCCGCCTGTTTCTCAGGCCCTGGGACCCCATTGCATCGCTGGGCTGCTGTACTGGGCGCAGGGGATGGGCTGGCCCAGAAAAGATTTGGGGTTCTGAGGGGCTGGGGCAGGGGTGAGACCCCTACCCAACCTGAGGTGCTAGCTGCTAAGTGCAGTCTTGAGCCAAGGGTGCAGTGCCGAGAAGCAGGTGCGTGCAGCCACCCGTTTCCATCAGCGTCTGTCTTGAACCGGATCCCGCAGAAAGCAGAGCGGCAGACAGATTGGGCACCCGACGCTCATTTGGAGCTGTGGCCCCAGGAGATATAGCTCTGGAGGGAAGGTGGAGCACCCCTCCCACCCACAGGCCTTGGCACCGTGCCTGCCAGAGCTTTAGGCAGGTTCCCATCACAGAAATGAGCCAAGCTGTGGGGCCAGTGGCCAGTGTTGGCATGGTCACCCCCCAGGGGTGCCATTTGTGTGGTTCTCCCCACACAAACAGGCAACAAAGCCCAGGGTAAAGGGAGACAGAGAAAAGTCTTGCTGGGTGTCTGCCCCATCCTATACCGACATTGTGGCTTAAATCTAAAATCCTCCCTCCAGCGTCCTTTCTGCTGTCCCCTTCCTGGGGCACGCTGGTGAGCGTTGGCTTTCGTGGTTCTCTTGTTCAGGCCTTGGGTGTCTGCAAGGACACCTGTGCTCTGTCGCGGAGTCCAGCACCTGGAGAGCTTCCTTTCCTGGATCCAAAACGATGCCGAGCCTGTTCGCCTTAGAAACTCCTTCCTGGAGGTCTTGTCTGAGGGTGTTTCTGCCTGGGCAGAGCGTGTGTTAACCCTTCCAAATGAAAGTAATGCCATTTCCCTCCGTATCTCCTGCCAGGAATTACCAGGGTAAAAGAAGACGTTTGTTTATTTCACACATTGTATTTTCTTGAACGCGGTCAGTGTTTCTGTCAGCCATCCTCCTGGATTTCCTTTGGCTAATTGACTCCATTCTCCAGTCTGTGGGGCTTTTGGATTTGTGTATTTTCAGTACATTTAGTTTATGTAGTCAGTTTTTCATTGCCCTCGAAGTTGGTAAGGATTTAATTTTTATTTTTTTTTTATTTATTTATTTTTTTTTTTTAAAGATTTTATTTATTTGATAGAGAGAAACACAGCCAGAGAGGGAACACAAGCAGGGGGAGTGAGAGAGGGAGAAGCAGGCTTCCCGCCGAGCAGGGAGCCCGATGTGGGACTCGATCCCGGGTCTCCGGGATCATGACCTGAGCTGAAGGCAGTGGCCCAACCAACTGAGCCACCCAGGCGCCCCAAGGATTTAATTTTTAAATGCATTTCTAATCACACGAGCACTCCATGACTTACTGCCGTACACGAAACATTGACACTGAGACACATTGAGATGACATAGATGAAATTCCTGGTCCCTTGGCCACACCGCCGTGTCCCAGCACACCCCCGCCGGGCCTTCCCCCCATCTCCAGTGGCCACAGCGAGTCCATTTGTCCTGCCCGAAGTTTTCTGTGCACGTTGAATTATTTCTGTGCCTTTTGAAATGCAGCCCAGGACCCCTGTAACTGTAAGAGAATGTGTTGCTGAAAGTTGGATTTCCTGTATTAGGAGATGTGGGGGCCATGTGGTCTAGAACGCCAGAGGCCGTAGTCCATCATTGCAGGGTGATGTGTTTGCGCCAAGCCCGCAGGCTGTCATGTGTTTGTGACAAGCAGATAGGCAGCAGTCCTGGGTGGTGGCAGCTGACCTCTGCGCGGGCAGTCAAGTCTGTGTTTTGGAAAAGGGTCATGTTCACAGCTGCTAATTAGGAGAGTGGGCCGGCCTGCTGGGGGCTGGGCATGTCGCCCCTCCCCACCCCATGTTGCTGTCTGAAGACCCCTCCTTCCCCTGAAAGTTGCTTCCCCAGAAGGGGCCCCAGTGGGCTTCGATTACTGGACTCCTGCATTCCTTTTTGGACTTTTTTGTGTTCACGTAGGCTGGTCACAAGCCCTTGGGCAACCTTTAACCCGAGGACCGTTGGGAGGCCTTGGTGATGGTGGCAGATATGTCCATACTGCATTTAGCTAATTAAAACCAATTCTGTGGAGGGTTATCAGATCAGCGGCAACTGGAGAAAGTTCATTCTCAATCAGGAGAAAAATGTATTAAGCTCCACCTCCGGGAACAGTGGTCGTGGACAGCAGCTGGCAGACGTGGTGCGTTAGAAATGGTTTTGCTTCCCGGGGTGCTCACGCTGGCCTCCCACTGCAGCGGCAACACTGTGGAAGGAAGGCAGCAGGAGAGTCCCGGGTCGGCCCCCACAGCCTTCATCTGGACCTGCTGGTAGGTCCCTGGATCCAGCCAACTCCTGTCTTGCTGTCCCCCATCTCAGCCCCACCGCAGCTGAGACAGCTCTGCCCCTGGCTGCCGGATGCCCTCACAGGGTACCACTTGTGATGGTGGCAGCAGTGGGGGCGTCACCCAGCCCAGGCCAGGACAGTCAGGGCACCCAGAGCAGAGAGATTAGGCAAGGCCCACAGCTGGTCCATGGCTCTGCCCCCGCCAGGTCACAGCCCTGCACACCCAGGCCCCACTTCTTTATCTTCCAGCAATGCCAGGGACCCTTGTGTTTTCCACAAATGGTTGCTTGAGTTTGCATGGTCCCCCCCTACCCTCAGGCAAGGACTGCAGCTAGGGGAGGGGCAGAGCCCCGTCACTCCGTCCCCCTTCCCAGCAGTAGTGGTGGGAGAGGGGCTCTGGCTACTTTCCTTGGTGGCCCCTTTCCATGGAAGAGAGCCAGAAACTGGCAGGCTGTCTGAGTTTAGGGAAGGGCAGGCTGGTCCAGCAGGTATGGCGTCCGCCTTGGCCTTAGGGCTCAGAGGTCTTGGGCAGAGGCCCTGGCTTCCTCTCTTGCTTCATGTGCAATGGTTGGATTTGCCCACAGACTAAATGCACTGTTTAATCGAAACTACCAGCATTTAAAATTCAGAGCGTCTGTCACTCTGTTTCCAGCTTCTCTGGAGAGGCCTTTCGGTGCGGGCCATGGGCTGGCTGTGGGGATCCGGTGGGTCTGGACCCCCTCGGCGTCCCTGACTGGTCCCTGGTGGCACCGAGGGTGGGCGTCACGACCCTCTGAACAACTCTGGGGTCTTACTTAGCTTCCTGAGGACACAGAGTGCAGACTCTAGCCACCACCATGCCAGGATGACCGCTGCCCGGAGAGAGATGGAAACTATGTGTCCTTCCCAGGCTTCTGTGTCTAATACCGGATGCAGGCCCTTCATTCTGGATGTCATAGAAGCCCCAGGTGAAACACAGGCTGCACAGGCTACGCCGCGTTCGATCCCTGCCGCCGGCCTGCTGGCCCCTCCATGGGGACTAGGCCCTCAGAGAGCCCCAGGAGTCCGTCTCTCAGGCAGCAGTCTCCTCCAGCCTTGGGGACAGCATCTGTAGGCCACAGGGGCGGGGAGCAGAGGGCAAAGGCCGTGTCCTAGTGACAGCTGGCACTGTGAAGGGTGTGGAGGGTCGTGCCAGTGGCACTCATCATGGGCGCAGGTGTTTCCTGCCCTCCCTGTCCCTCCTATGCCCCTCGGGGCCAGTGTCAACATGTCCTTGGCCCAGTGCTACTGTGGCCCTGACCTTGTGCCAGGACTTTGGCCCCGGTTGGCTGCTGCCACGCTGCCTGCATGGCTTCAAGGGAGGGGGGCGCAGAGGCTGGCCCAAACCTGGGCCTTGTTTGCTCTTCGCAGAGCCAGACTTCCTATGCTGCCCGCCCCGTTGGCTGCTGTGGGCCCGTGGGTCTGAGCAGTGGGTGTCCACATCGCGCTCCTCAGACCGCTTTGCCCTCAGCCCCAGGAAATCCCACCTGAAAGCCAGATGCCCCTCAAGCAGCTGGGGGTGCTGGGCTCCTGGGGTGTGTCTGCATGCGGGGCGCTCCTCCCCAAGAAGGGGGATCCAGAGACTCTCCCATGCTGGTGGCCTGCGAGCCCCATGTTTATGTGTCTGTGTGTATGTGTGAGTGCCTGTGTGTGTGTGTGTGTGTGTCTGCATGTGTGAGTGAGTGTGCAAGTGTGTGTGTCTCTGTGTGAGCCCGTGTGTGTCTGAGTGCCTATGTGTGTCTGCATGAGTGTGAGTGTGAGTGTGCGTGTGTCTGCGTGTGTGTGCATGTCTATGTGTGTGAGCATGTGTGTGCATGTGTCTTTGTGTCTTCACGTGTGTCTGAGTGTATCTGTGCTTCTGTGTGTGTGAGCATGTACATGTGTGCATGTGTCTCTGTGTGTACGTGTCTGTGTGCACATGTGTGAGCATGTCTCTGTGTGAACATGTGCGTGTGTGCATGTGTCTCTGTGTGTACGTGTGTCTTTGTGCACGTGTGTGAGCATGTCTCTGTGAGCATGTGCATGTGTCTCTCTGTGTGTACGTGTGTCTGTGTGCACATGTGTGAGCATGTCTGTGTGTGAGCATGTGCATGTGTGCATATGTCTCTGTGTGTGTCTGTGTGTGGTGTTGAGGCTGCTGGAGTCTGTTGGGCAGTCCCTGAAGCCCCACTGCTGGTAAATTCACCTGGTTTTTTAGGAGGCAGAGGGAGGAGCTGGAGAGAACTGCTCTTTTGTTTTAGAAGATTCCGGAAGGATCTGGTGTTGAGGGGCAACACAAAGGTTGTCAAGGCACTGGCACTTTAGGAGGGGCCTGCATGGCCCTGGGGAGGCTGGAAGGGAGGGGGAGCCCTGTAATGCTGGATGCGCCCTGGGGCAGTGTGCTCGCCCTTCCTGGAGGATTTGGGGGCGATGGCCTCGTCCTTGGCCCAAATCATAGCGAGCGATGCTGGTGTTCCAGGTTTTCCAGGAAGTGGGAAGTATGTGCAGTTGCTGGGGTAATCACCCTCCACCTAATTTGAAGGTGTCTAGGAATGTGGTGCTGTCAGGAGGCCACAGCCCAACCAGGGGAGGGCAAGAGGCCACCAGCACTGTGACCCCCAGCCACTCAGCTGCCTGCTCTCAGGAGAGATTCACACAAGCAGAAAGGCCTTAAGGATCCTTAGTGGATCCCAGGAAGACTGCCCCTCCCCACCCTGTGCAAGCGGTGTACGCTCTCAGCACAGCCTCTGAACCCCGCTTAGGGGCAGGCCTGGGGCTGGGCAGACAGCTATGGGGACAGGGAGGGGAGGAGGGAAGGGCGGGTCTCCTGCAGGGCCTCAGGGGATGGGGCCCTGTCAAGGCCCAGAAACCCTTGTCCTCAGTGCTGAGTGCAAGTGCAGGGTTAGGAAACACTGAGGTCAGTCAACTTTGACCCGTCCTGGGATGAGACAGTCCCACCTGGGTTCCTGGGGGAGCAAGACTCGAGCACCCCTTCTCTAGTTCCTGGGGGTGAGGGGGACACTGGGGAACCCAGCACAGGGTGTAGACTAGCCTGCTCACCTGGAGGGGCTCAGCTCCCAAGAGGGGCGGGGTCCAGGTCGCAGACATCCTCACAGGCCGGTTTCCCTTGACTTGCAGGGAGACACAGTGTCAGGGGCCAAGCAGGAGACTTCCCCCCAGCTGCCCACACTGACCCCGGAGGAGAAGAGGGTCCTGGAGAGGAAGCTGAAGAAGGAGCGGAGGAAAGAGGAGAGGAAGCGGCTGCGGGAGTCAGGAGCAGTCCAGAGCCTGCCGGCCAAGCGCTCCGGAGCCCAGCTGGCCCTGGACTATTTGTGTGGGTAAGATGACCCCCGTCCCGCGGGGCCTAGCCAGTGTCCCAGGGCATCTGTGCAAGGAGGGACACAGGCTGCAAACTCAGTGACCTGGCTCCCAGCTGGCTCCCGGGGCCACTGGGACCCTATGACCTGCAGCACTGCTCCAGTGGTGTCCCCGTGGCCATCCTAGTGGGTGTCATCACAGAACCGGCACTGCGGGGGGCTTTCTATGGGAGGAGAGGGCCGCCATCACGTGCTGCAGGAGTCTGCCGTGCAGGGGGAGCAGAGCAGAGCATGGTCACCGCCGCCTCGGCCGGACTGCCTGCCACCCTGTGTCACCCTGTCGTCACAGCTGGGCAGCATCTGGCAAGTACATTCTAACAGCTTTGTGGGAGACTTTCTAGAAGCTCCAGGAAAAGTGAGGCCACTATGAGATCACTGGTTTCTGTTTGCCAAGAAACTTACCAGGAAGTTGAGGCCCATGTTCCAGCCCGGTCCCCATGCCTGGTTCTCCTCCCCAAGAAGTGGGTTCCTACTTTTTGTGATCCATACTCACTTCTCAGGCCAGAAGCCTTAGCAGCTGGGATGAAGAGGGAGAGCTGGGGACCCAGTCTTCACTGTGGAGGGCCCAGCTCCCTGGCTGTCACCTCTGGGCCGACGGCCCTGTCCAGACTGCCTGTTACCTAGAGGCCAGCCCAGGGACCCTGTCCTCGCCTCCAGCCTACGGTGCCGGACAGGGTAGGTATGACACGGATGGAGCCGGGCCATGGGCGTGCACATGGAATGTCAGTAGGGCCCTCTGCACTCTGCGGCAGCCCCAGGAGTGGCCCCAGGCGCCTGTGGGATGTCACAGCCCAGGACAGAGGCGGCCAGCATCCTCTTCTGAGGCCTCGCACTGGGCTGCAGCCCCTCGCTGGGCTGAGGGCAGGGACACATGCTCTCTGCCTGTCCACGGGGTACCTCTTGCCATCTGCCCAGGTGGACGAGACCATCCTCCTGGCAGGAGGCTGTGACCATCTGCCGCTCTGCCTGCTGCTGCACAGGGTCACCCTGTGGGAAGGAGGTCCCACCAGGGGTGTCTGGGGCCCCATTTCCCAGCCACAGCCAGGCTGCACTGCCAAGGCAGGCAGGGGTCAGAGAGCTCCCAAGAGTGGCACTTCTCCTAAAGGGGCCCCCCTGCTCTCCCATAAACCCCACCTTACAGGCAGGAGTCCAGTGGCTCGGACCTGGGAATGGGGAAGTACCAAGCTAACTGACATGCAGACCATGCTCTGGGCCATGCTCTGGGCCACACTGTGTGGCCCCACTGCCCCCAGCCACTGGTGGCTGTTGCAGTCCCTGCACCACAGGGTGCACATGGCTGGTGGCTGCCATGCTTTCTGATGGATACAGGTCTGGGCGCTGCCAGGCCACAGGGCTTGGGGGGGGGGGGTTAGGGAGGGGACCGGAGCACATCTGCAGGGGGCGGGTAGGGTCATGGGTGCAGGCATGCGCCAGCTCCTTCCTCCCTGACGGAGGTGGCCTGTCCCGGCCCCGGTGCACCAGTCCCACAGCCCTGCCCCCAGCACAGGCCATAGGTACCCTGGGTCAGCTGCCCGAGCGGGCTACGAGCAGGGCAGAGGCAGGGCAGAGGCAGTGACTGTGCGTGCCTCTTGCTGTCTGGGTATTGAAGGGTTGTTCATCTGTGACCTTGGGTGCCCAGAGTCTTATTCTCTAGGAGCCACTTAGGAACTCCACACGGCCACGGAGGGTGAGGTTCTGCCCTTGGCACCGGGGAGTCTACACTGGCCCTGGGTCCCCGCTTCTTCCCTGCGGACCCCAGTCTCTCACTTTGCTCCCCAGAATGCAGATTCTCAGTCGGTGCTGGGCACTTTGCCTGTCATCAAAGGCGAGGCATCTGCAGGGTGGAGTGGGAGCCCCACCAGGTGGGCTGGCTCATCTGTGTCCACTGTCACCATCTCCCTCTCATTGTCCTCATTGTCCTTATTTGTCTAGGGGCCTCTTCTCTGCCTTTCGTGGGCATGCTTGGGACCCCCAGCTGGTGCCCCTTCCTTCCTGTGGGCCCACGCGGCATATATGAAGGCGTTCCAACCCTCCCTGGGGACTCAGGTGACCAGAGTCCTGGAGTTGGGCAGGGGCTATTGCTTTGGGCACACAGCCTGTCCACAGTGTCGACGTGGCAGTGATGGGAGTCAGGTCCAGGGAGCCTCAGGTCCCAGGCAATGGAGCTTGTCACCACCATACCTCTTGTCAGCCTAGGAGGGACCCCACAGGCCTGGGGTGACATCATGTGCCATCCTCGGAGTAGGGGGATGGGCCACGGTGCAGAAGGACAGGGACAGTTTATTGCGAAGAAGCGTAGTGAGGGCTTGTTAGTGAGTCAAGAAGTCGAGACCCAGGAAGGGCTGTGAGGGCGCCCATCCGTGGCTCATAGAATGGCAGAGAAATCACAGGAGCCGAGCCCACAGAACTTGCTGGGAAGGCTGCTCATGGGCAGTCTGGCCAGGGCCATGGGGATTGTCAGCTCCCAGGAGTTGCTCGCCCAGGAACCAGGTTGGAGGACCCTCCCTCTGTTATCCTGATACGTCTCTCCAGCACCTTCTGCTTCCCATCGCTCCCTCTGGCAAAGGAAGCCCTCTGTTTCCACGGAGTATGCAATGGAGGAAAGTTTGAGGCAGAGGCCTTGACTTGATGAGCAGCATGGAGGAGGGGGCCTCCCTGGGATAACCCTCAGGAACCAGGCAGAGGGTTTCGCTCTTTCTTCCATCCGTTCCTGTGATGACTGCAGCTCCAGTGTCTGCTTCCCCGCCTCTGCCAGGGCCCATGCTGAGTGTGGCACCTGCTGGTGTGGGAGGCCAGGCTCTGTTCCAGAACACCAGCATGCTGTTCTACGTGGGACTGTGGGCTGGCCTCCACTGCCTCAGTGATAGGTGGTAGATTCAAGCTGTGAATGTGGGCATGGCCGTGGTGTCAGCTCCCCTCAGAGGACAGGGGCAACAGTCAAGCTCAAGTCCTGCTCTGTGGCTGCCACACTACCGTGGTCCCTGCCGTGGTCCTTGGGGGGATGTAGGCAGGGCTCCAGGGGCTCTGCTGTCACAGGACTGTGTGTGTAAAACAGTGTAGCAGTGAATCGCGTGCTTCCACCTTGGGCCCCGTGAGCAGTGGAGCGCCCCCCCCCCAATCCCTGCCGTCCAGCCCAGAGCAGCCGCCCACCCTGACATATTTCCTGGGCCACCTGAAGCTGCCCATTTCCTCCTCCTCCAACACCCGTTTCCTCCTCCTCTCACCCCTCCAGTGTGGGCTGCATGTGGGCCGACTGGCTTTGTCACCATGGCCTCAGTGCCTGAGGGGGTGGGCCTGGGCCCTTGGAGGCTTTTGGGTGGGACAGGTGCAGGCCGGGCTCTCGTGGAGGCTCGGCTGGCATGGTCAGATTTATTTCCCTGTCCCTGACACGCAAGCAGCCCAGACGAGCATGGCCCTCCGGGTCAGGGTTCTTGGCTCCTAGCTCTTGTCCCTTACTGCCCAAACATAGCTCTTGGGTTAAAGGCTGTCTGCAGTCTCTGGTCGGCAGGTTCTGCCATAGCACACAATAAAGGCTTGGCAAGAATAGCTGATTTCGTGAAATTCCGGATGTGCATATTGGCAACCTAAAATTGTGGTGTTGTGGGGCTGGGCAGGAAGAGCCCTGTGCCGTCTGCGGCAGGTGTGAAAGTTGGCCCGGCTGGCTGAGGCCTCATGGGCGTGAGGAAGTGAGGTGTCCCCTCTGCTCCTGCTCCTTATCTGTTACCCTCTAGCAGGGGGAGCCAGGGGGCCACACAGTCCCTTCCACCTCCTCCTGCCAGCGCTTGAAATGCCCTGTCCTTGCCTCCTAGCTGGGCTGAGAAGCACGATGACTGGAGATTTCAGAAGACGAGGCAGACCTGGCTGCTGCTGCATATGTATGACAGTGACCAGGTGTGTGCGTGCTTGAGGGGAGCCGTGTACACACGGGGGGGAGGGGCTTGCTGCTGCAGGGCGGAGGGGGAGAGGCGGGCATGCTGGAGGGGAGGGACCCTGTGTGTGCCCACTGAGCGGAGGAGTGGATTTTCTCACTGGTCATGCCTTGCTGCCTGTTTTGGCCTGTGTGGTTTTCACAACAACTGTGGTGGCTCCTGGCGGGGAGGTCGAGGGTACCCATGTGCACGTGATGGGGGTGACCTCTGTGGAGGAAGCATCTAAGAGCGACAGTCTGAAACGAGTCTGTGAGTATGACAGGACGGGGAAGGCAGCAGTCCACACAGGGGTCAAGGCTACTGCAGGAGTCATGGACCGGCGGTGTGGCCCGCGGCAGAGCCCCGCTCGGGGCAGCAGCACCATACCCCTTCCCTGTGACTCCGCTGTCCTGCCCAGCCCCATGCCAGCTCCCCACTTGCCAGACTTCTGGGTCCAGGAGCTGAGACCCAGGGACTCACAGCCCCCAGAACTCTTGGGAGCAGCTACCGCACAGGCCGCCATGCCCCAACCACCCTGCCTGGGCCTGTGTTCCCTCTGCTTGCAGCCTTTCTGGACATGCTGCTTCTTGGGGGGAGAGGGCCAGGGCACCCTAGGGACCACTGCTGCGGCCAGACGGCCCTTCTTCGCGTTGTGCCCATCCCTTTGAGACCACCTAGTTGTCATAGCAGCGGGAGCTGTGCTAGGGACAGGTCATTTTGATGAAGCCTCATTTTTCTGTGTTTTCTTTTGTTATTTGTGTTTTCCTCATCATAAGAAATCACTGCCTAACCCAAAGTCAGGAAAATTATCTGTTTACTTGTAAGGGTTTTTTTTGTTTTTGTTCTTATGTTTAGGCCAACAGATTGGGGTTAACCTAGTATGTGGTGAGTTAGGTTTCTTGTGTGTGGTTGTATGTCATCCGTTGCGTGAACCGTCCTCCCCACAGTGGAGGGATGCGGCACCTCGCTGCTTCCTGGTGGCTTGCCAGCTCCTTACACGTCTGCCCTGTGGGAACTGGAACCCCATGAGGACAAGGCTCATCAGCTCTCACTGGCCCTTGTAGCGTCCTGGGCTGCCCTGGAAAATGGGGCATGTGTATCTGAAAACCCAGCTGAGGGACAGGTGGTATCCAGGGGCTTTGCAGAGAGGGCACAGTGATCGGTAGATGGAAGGATTGATCGATCGATGATGAGCCCACGGAGGTCAGGGTCAGGCTCACTTGGGCTCCAGCATGGGCAGTGGGATAGAGGAGATTCCTGAGCCACAAGTGGATGACTATGGCCAAGGCACCCAGGGATGCCAGGAACGGAGGAGAGGGCCAAACAGTGTGTGCAGTCATGATAACAGGGCCTCCTGGCCCTCCATTCAGCAGACACTCCTGGGGCCTGCATAGCTCAGCAGGGTGGAGAGGGTGCAGCAGGGACAGGATAGGAGCCCGGGGTGGAAGCTGGGGGTTCTTTGGTGCTCTGGACCCCAGACTCCGTAGATAGCGGTGCCTCTGCCTCCTGGCCTGCATCCCACTGCCTCCCAGTCCCATCATCGGCTGTGCTCCTCACGCTTCCCTCTGTGGCCCTCGTGCTGTCCTGCCCTCGGTCCCCCTCCAGAGCATCCAGCCACCCTGCATGGGCCCTGCACTCCTGGCTCCCATGTGGCACACACAGCACAGTGCCAGGATGCTCCTTGGTGGGACATTTGCAGCAGTGGCCCTCTGGTGCTGCCTGGCAGAACAGCAGAGGCCATGAGCTAAGGCAAAACTGTTCTACAGCCCCACATGGATCCAGTCTTTCCAGCGCGCTGATTAGAAGAAACCAAGCTAGCATCTGTCTCCCCTGGGAGCCTCGCTTCCAGCTCCTGGCGGCCCCCTGCCTGCACAGGGCGTGGGTGTGTGGGTGCGCGCGCACGCCCCACACTGTGTTCAGAAGCAGAACACCAAGGAGTTCCTTCCAGGAGCAATCCATAAGATTTGGTTTCAGGGGATGAGACAGATCCAGAAGCCCCAACTAGTCACAAGGTGGACTGACAGGAGCTGGAGGGAAAAGCCTGGAAGTGCCCCTCACATTCAGGATGCCTTGAGGAGGGAGCCAAGGCCAGTCAATGGGGAATCTGTCCCCAAGAATCCACATGGGGCCAGTTGGATACCACATGTCAAAGAACAAAGGTGACCTCACCTGACTTCTAACAGAAGTTAAAGTGAGTCAGAGCTATAGACATCAGGGCTGACGCTGTCTTGTCGTAACCTTGGGTAGGGTACAGGTGCCTTGAACACGACTTCACAAGCATGGTAACACAGAAGGACAGACAGACGGGAGTGAGACAGCCCTCCATAGAAGGGGAGAAAGTGTGTGCACGCCCCATGTCCTGCAGCTAGTCTGCCTTGCTTGGAGAACCTTCCTAGCTCAGTAACAGGACAGCCAGTTTCAGAGTGGACACAAGGTCCACCTAGACACTTCTCTAGAGCAGATGGTCTGGGTGGCAGAGACCACCTGCTGCGGAGACCCGCATCACTGGTGCTGGGGGAACGCCCACCACCTGGGGTGGCCGCGGCGAGCAAGGACAGCCGGTGGCACATTTTGGTGAAGACCCAGCTTCCCTCTGCCACGTGCCTCTTGGAGCTCCCTGTTCCCACGTTGTGGATGGAGTGCATCTCCGGATTTCTCCAAGGATGGCAACAATGCAATTTTGACATTTACTTCTCTCTGTATAACCTTTATTTTGTCCAGGTCGCTTGCAATTTGTTTGCTTGGCCTTTGGCTTTGGAATCTGAGACTTTGCTCCAACGTGGGGGCATCTAGGGGTGGCCGAGGCTGCGCGCGCCCCCAGGCCCTGGGCACTGCTGCGTGGGCTCCATGTGGCTTGCTGGGGTGGGCTTGGGATCCTGGGTCTTCTCTCCTGTACCCTCGGATTTCAGAATAGAATCTTCTAGTGTTGCTGCAGAACACAGGCTTGGCGACCAACACTGTGGAAGCTGGTGGGGAGACAGCCTATTGGAGGAGGCAGGAGGCAGCTGTGGGGGAGGTTTCAGGGGAGCAGCCCATCAGGGGAGGCAGGGGTGTAGCCCACGGGGGGAGCAGCTGTGTGAGGAAGGCTGGGGGGGGGAGTAGTGGAGAGGGGCTGGTGGGCAGCATGAGGGTGACAGCGGGTGGAGGGAGGAGGTGGGGAAGGCTCCCCTCCAGCAGATGTACTCTCACACCCTCTCCCTGTGCCTCCTGTGTGAATGGCCGCAGGCTGCTCTTAGTGGGGAACTGCTGTGTGCTCTGAGTTGAGCTCTAACTCACACACCATGACATTAAGCACTTCGGGCTTTTAGTTTGGAGTTTATTTAGCTGCTCGTGCTCTGTGTCCTATCTAACAAATCGTTGCCCAGTCCGGGGTCATGATCTAAGAAATCGTTGTCCAGTCTGGGGTCACAAAGATTTTCTGCAGTGCTTTCTTCTAAGAGTTTATAGTTTTAACTCATCCTTGCAGGTCTTTGACCCATTCTGAGCTAATATCTGAAGCTGGTGTGAGGTAGGTGTCCAGCTTCCTGCTTTCGCACGGGGATGTCCCGTGGTCCCAGCAGTGTCCGTTGGAGTGACGGCTCTTCCCCATTAAATGGTCTCTGTGCCCCTATCAGAACCAGCTGACTGGTGGGGCCGGGGGAGTCGCTGCCTGGGCCCCAGCTCTGCCCCCTCGCTCTGGGTGTCTGTGCTGGTGCCTCTGGCTTCAGAGCCAAGGCAGGGAGTCACTGACTACTTTTTGGGTGGATGCGGCCATTCCTTCCGTCTTGCCTCTGGATGGGACTTGTAGTCAGGCCGTCCAGGGTGACAGCAGCTGAACTCTGTTCTCTCAGCTTCATCTCCCTTGGCCTTCTATTCTTTGTCCTAGATGATCTCTCTCTCCACAGACACACCTGTCTCCTGTTCACCCAGTTGCATTTCAGGAGGGGTGAGAACCCAGGGCCCGTGGAGGGACCAGCTCAGGACTGCAAGAGGGTTGCTGCAGGAGGCTGGCCTTCCCTCCCCGCCTCCCCCTGTCTCATGGTCCTGCAGCAGGGGGACAGAGCAGGAGCAGGTGTGTGGTGTTGGGGAGGCTCTCACCAGTGCAGGGGTATAGCCTGAGATGCCAGCTGCTAGGCTGAGAGGCCCGCCTGGAGCCCGGGGCCTACGCTGTGAACACCTCGTTCTGTCACTGCTCAGCATCCACACTCCCCATCCCACTCCACCCGGCCCCTGACAGACTCGTCCTCTCCCGTCCCAGGTTCCCGATGAGCTCTTCTCCACCCTGCTGGCCTACCTAGAGGGTCTCAGGGGCCGCGCCCGGGAGCTGACGGTGCAGAAGGCGGAAGCCCTGATGCGGGAGCTGGATGAGGCCAGCGGCACAGACCCCCTTCCACGGGGGAAGACCCAGCGCATCCGACAGGTGCTGCAGCTGCTCTCCTAGCAGTGCGGGCCACTGCCGCTACTTGGCACACAACCGGCCGCCACCTCCCAGCAAGGAGGCCCAACAAGGGACAGGCAGGTTACCAGCCAGTCAGTGGCCAGCAGCCCTGGGGACTTCCAGGGGCTGAGTCTCTGTGCCTGCTGGCGCCTGACCTTTGGAGGGACTGACTGGCCAGATGATGACATGTTTTCGTCCCTTTACAGCAGAAGGTGGCCACTCTGACATAAGCGAAAGCTGCTGTCCTGGCCTCACAGTGGCCCACAAGCCCTTAAGGAGGTTCCTTATTGACAGAAAGGCCTATTTTTCTACCAGGAATGTCTTAAAGATTGGCCAGAGCCAGCCTTTCCCTCCAGCTATGGTCCATTCCTACTGGTGCCGGCCCCTGCATCCAGGTCACCTGTCCAGGTTCCCTAGTGGGTCCGAGGCATGGCTCACCCATCCCTCACCTCCTGGGGCCTGCCAGGGCCTTGCTGACCAGACCCAGGGAACACCTGGCTGCATTCTCAATAAAACCGGCCTATGTCGGCTGTGGTCCTTATTCTGTGCATCCCATTCTTGTTTGCCTGTCCCGACTGCGAGGAGCTTGTCCAGAGAGTGAGTGTGCGTTGGGCCAGAGCCAGCTCCCTGTCTGGCTCTCCCACCTCCTGGGGGTGGGCACTTGCTCTGCGGGCCTGCCGTTGGTGGGTGTCGGCAGTGACCATGTCGGCTGCCCTCCCACAGCCATCCCAGCCAGGCAGTAGGCCTGCTGTCTGCACAGACCTGGGACACGATCACCCTGTTCCCAGAAGAGCACACATGTCAAACCCCTGGAGGTCACTATGGGCACAGTGGCCCACACCGCCTTGGCTGTTGGGAAAAGTTGGCAGGCTCCTGGGGAGGACCTGTGCTTCCTGGGACCTGTGGAGAGTCACACGGTGTGGCAGATATGCGCGGCATTGGCACTCCACCCCTGGGGCGAGGGCAGGAGGAGGAGGCACAGGGTGCCCTCTGGACACTTGCCCCTTGGAACTTGGCCACCACAATGTGGGAGCTCCCCTCACGTGGGGAGGACACGTGGGGGCCACGAGGGGTGCTCCAGGGATGGCGACTCTTCAGATGGCTGCTGCCCCAGGTGACATCTTGTGAAGCAGAATGACTGGGTAAGGCCTCAGGGTCCCTGGGCCCACGAGTGGCTCACTCATCCAGTAGGGCCTCGGCTGCTCCATGGGGACCCCCTTCTCACCCATAACCCAGACCCCTGGGTTCTGAGGGTCACGCTGCCTCACCTCCCACCAATCACCCTTCCCTGTAAAGGGGACATGCTCTGCCGCCCCCTGGGGGTGTTTGGCCCTGTCCCCCACCCAGAGGGGTAACTGGAATCCTGGTCACACACATGAGCACGTGTCCAGTTCTGGGTGGGAGCAACTTGCCCAACCCATCTTTGGCCTAGGTGGCCTTGGAGGAGGCAGGTGAGAAGTCCTGACCCCCTGGTATCCATCAGGTGAGAACTCAAACTCAGAAGCGCTTTGGAAGCATGCATCCGTGTGGGTCTGTGAGTGCATCAGCAAGCTAGTGGGTGGGCATCGCAGCTGCTCAGATAACCTTGGGCCTCGGACACTCAGACTGCCAGCCTCCCTGCGCCCGAGCTCGGGGGCATCCTGAAGATGACACACAGAACTGGGCACAAAGGAAGACCATAGATACATAGAAATGGCAGATTTTTTTTCTTTTTTTTAAATGGAATGAAGGTTGTCTGATTGAGAGCCATAGCTCTGGGTTTCCTGGCAGCCAAGTTGAAAAGGGAAATGTGATGGGTCCCAAGTCCTCATCTGTTACTGGATATGGTGGAGAGAGCAGGGTGCTCCCCACTACCAGACTGAGGCTCTTTCCTCCCTAAGAGCCCCTGTTGGAGCATGTCCTGCTGTTCCCTCAAGGTCCCTCGGCAGAAGGGGCAGAGGGAGACACGGACATGTCACCCGGACAAAGCTGTCTGGAGGCATCCCTTGATGCGTGACCAGCCTCAGTCACTAGGGGTGCTGGTCCTCCTCGGAGAGTGCCCTCCGACAGGGCCCCAGGGTAATGATGTGGGAGGGGGCATGCCACAGTGAGGAGTGCCTAGGGTCCGTCTGCATGGGGTCACAGGGCCAGGAAACGTCCTGCCAGTGGCTGGTGATTTCCCGCCAACACCCCCCACCCTGGAAACAACCCAGAGCCGAACAGGAAACCAAAGTGAACAGCACTCCCTAGTAAAAGGGAGAAGCCTGTATGTAGGCCACAGAGTGGCTCTGGGAGGGGGATGATGGACCACAAGGGCACACCGTTGACGCCATTCACACGCCATCCTAGAGACGTCAGGCCAGCTCATGTGCGGTGACAGAACCCCCAGGGCAGGAGGGCAGGTGGCTCTCAGGCTCACTCGTGACGCCCACCAGGAGCAGAGACAAGCCTTGTGGGGAGGAGCTCGCAGCAAAGCACTAGGCTCTGGAAAGAAAACAGTAAAACAGGTTTGTTGTTGCCTTAATGTCTGTTCTCCGCGAAATTCTATGCACCCATCAGGTAGACAGTGTCAAGCACTGTTAGGATGTCAGAATGGGCGATGGGGGGACCTCGGCGGGGAGTGTCAGACCCCGCAGGCCTGTCAGCACCACCAGCAGCCATCCGCGGCCCCTGCCCCACCTCCAAGGAAGCAGCCTTCCTCAGCAGGCTTCCCGTACGTCTGGGGAAGCATGGCTCAGTGAGAAGTGGGGACTAGCTAGAGTGGCCCCTCGTCGTGCTTTCCCTCTCCGGAGCCCCCAGGAGAGCCTTGCGTGTGCTCAGATAAGCTAGCACTAATCCCGCAGGAATGTGCCTGGCGGCAGGCGGGGTACTGAGGCTTCTGCAGCTTTTAGATGGCTGCAGAACCAGGACCGTGGCCCTGGGATGCAGCCCCACCCGCTCCTGCACCTGCCTGTGAGGGTGAGTGCCCTGCTGCCCTGCAACCACAGCCACGGCTGGGGCCAAGCCACTTGCCGGCCCTCAGAGGCTCCCTCCCTCACCACCAAGAGGCAGGGGCATGGGAACTGACATTCAGGCGGCCATCTGCCCCTCCTGACCCACGTCTAGGGACCCCTGATGGATGTACACAGGGCTTCTCCCCACGGCCCTGCAGCCTGGAGGCTGAGCTCGCAGCTGCAAGAAACAGGACCCCAAACTTGGAGTGTCCATCACCGATGATAGATGAACACATTGGGGTTCGTCCACACCGTGGAGTATGGGCCGGCCTTCCAAATGAAGAAACGACACCCTGCCCCCACAGGGGCAGCGCCGACACAAGCCAGACACAGAAGGACACACACAGGGACCCACTCACATGAGGACCTGGAGTCATCAGACTCACAGAGAACAGACGGGCTGGGGATGGGGGAGTGTGTGGGGGTCCATGTATCAGGGGGACAGGGTCTCTGTGTGCGGGATGGAACATTCTGGAGCTGGACGTGGGGATGGTGCCCCTAAACATGGACGCTAAGAAATGGTTAAAATGGTCCATTTTATGTATTATGACAGGAAAAATACGAAACAACTAGGGTCTGCGGTGGAGATGACAGGTGAGCTGTCTGCCACATGGTGGAACCCTTGGCACCCGCCCCCATCGTGCGCTGCGAGTCTCTGTGCATCAGGGCAGGAGCCCAGGAGGGGTGGGGGGTTTCTTCCCAGAGGGGAAGGCAGCCGCCGGCCCGGATCCCCATGTGATCATTGAGTCAAGCCTGGTGGGAGGGGTCCAGGGCAGCCACAGAGAGGGGCACGTGTTTGTA
>PITA01000387.1:171730-286333 GCA_004023965.1 Spilogale gracilis | reverse complement strand
TTTGTCTGTAGTGTCATTTGCAAATATCTTCTCCCATTCTGTGGGTTGCCTCTTTGTTTTGTTGACTGTTTCCTTTGCTGTACAGAAGCTTTTTATTTTGATGAAGTCCCAGAAGTTCATTTTCGCTTTTGTCTCCTTTGCCTTTGGAGACGTGTCTTGAAAGAAGCTGCTGTGGCCGATGTCAAAGAGGTTACTGCCTGTGTCTCTTCCAGGATTTTGATGGATTCCTGCCTCACGTTGAGGTCTTTCATCCATTTCGAGTTTGCCTTTGTGTGTGGTGTAAGAGAATGGTCTAGTTTCATTCTTCTATACGTAGCTGTCCAATTTTCCCAGCACCATTTATTGAAGAGACTGTCTTTTCCTGCTTTGTCAAAGATGATTTGACCATAGATTTGTGGGTCCATATGTGGGCTCTCCACTCTGTTCCATTGGTCTATTTCTCTGTTTTTGTGCCAGGACCATGCTGTCTTGGTAATCACAGCTTTGTAATAAAGCCTGAAGTCAGGTAATGAGATGCCCCCAGCTTTGCTTTTCTTCTTCAGCAATTCCTTGGTGATTTGGGGTCTTTTTTGGTTCCATATAAATTTTAGGATTGTTTGTTCCAACGTTTTGAAGAATGTTGGTGGAATTTTGATCGGAATGGCATTGAAAGTGTAGATTGCTCTGGGCAGTATAGACATTTTGGCAATGTTTATTCTTCCGATCCATGAGCATGGAATGCTCTTCCATCTTTTTGTGTCTTCTTCAATTTCTTTCATGAGTGTTCTGTAGTTCCTCGAGTACAGATCCTTGACTTCTTTGGTTAGGTTTATTCCTAAGTATCTTATAGTTTTTGGTGCTATAGTAGACGGAATCGATTCTCTGATTTGCCTTTCTATTTTTTTGTTGTTAGTATATAAGAATGCAACTGATTTCTGAGATACTTATACTTTAATGGCATCTAAATTATTGAATATTTCACTTAGGGCTTATTTCTTCCCTATTCTAACATTGTAAACATATTCTTTGGTATTTTTTTAAGTTATAAAGTTTTGATTTCTAATTTATGTTTTTGACTCATAAGTAATTTACATTATAGGGGTGCCTGGGTAGCTCCGTCATTAAGCTTCTGCCTTTGGCTCAGGGTATGATCGAGCCCGCATCAGGCTCCCACTCAGCAGGAAGTCTACTTCTCCCTCTTCCACTTGCCCTGTTTGTAATCCCTCTCTTACTCTCTCTCTGTGTCAAATAAATAAATAAAATCTTTTTAAAAAGAGGGGGGGAATTTATATTGTATACAGTGTGAGGTAGGGATCCAAATTTAAATTTTCTCTATGGAAAACTAGTTATACTCTCATAAATAGTCCTGATCCCCTCCCCTTTGAATTGTTATACCATCTCTTTGATAAATTTGGTTTCTATATATGTCTAGGTCTGTATCTGGGAAATCCAGGTCTGTTGAGTGCCTGTTGGTCTATCCTTGCACCTGAGATATAGGATTGTAAATACTCTAGATCTCTGTTAACTCTTAGAATCCGACAGGCAAGGTTTTATGCCTTAATCTTTTTATTCAGTATTGTGTAGGCTGTTTTTTGACTTTTACATTTTCAAGTGATTTTCAGTTCTGTTTCAAGTGAGTTCAGTTTCTCAATTTCCACAGAAATCTCTTTAGAAGTTTAATTGCAATTGCATTGAATTTATGGATTGATCAGGAAAGTTAAGATCTTTATTATCATACTATAGTTTCAGACCCATGAGCATGACACATTGTGCAGAATATTTGATGTTTTATGAACCTTGAAAGTATTTTTGTTTTTCTTACAAAATGCCTATATATCTTTTGGTATATTTATTACTTATTACAGTTCATTGCAGTGTGATTGATCTTTTTTCCATTTTATTTTAATATTTTGTTTTTAATCCAGCAAACCTACTAATCTCCCCAAAGGTTTTAATGATAGCTCTGTACATTATCCAAGGATTTTCTACAAAGACAGTCATATACTCTTCGAAAAGGAGTAATTTGATATCATTCTAAATTTTGTCGTCTTTGATTTTTTTTTGTTTTATATTATTTTGTGGGTTTCCAATTATGTTGAATACCAGGGTGATGAGAACCATCCTTTGCTTGTTTCTGACCTTAATAAGAAAGTAGTTGAGATTATACTGTAAAGAAAAATGTTTGCTATATGTTTTGGTTAAATGATTTCTGTTAGTTTAGGAAAGATCTTTCCTATTCCTGTTTACAACAACAACAAAAAATTAAATCAGGATGATGTGTTGAAATTTATCAAGTATTTTTCTGCATCTATTGAAATAATATAGGGTTTTTTTCTTTTAATCAATTCACATGGTAGATTATATTCATAGATTTTCTGATGTCCAACTATCATTGCATTCCAGGCATACTCTATTCATTAGTGGTTTTTAAAAATATACTGATACACAATCTACAAGTGTTCTATTCAATTATTTTCATTTATGCTCACTTATGAGAATGTCCTATAATGTCTTTCTTTCTTTTCCTTCCTTCCTTTCTTCCTTTTCTTTCTTTCCTATTATATTTACCTAGCTTTGGGTTTCTTTGTGCTTTGGAAATGTCACATATATCTTGCTTTCTTTGAGACTTTGCCCTCTCTCCCTTCCTCCATTCTACATTCCTCACTCCTCCTTGTCTAAACATTTTGCTATTATCTCTACTCAGCTTCCACTCAGGAACCCCAGTCCAAAAAATCTTTGAGAGGGGTTTATGTTCCTACCCAGTGGTAATACTGGAGATATCCAAGATCCAAGCCCCCAAGCTAGTGAAATTTGTCTCAGTTAATGTTTATAAAGCCAAGTCTGTGTTCTCCAGACTCCCTAGGCCATGACTGCAGTCCCATATAACAGGGGACATCAACCTTTTTCTTTCTCCTCTGGCATCTTTCTCCCCCATTACCTCCTGGTTTCATGCAGTGAACTTAGCTCCAGATTCCCACTTGAAATCAAGCATTTGTAAACCCCAGAAAACTACAGGTACTGATTTCCTAGTCCTCCCTGATTCTAGTCCTTCCTCATACTGATTCCAGACCAAAGCTCATCTGGAGAGCTTCACTCCTCTACTTATTTCTTCATTTTTCTATTTCATTATCTACAGACACTGATTTTGTTTATGAACAAAGCTAGATCTCTTTTTTACTTTTTATTTTATTTCATTAAATTGAGTCCCATAAATTTACATGGTCCCATAAATTGACATTGAGATAATTATGGGAGTTTTTTTAAGTGCAAAGGATAATAGCAGTAAAAAACACTAGTGTAAAGCTAATGTACGTTCTCTGCCTGGAAAAGCCCCTCTTTTCCTTTATGCCTGCCTAAATCTGAATCACCTTTACCTGGCTACTTACTCTAAATTGTGTATTATATTCCTTCAGTTTAATCTCACAAATATTTATTAGGTGCTGTAATGTATTAGGCACTATATCAGCACTAAGAATACAGTAATAAGGAATATGGGTATGTCCCTGGCTTCATGGAACTTATATCTAGTGTGGGAAACAAAAATTTATAATACAGTATAATGAGAGTATTAATGTTGTAACATTTATAATGAGAGTATCCTGTTTAACAATTGATTACATACTGATTTTTATTCTAATTTTTACATGTGGGTTAATCATGTTTTCATAGGTCTGAAAGACCAATGAAGATAGTGAATATACTGTATTTCTCTTATTTATGTTCATGATTTCACACACAGAACTGGAGATCCTTATGCATGTAAGATTGAGTGGTCTTTACCCTCCAGTGGGGTTATAGCAGATTTCAAGGCACCAAAGACTGCAGAGAGGTTGTTTTAAGTTTAGCTCTAATTGCTTTTCATCAGTGGGCATTATAAAAGTTACAGAACAATTTGTTGATAAAGTATAATCTTAAACTCTGAGAGTTAGGAAATGGCTTAGAATAAAACTATTTATTAGAGTTAATTTCCAAACAAAGTCACAACATTATTATGTCTCCATGTTAATTTAATTTTAATGGCTAAAGTAACTTTGTTCCTGATTTATGAAGTACCTTATCTTTTAAAAGGAGAGAGACAGACCAAGAGAGAGACTTCATGCTACATTTTAGGACATTGTAAAAATAGCTACCCAGATCAGGAATAGATACCAGTTTAAAGTACATCCAGGGAACTTCTAGCATATAATCCAGAGTTTACTAAAATAAAAGATAATAAGATGACATCCAGCAAATAGCTATAATAGAAGACAGGAAAAACTGAGGGCTGGTAAGGAAGTATAACAGCTGGCATTATCATACATTGCTGGGACATGAGGCATTTGGTACGACCATTGTGGAAAATTGGCTTTATCTTCCAAAGATGGACAGATGCATACCCTGTAATTTAGCAATTCCATCCTGATGTATAAATCCAACAGAAATGCATTGTGGTATATTTATCTAGTGAAATACTGTACAGCAGTGATAATATACAATCCACAGCTACATGCAATGACATGAATAGATCTTATAAATAATGTTGAATGAGAGAAGCCAAATGATGGAAAGTGGGAAGTGCTAATGTAATTGATAATCATTAAGAACTCATTTTGGAAGGTTTGCAGCTACCCTAATCTACATTTGGTGGATTGGGACTAGTCGAACCTTGTCCATTTTATCTTTTGTCCCCCCAAATTCTACTAATTCAGAATCAGATAGGTACAGATTAAAGTGACCACCTTACAGAATCTAAGTGATTAGAAAGACTATAAGATAGAGATTCAACCCTGAAAGATTTGTGATTTAGGACAGAACATGAATGCCAAATGTTCAATGAATGAGGCCAAGTCTTAGCGAGATACTTTGTGTCAATGCAAATGAGGCAAATAAGAAGTAAAGCTTGAGCAAAGAGGCTAAGGGACAATAAGAAAATCCAAATCAGAAGGGATCACACGATGAGTTAATGCACCATTTGGATACTTAACCACTCAAAGACAGGAAAGAAAGAGAATAACATACTTGTGAGAAGAACATCCATATCTGAAGCCCAATATTAGAAGGTGTAGTGTTATAGGGAAGCCAGAAATGGGACTAGCTTACTTAAAACTCTACAGATAGCTCAAGAAGCTCTCAGGTAGATATACTGATTGTTATAGTTAAGGAGTTACTATGGTCCTGAGTCACCTACTCACCATAGGAACTAACTCAGGAAAAATGTTTAAAGGGCTGCATTTATTAGAATTGTACACATGTATATACATCTTAAATGTGGAATTACACTTTCAACTTCCAGTTACATTCAGGGGTATTTGAGACTGTTTTTTTATATTAAAATTTAAAAGAGAACTATCATACTCTGTAATTCCATGTCTTTGAATTTATTTCTAGTTAAATGAAACTTCATTGTACCATGCCAGAGAAGCCAGTTAGCCTCAGAGTTCAGCCATAGACCATTATGAAGTATCGGGGATCAAAAGCAGGAAAAGGGCATGAGATGCTGCTTAGAGGGAAGTTCTAAGTGGTACGCATAGAGTGTGGCAGGGAGGCAAGAAGGGAGTGGTGACTTAAAATACTGTGTCTATGACTGGCTCTTCTTCTCTACTCATAATCTGTAAGCCTCAATATATTAATTTTTAAAATGTTACTTGAACATGTACTATTTGTCAGGCCATGTGCTAGGTATGCTAAGTAAAGATACAGTACGTGAATAAAGACAGAAAATACCTATGTGTTAGGATCTTATATTCCACTGGAGGCATCAAGGTGAAGATAGGGCAGAATAACTCTATAGGAATAGCTTCTTCTGCAACATTTGCCCCAAATGCAGGAGAGACAACCTTTATTCATTTTTCCTGAATTGGTATATTCTTCAGTATTTGTTAGACTCCTTCCCTGTGTGATTGGTACCCAAAGTCACTTGCTCAGAGTCAACTCTCTCAGTTACTCAAAAGTTACTGTGTCACAGTCATTCCTGAACCTCAACCTTCAGAGCCCAGCTGCCTAAGGGCAAAATGGAATTACTCAGCTTGAGAGCCTTCCTCGATACCAGGTCATGAGAAAGCGGAATGAGTGAGTTATGTTTCCACTCATCTTTAATGTTTTTTGGATTCGTATACCTGAAGTTGGATGCTGAGTCATTTCATGAATGCAGGCAGATTACATGCAGTCAGCAGCAGGCTAAGTAAGAATTGCTGGATCTAAAGGACGTTAGCAGAATGGTTATATCTGTGATTCTAACATGATTACTGGGGTGAGAGGAAGGACTAGTAAAGAGGTAAAGCTTCCTAGGATCCCCACCTTGGCCCTCCAAAGCCTGTCCCAACTGAAGAATCTCATTATGAGAGACCATTGAAGAGAGACTATTTAAGCCACAGCTTTGCTTTGGGGAAGGTTTTTTTTTATTTAGAGAAGGATCCGTTGAATACCCAGCTTTTTATTCCATTAAAATTTTAATATACTTTCTTAGTCATAGTAATTACAGTTTTTCTAATTACACTACACTGTTTTTTTTTAAAGGCTTTAATAATATGAACATTTGAATTATCAAACACTTGCTGATCATTTACTTGTCTGAAGCCTCTTGAAATTTGCTGGGTAGATTTCCAAATGACATTATTTGCATCTTGAATTATAGTATCCAATGGTCCTTTTTTGTTGTTTTGAAATCTGAAAGTTTTTTTGCAGTCTGCAATATTTACAATATTCTTCACAAAGAAAAAGATCAAGAACTGAATTAGGTGAGAAATGTTGCCTAACCTCCAGGAAACTCAGAGGTCCTTTGCCAAGCATAAGTCTTAAAGAGTAGAAGATTCCACCAAGTGGGAGTGATTCTAGTATTAGAAGCTTTAAAAAAAAAAAAAAATCATGACATCTCAACACACGATAAGGGCTTGACCTGGTGCCCAACAGTGGTGTTTCCTGCCACAGTGGACTCACTGAAAGATGGTCCCATAGTGTAGTTTATGTATGACTTCATGAATTTTCACTGGTAACTTTGGCAGTTGGCAGCTTTTTTTTTTTACTTTAAATTTATTTTATTTTTTTCAGTGTTCCGAGATTCATTGCCCATGCCCCACACCCAGTGCTCCATGCAATAGGTGCCCTCAGTACCCACCAGCTTTTACATGTCAACTTTAAAATCTAACTCCTGTGTGTCCTGTAACTCCACTGTGATTCTTAAATTTTGTTAGTAACATTTTAAGGCTGATACCAAACCCTTAAAGTAATACTAATTTATCTGTATGCAAGAGAGATTTACTTATGATGTTTCAAAAGAGAACACATTCAAGTTCCTTTTGATTATGTTATTTAAATAAAAACTAAATAGAAGTGAGGGCTAGGGGACCCTACCAAGAGAAAAGCAATGCTCTTAGGAAACTGGAGGACCTTATTCTTATTCTGAAATTTCAAAGCAGACCTGTAGGAGCTGTGCTAGCAATTGGTTTCTGTAGTTTTGCTATAGCACTAAGTCATGTTTTATGGATTCTTTTAATAGGCAAGCTGTGTTGCAGTTTTTTAAAAGAGAAGACAGACAGTATCAACCTACCAAAAGGTCAGAAAGAAAAAAGCAGATGGGTCTCCTCCCTAGAATCAGATTAAAATGGCCCTGCCTGTCAAGATAGCATCTTTTTGCAGAAGAATATATTTCTCAGCCAAAAAGAGGCATCTATAATCAATGTAACTCTTTCTCTGTATTCTACACTGCCACCACCTCCTAAGGGAAAAAGCTGCTAGCGATTGCAAGGTGATCTGCACTTGATATACAACTTGGGATATAGACTGACTGCCCAGATAGGGGTTTGCTTCCTAATTTGTGTGTTTGGAGCAAACCTGCTGCATTCAGAGCATCATGGGCAAAGGCTTCATTGAGAATTGAACTGACACTCTATCTGTTCTGTCTCCAAGAAACAGTGAGATCAAGTCCCTAGAGAGACATAATAACATCTGTCAACTTCTGATCCATCTCTGTAGCTCGGGTCACAAAAACGGACAGCTGTGTTTGTTGGACCCATTTGGTTTCCATCCTTCTCGTATTATTTTCTTTACAAGCCCCCTTTGTATTTATTCACTAGTAGAGCTTGTGCTTTGAAGAACTTAGCCTACCAAACAATTGATTCATGAATCAAAATGGGAAGTTTCCAGTCAGAAATTTGATTTAGCTGACATGTGAGTTGTTAAAATTTGTTACAAGCTTCCCATTTTCAATTAGACTTTTTAGAAATGTAGGCAGTTTCCTATTGTTATACATGGTCCATCACTAAAAATAATGCTAATGTCTAATATGTGAATGTTAAGGGATAGCCATGTGTTTTATAAGGAGTAACCATTCAGAGAACTTAAAGGATATTTTAAATCCTTACCTCTGTCTTGCTTTTTCAGTACAAGCTTCAAACATCAGTTACTCATCCTAGATTTCTGTTTAATTTTCTTCAGCTTAGAATGCAGTTTATCAGCTTAAGTCAATAGAACATCAAACCAAAGTTAAAGGTCTGCTGCTTTCAGCATGTAGGATGGTTTCCTTCTTAAATCTGTGCTTATTGCTAAAGTCATATCTATCATTTCCCCATTTTCCATTCATGTTTATAAAAGAACAAGAGAAAATACAGTAAACCACTCAGACAACTGAAAGATGTCGCTTTGCATACCATGATGGCATTGCTGCTGAAACTTGGCAAGCAGTACCACAAGAAGAAAATGTCCCATGTCTCTTTGACAAACTGAGGTGCAAGTTTGAATTTGCTGTAGGAAAGGACATTTAGGGGCTTCAATGTATGAGACACAAAAATGCAGATCATTTGAAAATTAAACTTATAAAAGTCCAGCAAAGCAGGTATTAGAAGTAAGACACACATTTGCCACAAATATTCCATACAGTAGACCAGCAACCTTAGGTAAGAAAACACTAAAGTAAGTATATCAGAGTTATACACCACGCATATTACCACTTACTCGTACTGAGCTTTCATTATGTGCTAGGCACCCACTGGGCATTTTATACAAATGGATTTTTTTTCTCTAACTATCTGACTTAATCCTGTTAATAATGCAAAATGGGATTGTCTCAGCATTCACTGAAGAACTGGAGATCAGATATGAAGTATTCTACCCAAGGTTGCATGTAACTAGAAAATAGCAGAAGTAGAATTAAAATTAAGTCCATGGGACTCCCAAACCCATGCTTTTTTTTTTAAGATTTTATTTGTTCTTTTGCTACTACTTAACTATGTTCCTTGCCTAAGTTATGCCTGTAGAAATAAAATATTTGTTGAGTGAATCTTAAGATTTAATATGCCACTTAATAATCAGAACAATATTTTGAGGCCTAAGTTTCTGTTTTCATGTAGCTGGAAGACAGAGGTTTATTGATGCCATACAGTAAAAAAGTCAGGGAGCTGAAATTCCAGCAGCTATCGGGTCCCAAAGCTAATGCTCTTCTTCTAACTGACCCTACCAAGAGGTTACCATGGTGGAGTTTTGGGGAGGTTGTTTGTTTGTTGGGTGTTTTTTGTTTTTCCTTTAGGTTATGAGAATAAGATTTTATTACATATGGCATGGAAATCTACTTAATACTTGTCAAGAATTCCCCAGAAGCAGAGACCCAAAGGCAAGGATGCGAGTACATGTGGTTTATTAGGAGGCGATTGCAGGAGATATGAGTAACAGAATGAGGAAGTGATTCATAGAAGAGAAGGCAAAAAGGTGCCTTCAAGCAGGATAATACTATGGACAAAAGGAACTTAACTCACTGGGGAGACAAAGACCAAGGGAGATGGAGACAGTGAGGGGAGCAAGCCTGTGTGGAAGCAGCATGGAATGGGGCTGAAAATTACCAAGTCTTGTTCCAGTCTCACTAGAATGGCTCAGAGTATAATTAAGCAAGGAACTTATCTCTAGCTAAGATCATCTTAACTTTTGAGATTTTCACTAGCAAAAGTTATTGGAAGATAGAAGATTAGATCTGATGAATGGCCAGATCTATAATATTCATGCACAGAAAGTCTCAATGTTATAAAAATGTAAATTCTCTTCTGATTTGTAAGTTCAAAGAAATCCGATCAAAATACCAGTAAAATTATTCACAGAACTTGACAAATTGATTCTAAACTCTATAGAGAAGAACAAAAGCCCCAAAACAGGCAAGACAATTCTAGAAAGGGACAAATGTTAAGCAATTTGTCATGAATGAGCTAGACTTACAAAGTTGCAGTCATAAAGAGAGCATGTATTGTCACAGGAATAGACAAAGAGACACTAGAATAGGGTAGATATCCCCCAAAAATAGACCTATGGAAGGCCCTGGTCAATCAAAAAAAGAGATCATGAGACATCAGTGGAGAAGGGTAGACTATTTAGTAAGTGCTGTGGATCTGTTAACTTTTCATATGGGGATAAATTAGAAGAGGAATTTTACTTTTTTCCATATGGAAAGCCAAGAGTCCCATAGCACTTTTTGAGATTTACTCATTGGGGCAGCTCCCAGTGCTTCTGAATTTTGTGCTACACCATCATTAGCATTTTTTCTTAGGAAAAAAGGCTTCTGTGAAATAGTTTTATTGTATATATTTATACAGTGGTTGAAACAAAGTTAGGACATTGGAGTCCCACTTGCTTGGCATTACCTTAACAATCCCCATTCCCAATCTCAGAACCTCCACAAGAACAGAAGGCCCATTTTCTCATAAAATAATGGAACAGGAAAGACAACATAACCCAAAGATCCTCCATTCTTTTTTTCTGAATTTAGGGTTCAAAAAACCCAGGTTTACTCTTTATTTAGAATCCTGGAAGTGTTGTGATATTTACAATCAACATTTCATACATCCTTTTGTGTATTCTGCTTGCTTCAAAATGGAAGGCAAATAAGTCTCATCTTATAGCAATGTACAGTCTATTGAAACAGCAGTTCAAATGGTCTTCATCTAAATCCCAGTTCATAAGAAAGAATAGCAAGGTTGATTAGTAATGTCTGCCAAGGGCACAATACAGGATAGTGACAACATACCGCCCAAAAATTTATCATTGTTTAATTTGGCAGGTTTCTATCCAGAAATATAAACATTATTTTTACATCATTAATCTAGGGAGCTTGGCATTATTATTCAAATAAATAAATAGCAATTCTGCCCACAAATTATTTTTTACTTAAAACATCTGGTTGGGATATGCCACACAACTTAGCTGTATGCATCATTTTTTATTATTATTATTAACATGTATATATTTATTTCAGGGGCACAGGTATGTGATTTGTCAGTCTTATAAAATTCACAACACTCACCCTAACACATACCCTCCCCACTGTCCATCCCCAGTGTCCATCATCCAGCCACCCCATCCCTCCCCTCCCCTCCAGCAACCCTCAGTTTGTTTCCTAAGGTTAAGAGTCTCTTATGATTTATCTCCTCTCTGGTTTCATTTTATTTCATTTTCCCCTCCCTTCACCTGTTATCCCCTGTCTTGTTTCTCAATTTCTTCATATCACTGAGACCATATGATAATTATCTTTCTCTGATTGATGTATTTCACTTAGGATAATACCCTCTACTTCTGTTCATGTAATTGCAAATGGCAAGATTTTATGTGTTTTTTGATGGCTGCATAATATTTCATTGTGTGTGTGTGTGTGTGTGTGTGTGTGTGTGTGTGTGTGTGTGTATCTTCTTTATCCATTCATCTGTTGATGGACATCTAGGCTCTTTCCATAGTTTGGCTATTGGAGACATTGCTATTGTAAACATTGGGGTGCACATACCCCTTCAGATCACTACATTTGTATTTTTAGGGTAAATACCCAGTAGTACAATTTCTGGGTCATAGGGTAGCTCTATTTTCAACTTTTTGAGAAACCTCCATACTGTTTTCCAGAGTGGCAGCACCAGCTTACATTCCCACCAACAGTGGGGAGAGTTCCCCTTTCTCCACATCCTTGCCAACACCTGTCATTTCCTGACTGGTTAATTTTATCCAATCTGACTGGTGTTAGGTGGTATCTCAGTGTGATTTTTATTTGTATTTCCCTGATGCCTAGTGATGTTGAGGACTTTTTCATGTGTCTTTTGGCCATCTGGATGCCTTTGCAAAAATGTCTGTTCATGTCTTCTGCCCATTCCTTGATTGGATTATTTGTTGTTTGGGTGTTGAGTTTGATAAGTTCTTTATAGAGTTTGGATACTAGATAAATCTAGATTTATAGATGCTAGATAAATCTGATATGTCATTTGCAAATATCTTCTCCCATTCTATCCGTCGGCTTTGGTTTTGTTGACTGTTTCCTTCACAATACAAAGGTTTTTCATCTTGATGAAGTCCCAATAGCTCATTTTTTTCCTTGCTTCTGTTGCTTTTGGCAATGTTTCTAAGAAGAAGTTGCTGAGGCTGAGGTCAAAGAGGTTGCTGCCTGTGTTCTTCTCAAAGATTTTGATGGATTCCTGTCTCACATTGAGGTCTTTCATCCATTTGGAGTCTGTTTTTGTGTGTGGTGTAAGAAAATGGTCCAGTTTCATTCTTCTGCACATGGCTGTCCAATTTCCCTAACACCATTTGTTGAAGAGATTGTCTTTTTCCCATTGGATACTCTTCCCTGCTTTGTGGAAGATGAGTTGACCATAGAGTTGAGGGTCCATTTCTGGCTCTCTATTCTGATTTATATGTCTGTTTTTGTGCCACTACCATTCTGTCTTGATGATTATAGCTTTGTAATAGAGCTTGGAATCCAGAATTGTGATGTCACTAGCTTTAGTTTCCTTTTTCAACATTCCTCTGGCTATTTTGCATCTTTTCTGGTTCCATACAAATTTTAGGATTATTTGTTCCATTTCTTTGAAAAAAGTTGATGGTATTTTGATAAGGATTGCATTAAATGTATAGATTGCTTTAGGTAGCATAGATATTTTCACAATATTTGTTATTCCAATTCATGAGCATGGAACATTTTTCCATTTCTTTGTGTCTTCCTCAATTTCTTTCATGTGTATTCTATAGTTTTCTGAGTGTAAACTCTTTGCCTCTTTGGTTAGATTTATTCCTAGGTATCTTATGGTTTTGGGTGCAATTGTAAATGGGAACGACTCCTTAATTATTCTTTCTTCTGTCTTGCTGCTGGTGTATAGAAATGTAACTGATCTCTGTGCATTGATTTTATATCATGACACTTCACTGAATTCCTGTATTGGAGTGGAGTCTTTTGGGTTTTCCACATAAAGTATCATATCATCTGCAAAGAGTGAGAGTTTGACTTCTTTGCCAATTTGGATGCCTTTTATTTCTTTTTGTTGTCTGATTGCTGAGGCTAGGACTTTAAGTACTATGTTGAATAGCAGTGGTGATAGTGGACAGCCCTGCCATGTTCCTGACCTTAGGGGAAAAGCTCTCAGTTTTTTCCCATTGAGAATAATATTCACTGTGAGTTTTTCATAGATGACTTTGATGATATTGAGGTATATACTCTCCATCCCTACACTGTGAAGAGTTTTGGTCAGGAAAGGATGCTGTACTTTGTCAGATGCTTTTCCATCATCTATTGGGAGGATTATATGGTTCTTGTTTGTTCTCTTATTAATGTATTATATCACACTGATTGATTTGCGGATGTTGAACCAGCCTTGAAGCCCAGGAATAAATCCCACTTGGTCGTGAAGAATATACCTTTTAATGTACTGTTGGATCCTGTTGGCTAGTATTTTGGTGAGAATTTTTATATCCATGTTCATCAGGGATATTGGCCATTCTCCTTCTTGATGGGATATTTGTCTGGTTTGGGGATCAACGTAATGCTGCCCTCATAAAATGAGTTTGGAAGTTTTCCTTCCATTTCTATTTTTTGGAACAGTTTCAGGAAAATAGGTATTAATTCTTTATTAAATGTTTGGTAGAGTTCCCCTGGAAAGCCGTCTGGCCCTGGGTCTTGTTTGTTGGGAGATTTTTGACTACTGCTTCAATTTCCTTACTGATTATGGGTCTGTTCATGTTTTCTATTTCTTCCTGATTCAGTTTTGATAGTTTATACATCTCTGGGAATGAATCCATTTTGTCTAGGTGGTCTAACTTGCTGGCATATAGTTGCTCATAATACATTCTTATAATTGTTTGTATTTCTTTGGTGTTGGTTGTGATCTCTTTTCTTTTACTCATGATTTATTAATTTGGGTCCTTTCTCTTTTCTTTTTGATAAGTCTGGCCAGAGGTTTATCAATCTTATTAGTTCTGTCAGAGAACCAGCTCCTAGGTTCGTTGATCTATTCTACTGTTCTTTTTGTTTCTATTTCATTGATTTCTGCTCTGATCTTTATTATTTCTCTTTTCCTGCTGGGTTTAGGCTTTATTTCCTGTTCTTTCTCCAGCTTTTTTAGGTGTAGGATTAGGCTGTGTATTTGAGACCTTTCTTGTTTCTGGAGAAAGGCTTGCATTACTATATACTTTTCTCTTAGGACTGCCTTTGTTGTGTTCCAAAGATTTTGAAGAGTTGTATGAATTTTTTTTTAATTCTACACATCATGTTTTACAGCTCTTTTCAAATGAAAGGGGAATGCATACCCTTAAGAGTTAAGTATTTGGCTTCATCAAGCCATAGTTGATTAGGGAATATGGTATGCAGCCAGGGTTTCCCTTCTAAATACTGTAGATAATTACATCTGATCATGTATTTAGATAGTAAAGCCTCCACTTACAGTTACTTGAAACCTTACTACTTTAAAAAAAAAACACCTATTACTTCTGAACAATTTTAACAAATTTCCCATGCAGGGAAATTGGAGGCAAGCTAAACCCAATGCATCATTTCATTTACTGAAAATATTTATACTTCCCTCTTTCTAAAAAAAAATCTTGATGCTGCCTAAAGTAAGAGCCATACACAATCATGTTAATAAAAACAATCTTGTTAATAAAACAGAAAATATTGGTCATTTTTTCCCAAAGAAAGCCAAATTGTGTTTACTTAGTATTTTTTCATTGGTCTCCTTTAACATGGGCCCTTTTGGTAACTTTGCAATAGTGTGAAGTAATGTTTCAACTGTAACTTAGAAGAGGTGCTCCCAAAAGTATGACCTGTGACTCAGGGAATAAAGTAATAAGTGAAATCTCATGTAAGTGTATGTGGTGAATTTTAAAAAAATGAAGCTTCTGTTTCTAGAGCAGTTTTCATTTTTTTTTTCATTGTAGTTAAGCTAGAATTTGACTTAGTTGCATTTATATCAGGAAAAGCTTTTGTATCACAATTAGCAGAGAATGTAAGTCTTCTTCCCAAAAAATTTTCTTTCTGAGATCCAGGTTTTCAGATGAGACATCCATCTCACAACTGCACACGTTTCATTTCCACTTACTGTTTTGATGCTAAAGATCACCCACTTGACCTCATGTCATTTGTTTTGACTCCCACCCCAGGTGAAGCTTGAATATGAACCTGAAAATGTATGTTCCATCAGGAGAATTAAAAGGAAAAAAAAAAGTAACAACTACTCTTAACTTCTTTAGGAAAAGATCTTATGAGTCCATGCAAAAAGTTCCTGGAATATGAGCATCATGGAGCACTGGGTGTGGGGAATGGGCAATGAAGCTTGGAACACTGAAAAAAAAAATTAAAATTAAAAAAAAAAAGACTGAAAAGAGAAAAATGAAGCTTCCAAAATGAATGCCTGGAAGTCCTGTTCAGATGCTAGAGTTGAGTTACAAATCTGTCTCTGAGAGGTGCCTGGGTTGCTCAGTTGGTTAAATGTCTGCCTTCAGCTCAGTTCATGATCCCAGGGTCCTGGGATGAAGCCCCATGTCAGGCTCCCTGCTCTGCAGGGAGTCTGCTTCTCCCCCCACCCCCCGCTACTTGTTCTCTCTCTCTCTCTCTCTCTCTCTCTCTCTCTCTCTCTCTCTCTCTCTTGTTCTGCTCTATTTCTCAAATGAAATCTTTAAAACAAAAACAAAACACAAATCTGTCTCTGAATCAGTAGTCTGTATCTTTTTGTATTGAGCTATGGGCCCCTTGAAAGATAAAGACTCTGAAGCTTTCTTTTAGAAACAAAACAGAATGATTTATCAAAAAGCTATGGTCAGTAAAAATAACATGTTTTTTTAAACACCATAACATTTCCATAGTAACTTAATTTTAATTATAGTATAGTAACATAAATAAATACATGTGTAGGTGCTAATTAGGAAAAATAACTGGAAATAAATTTCTTTCCAAAGTATCATCATAAATTTTTAGAAGTATTTACCTACTTCTTGGGGTTGGGGATTGAGAAGGGGATATACTACAAAGTTACAGCAAAGGGGCTGGAAATCCATATGCACATCAAGAATTATCTGTCGAATAAATAATAACTCTTTTTTTAAAGATTTTATTTATTTATTTGACACAGAGATCGATCACAACTAGGCAGAGAGGCAGGCAGAGAAAGGGGGGAAACAGGCTCCCTGCCGAGCAGAGAGCCTGATATGGGACTCGATCCCAGGACCCTGAGACCATGACCTGAGCCAGGGCAGAGGCATAACTCTCTGAGCCACTGAGGTGCCTAAATAATAACTCTTGTATGCATATAAAATTATTTTCATATAGAGATGCTGTTTTAATAAATGAAATAAAATGTATCTAAAAGGAAAAAATCCAAAATTTGAGAAGCCATTCAAGAATGTTTGTAGTGAGTGATTGATTCATCCTCCATTTACTTTCTCAACAAAACTCTCAATTTTGCAAAGAACCTAAAGCTATTTTTTAAATTTATTTATTTCTTGTGTGAGAGAGAAAGAGAATGAGTGCACAGGCAGGGAAGGACAGAGAAAGAATCTCAACCAGACTCTGCTCTGAGTGGGGAGCCCAACGTGGGACTCAGTCTCCAGACCCTGTGATCATGATCTGAGCTGAAACCAAGAGTTGGAGGCTTAACGGACTGTGCAACGTGGGCACCCCAAACCGAAAACTATTCTTAAGATAGTAAGATCTTTATATTAGAAACCTAGATTCTCAGGATAAATAGAATTGCTTCTGGCCTTGAGGCCTCAATGAAATTTCTCCCGTGGATTCTCAGAAAATGCGCCTGCCTCTGTCAATTCATTCATAAATTTCAGCAGGCTAGTTATTGAGTCATTCTTCATAGAGACCTGGAGGAATGCAATGCCCAGGACAGTGGAAGCCTCTGATTAGGAGGCCAGAGCACTGCAGTCCAGGTATGCAGATCACAGAGGGTCTGGCTTTATCTTGGGATAATATTTAGACCACCTAGAGGAAAAACAGAAAGTTTGCCTTGCTTGGGCTCTCACGATGTGCCCAGACTATTCTGGGCACTTACATGCTATCTTCATATCTTCTGGGAAGGCCCTATGGAATATTCGTTATTATTTTTAAGATATTATTTATTCATTTGACAGAGAGACACAGCAGGAGAGGGAACACAAGCAGGGGGAGTGAGAGAGCAGCCTTCCCGCTGAGCAGGGAGACCAGTGCGGGACTTGGTCCCAGGACCCTGGGATCATGACCTCAGCTGAAAGCAGCCACTTAACAACCAAGTCACCCAGATACCCTGGAATATTATTTCTTAAAACTAAATTTTTAATAAGGACTGAGCAGTGGAACATTCAAGGTTATAAAGGTCATATATCCTGTCAAGTACTTGGAGAATAGATATTCACTGTTGCTGATAATTTTTCTAATGCTGAGCCAGTAGTCTTCTGTGAAAAATAATGCATTTCACCAGAACATGTACCAGAAGATGTTCAGGGAATAAAAGCAAAACCAAACAAAACAGTTTTTCAGCATATTGGGATTCCTGAACCACTGCCTCATCCCCATCATGAGTGTAGGTAATTAGTAATTTATTACCATTCAAAGTACTCTAGAACCTGAGAGAATGCAAATTATAAATGTTTTCACTAATTTTGTAAGTCAGGCTGTTGGACAGTGTGGGCAATAACAGATCACAGTTAGTGTTTTTATCAAATGAAAGTTAAACCAAGGGTTCTCTCACTACATCGTCTGTGTGTGCCAGTGTGCTAAAGGTAGTGAGATAAGCCTGTTTAATTAGCTCATGTGAGTGACTACACTCCTCCACAGCCAGGACTCAAGTAGTTCTTTTCCCTGGATTATGTCTGTGATGTCTGCTTTCCTCTGGACTGCATGCAGTCTATTTCTCTCCACAGCAGAGCTTTTCAACCCTTGCTGCTCATCAGAACTGCCAGGGGAGCTTTGAAAACACCCCACGTCCAGGCTACACCCCAAACCACCGATCTCAGAGCCTTTGGGATAGAACTCACGTAAGACAGATCAAGAGAGTACATTGAGAGCATGAGCACTGGATCCCAGGTATTCAGGAAGTGGGGAGAAGAGGCAGTGAGGAAGGAGACCAATATAGGAGTTGGGGACCTGTGTTCTGGTGGGGGCTTGGGCATCCCCAAGCCCCAGTCCTTGTGGCTCTGGCTGCAAATATATGGCATCTCTTAGACACAAAGGACCCTGCTCCATTACTACTTTCTGTACATGCTGCCTCTGGCCACCATACCTGAAATCCATTAACATTAAGGCTGAAGTGACTGCTGTCAGAGAGGGTCAGCAAAAGGCTGTGAACACTTCCAGGAGGGTGTGAGAGTAGGAGGAGAAAGGCAGCCTTTGACTGTGGCCATTTGATTCAGTGATTCTCCTCTGTACCAACCCTGCATTGCTATTTCACTGGAGACAGCTGGTCACACCTGATGGTTGTGTCACCAAAGTCATTGAAGTTGGAGCTATAGAGTATACTAGAAAGAACATTGGTGCCTTTGGATATAGAGAGGGTAGAGAAGGTAGGAATTAACTCCAGCTTTGTTTCAAGCTTCCTGCTTTTGGGTCACAGCACAGCCTCAAACTCCTGGGATATAGGATTCAGTTCTCTCTGCCAGTGCAGTCCACCAGACATGGACATTTGCCCCAGAGAAGGACATTCACTGTACCCTTTAGGCTCAGGCAGTGTGGAGGGGGATATTCCTTATGAGGAGCAGACTTGTAAAAAGAAAAAAGTACATTTCCACCATCTCATTGGTCCCCCCAAAGAAGTCAAAATTAACCATATAAATTTAGAAGTGGCTAATTTTTAGTGGAAACTTAATCTGTATGTTACCCCAGTGAAAAATTAGTCTGTTTACAAATGAATAAAGTCAGTGTGATAAGTGTAACCCAATCATGCTTTGTAAATGGGTCAACTTTTCACTGGACTGTTATATATCACACAGCTTTTACGCAGGCTTGTTAAATTTTAGGCATTCAAGACAATCAAGTCTAAAACATTTGAGGACTTTGGTTATATTTTCTCACTAAGCTTCCATATTCTAATAATAGGAATTTATATAAGAACTAAAACTTCACTATGGAGAAATATTAGTAAATGATAATTCTGCCTGAAGAAAGAATGTGTCATGAGCTGAGACCTGCCCAAAGAGTGGCTGTTTCCATCCTGAATTCCTTCATTGTCCAGCTATGTAAATTGCCAGTGCTGGAGTTAGTCTGGGGAACAGCCTGGTGGGATTTAGAAAAGATTAATGAAAACATTTTCAAAGATTCAAGTCAGGCCATTTTATTGGGGAGCAGAGAAGTATTGATTTTAGTCCATTATTTGTGAACTTAGAAGGAAATATTTGCGAGTTACAAAATAAGAAAAATGTGATACTTCTTTTAGTCTCTCAAAGTCTGGGCATTTTTCTCTTAGCAGACTCAAGCCTTTCCTCCTATAGTTCTCTCACCTTATGAAAGGAGGCTGGAGTTCATGGGGTTTGCTTTTTCATGGTGGAGAATTATTTAAGACTGAGAACTTGGAGTGAAGAGTAGAAGAAAGGGAAGTGCACATTCTGAAGGGGTAAGAATAGTAGGAAGTCAGAGAGCAAAAAATTGCAGCCAGCTCCCTTTGACTGCCACCTTCCCATAGCTTGCTTTTCTTAATGTATAGTTTTAGATCATATGCAATTATCAACTAATATAAACCAAGTAAGTATTTAAAAATAATATGTAACACAGGGTACCTGGGTAGCTCAGTCAGTTGGATATCTGCCTTCGGCTCAGGTCATGATCCCAGGGTCCTAGGATCAAGCCCTGCGTCTGGCTCCCTTCTCAGCGGGTAGTCTGCTTCTCCCTCTTCCCCCTCCTAGTGATTCCTCTCTTGCTGTCTCTCTCTCTCTCTCTCAAATAAATAAGTCTTTAAAAATAATAATAATATGTAACATCAATGGTCAACTATGAACAGGCATGTTATATATTCTACATAAAAACTTTAATAATAATAACTCTACATAGTGGTTGATAGTATCCCTATTTTGCAGATACAAGATTACCTCAGAGACATAATGAACTACCTAAGACCACATGTGTAGAACATGACAAATCAGGAATTTAATCTTAAACCTAGTTCTTTTGCCTAACCAAGATTAACTCCTAAGATTATCAAGAGTCACTAAAGTAAGTCAGAATGTGCCTTTGCAATCATTTGTTCTCACTTATTCATTTACTCATTCAAGTTAGGCCCAGATTACCCAGCCACATACTGATCAACATTGTAGACTTTGATGTCAAGTCCTAGATACGCCACTTGCTGTCTTGGTGAATTGGTCGACTCACTTAACGTTGGTTTCCTGATTTATTAATAGGAGATTGTGATGGGCTTTTCAAAGGGCTCTTGTAGGTGAAATAACTTCTAGCCCTTGGTTTGCTGTTAGCACTCACTAGCTTTATGTTGCTGATGGCAGTGATGAGGATGATGATAATGTGGTGGTTCTGGACATAGAGATGCCATAGATGTCATTTCTCAGCTAAGGACAGTTGGCACTAGAAAGCTGTGATAATGACCAGAGCCCCTTGAATCCTGGAGCTGATAAAGACCTTCTGGATTCATCTGTTCCCTGCCTCTGGCTGCAGACAGAGCTGAAAACCCCAGAACTACATTAATGTGATGTGCTACACAACTAATTTATTCACTGGCCCTTAAACATTAACAGTTTGTCTCTTGCTCATGACTCTGGAAAAAGAGGGTAAATCCCACAGCTCAAGGCCTGCAGACACCCAGATGACATGGTGGGAACATTTTCCAAGAGTGTGTAAAACCCTCCACTTAGACTCTTAGCTTCTCTTCGGGGATAATGCCCTCTTGAGAAACCTTGCCCATTTACTCACAGTCACCAACCCCCCAGGCCACAAGCAAATGAGGACATTGAGGACTATCCAGGGGGCTCCCTGCGCCCCCCCGTCTTCATCCAGATGTTTGGCACTGTGGAAACAGGCATAGCCACACTTTCCTTTGGACAATTTAAGGAATTAATATTGAAGGATGTGTCACCCTGGACCTAGAAAACAGGTTGCCATAGGTTTTCTCAAGCAGGAGCTTCAGGAGAAGACTTTGGAATCAAAGGGGAAACATGCATGGGTTATCCTACTGGTCTTTTTGCCTCCCACTATGCCCCCACTCCTTCCAAGAGCACTTTATCAGGTGCTTGTCCTGTCCCTCTTTTAATGCCACCCTGGAAACTCATCATGATTCCTGAATCTAAGATTAAAAAAAAAAAATCTCAATACTACCACCAGCTTCTGTAGCACACTGATGACACTGTTACTAAAGTTCTCTTCTGAAAGTCTAGAATTGTAGCCAGGGTAAGAGAGCCACAGGAGAGCTTACAAATTTAACTCTTTCTTGCCTCTGTGTTCACTTGGGCATGTGACTTTATTAAAATTGACACAGTGTTTTTATTTTCCATGAAACCCCCATGTCCCAGTTCAAATGGGATTTAGATGCTTTACTTGACAGGTGAACTTTGAGGAACTTTCATGATCCATGGTCTGAACTAGAAATTATGATGCCCTTCTGTGGCTTAAGTATATTTTAAAGATAGTATTAGGCTGTAGGCATGAAAATAATAACAACATTAATAAGTGATTACTGTCATGCTACCCCCCCCAAATTGGCTCCTTTGCTTTCACATTCCCACAGTTGTGAGTTTTGTTCAGAGTTCCATGTCAGGAGGAATGCCATTTGCTTTCTGTGTAAAGCGTGGAGCCTGCCTGCCCACTATGGGCCAGAATTTGGAATAAATGGCTGGTGGAGAGAGAGGATCTCAGAGCATACACAAATTATCTGGCCTACCGTAGCTACCACTGGTCTCTTTATTCATAAAATGGTAGGCATATTCCTTAGCCCTGATGAAATTCCAAAGTCTGAGAGACACAGAGTCACTGCACAGAAGAGTAGAAAGAACATCAGCTATGATTTGTTGGGTGTTTGCTAAATGTAGACACTGTTACATGGAGTAGCTTCTGTAAGCTTCACAACAGCTCTGTAGTGTAGTTACTGTTATTATCCCCATTTCTGTTGGAATCAAGATACAGCCAAGTTCAGGCACAAGCCTAAATCCCCCACTGCTAAAGGGTGGAGTCAGTGTTCTGATGCATATCACAGACCCTCATTTTTTTTTTTCTAGCCTTGTTCCAGTTCTGTCACTAACTCTTGGACTGCTGTTTCTTTCTCTGTTAAGTGAGAAGGTTGGAGTTTTTTCCAGGTATAATTTATAACATTGAGATTCAGGGAAAGAAGACAAAAAGGATAAAAAAGGAGAGTGAGGTCCGCTGACATCTGTTACCACAGATGAGAGAGAAAAAGAGATGCTAACAACTTGCCTCTCTAGTTTGTCAACGAGCATAAAGACACTGGTTCCAAGACCTTAACTAGACTTTAGGACTAGTTAAGGAAGACTGTATCCTATGTGTTCCCAGTTAATGCTTGTGGCAATTACATAAACTGTTTGATTCTCTCTCTTTTCCTGGCCTATGGTTCCTTTTTTAGTGCCATCTTGCCAGGTATACTTAAGGTTCCAAAAGATTTGGTACCTCACACACATATGCACACACACATACACACACCATTCAAATTACTTAAAGGAAGTAACTTACTCGCAGATGCAATTTAGCTGATTATGTGCAATTATGAGCATACATCTGCCATCCAAACAGAACACTGTACTGGGTTTTTGTGAGGATTGCCAAAAATAGATTCATCTAAACCATGGTGGCCTAGGAATTATCATACCAAATTTTAACTTTTGGGTATTCAACTTCCCCAATGTGACTTCCTGTTTTGCAGAAAAGAGCTTGAAGAAATAATTTTAAGAGAAGGTTCATACTCATTTCTGTTCACCAAGTGCCTCATTCAAAACAGCATTTTAATGATTTAAGTGTAAATGAATCAGAAGCATATGGATTAGATTTCCCTTAAAATACGCAAGGATTTTTAAATGAGGGAAAGTGGAATGAAGAAATTTCCCCAAATTTAGTGCTCCTTGGAATTGCCTTTTCTAATGTTATTAAAAATTGGTGGTGGTGGCAGGGTGCGGCTAGGGTGCTGATTCACTTTGAACTACATTTGGCAGATGCGGGGGTTGAGAGGGTGGGTTAGGTTCTTAACATCCTCTTCAAAAGGGGACCATACTTCTCCCTGGGCCTCGACTAATTCATCCCAACCAGCATTTTTGATGAGTTAAGTGTAAATGAATCAGTGACATACGGATTGCATTTGAAATACAGATGGGATTAAAAAATGAAGGAAAAAGTGCTTGGTAAAGTATGTCTGGGGTTTTGCCAAGCCCATAATGTTTAAAAAAAAAGTTTGAAACAATTGATGAATCCCTCCCAGGCTTTGCCAGCCTTACCAGGAGGAGTGGACACAGAGCTGCTTAGATGACTCTTCCCCTCCCTCTTAAACAACACTAGGGAGTAGCCAGGATGCAGCCTTATCTGTCTGGTGCCTGGGTCACTTCCTAATTGTAAGCTTCCATCCTAAAGAGGATCACTTCCTGAGTAGGAGAGAAGGCAGACTTACTCCCTTCTTTTGAGAGTATGTGGATACAGAACCTTTGGCTCTTCAGATAATAGTACATTTGGCTTTCCTAGATAAACCTAAAAGACAACTGGACAGATATCGGAATCTGTCCCTAACTGGGATCTGCGTTTTTTGTTTACTTTTCGGCATCTGAATAAAACATGCAGTGACCTGGTACTCCATATCCTGCATGGTGCCCCCCTAAACCAGTGGTTCCCTACTTTTCACTTCCAGGGAACTTCCTCTCCTGTAATCTTCCTCTCCTCCCATATTCCATATTTTGAACAATATGGTCTATATTATTGAGAAATAATTATTGAGAAATAATTTTCTACTTTTATTATTAAACAAAAACTGCCACTGTAAGAAAACCAACATAAACATATTGAGTTGATAGAATTTGAGTTGAAAAAAGTATATTTTAGTTCTCCCTTGTGTCTGAACCCAGTTAGCTCTACAACTCCAGTGAGTGTTTCTAACATGTTGGGACTATCTGAGAGAAGCTCATTTCTCTCCCTGAGTCACGACGGAACCAGGATCCAAGATAGGGAATTATTAGTCCAATGAGTCTGACAGGCATATCAAGGTGGAGAGTTTCCAAAACAGCTCCCATGGAATGCTCTGTATCTGTATCCTCCAAGAATCCTACTATTATTTTAATACATCTTTCCCTAACACTAAGCAGGTCGAAAGACTTGGTAGCTCTGAGAATCATCTCTGAGAGAAACTGATGGATGAGACCTGGTGGGGCCACTGTTTCCCCAACACAGTTTCTGATTTCTTAGAGTGGCCACGAGCTTCTCCCCTTTGCTCTGGAAGCATTCTGCTCCTCATTTGGGGCCTGAAGTCATCCAGCCAGCCCCATTTAAGACCTCTGCAGAGACTGCAATGGTTTCAGTCTGTCGCAGCCACCCAAACACCTATTTTATTTTCAAGAAAATTAAGTGTGTGTCGTCAATGATCATTAAAGGAGCTTGAGGGAAAATTTATTTTATTATTCCCCCCACCCCGCTCTGTTTTTGAGGGTGGGGTGGGGGAGTGAAGAGGGAGGGAGTGATTATTTGAAGATCTGTAGAAAAATTCAAAAGTTCAATTGTTTCTCATCAGGACTTGAGCAAGCATACTCCTGCATGTTTTTGTCAGAGTAGGTGGGAAGGCAGTTCTTTTCATAACATTTGAAAATGAGCTTGATCTCCCCATTCCCATGAAGCAGACACAACTCCAGCAGATGCCTCAGGAGACCGATCATCTTGAGACAGCCGTGGAAACAGTTTGACATTAATGAAAATGTGCAAATGAGATCATAAACCAGGATGGAAAAACCATTTCAAAACAACCTGCGACCTTTTTTGTTTTCCTCCTGACACCCAACCCCCCCCCCCGCCCCCGCCATGGAACAGTAACACAGATTGTTCAGAGAAAGGAACCGCCATGGAATTAGCCATTATAGAAAAAAGATTCTCCCCTTTTGCCCAACCTTCTTTTCCATTGTCAAGCACCAGAGTTCAGGTGCTGCTGTAACAATAAGCTGCTCTAAGAGATGAATTATGTCTGTGGCTTACATATATTTAGTGCTCAAATGGCCAAACCTCAGCAGAGAGGCCGAGCCATGGGAGCACACACATACAATTAATTTTATTTCAGGAAAGCAATCAAAGCCAAGCACTGAGGCCCCACAGTGGGGCCCACTCAGAAACAAGACAGACAGGTTCACCGGCCATTGCCCAGGAGCCTCTGAAGGGCTGACATAAGATCGATTGGCCATCCTGGGCCATTTACCAAACAGTTTACATAGACGGCCCAGGCAGTGGATTTAAATTAAATGAAAACTATTGGGAGAATTCCCTATAAAGTAGACTTGATCTATATTAGGGAACAGGCTAATTATAGGGATTGGCATATATGGAATCAAAGTGAAACACTATATGGGACTAGAGAGTGGTGGTCTTTTATACCAGGGTGGTCTGAAACCAGGATTTAATGTATGTACAATATACAAACATTTTTGACAGACCATTAACACCTATAATCTTGTAAATATTTGCAATTTTCTAGATCATAAATATAGCTGCATAAGCAGTTCTTTCAGAACATCATTTATACACCATTAAAGGTTAATTTACAAGTTAGTACCTTATAGAAAGAAGATATGTGGGCTTTATGCTAACTTTCTGTAAAGGGAGACCGGTGTCTCCAAAAGCAATTTGTAGCTCTCCTGTGGGTCTGACTGGGGTCCTATTCAAAGCACTATTTGAATTCTTTTCATCAGCTCATGTTCACAGCAAACTTAATCTTCTGTTTTTGGGGGAAAAAAAACAGAGGGGAGAGAAAGATCTGAGGTCTTCGGGCTGTACTTCCAAGCATCCAACTGTTTATTTGAACAGTCTCTCTTGACACCATTCTCATTTGTCACAGTCCCTCTGATACCTGCTGTTGTACCTTAACCTCTATCCCAAAGGACTTTCAATGGTTCTAAACTTAAAGACTCCTTGGTGGGACCAACCAACAATGAAAGTCTGACCTCTGAGGCTGCCATTGTGTGACATTTCACTTTGTCAAAAGATCAAAGAGGGGAAGGAAGAGAGGAGGGAAATGATGTGTGGGGACTCCCCCTACCCTCCATCCAGCCAAGGCAATACTGGAGTCTCACTAAAAATGGTGAGGGGGACCCCGGTTCCTCTAAGAGCCAGCCACAAATTACAACAATGGAAAGATGCTGGGCACTCAGGGAGAAGCGCATCTCCTCTATGAAAGGGTTGGTAAATGTGGGTCACATCCATGAGGAGAAAGCCACAGAGTGAGGTCAAGTGACCACAGTGGATTTGTGTTGTCTGTAAGGAAGCTGAACTGCGTAACTTATTTACTATGTGGAACCTCTCTTCTTCGGCAGAAGGATTCCATTGCGATCACTGCCCTTTCTTTGAAATATGAACAGCTGGGTCTGCTGGATACATGCCTGTCTGGCCTGGCTTGGGCATTTTTCAGAGCTTTTTCTGCCTCTCAGACCTCCCGAATTTAGAGGATTCTTGGTATTTACCTGCAGCTCTGGTTGTCAGGAGCACTTTAAGACAGCAGAAGTAAACTTTCAAAGTTTGCAGTCTAAGGGCACCTGGGTGGCTCAGTCACTTGAGCTTCTGACTCCTGGTTTGGGCTTAGGTCTTAGGCTCTTCACTCAGTAGGGAGTTTACTTGGGATCCTCTCTCCCTCTGTCCCTCCACTCATGTGCTTGATCTCTCTCCCTCTCTCTCAAATAAATAAATTTTCTAAAATAAATAAATAATAAACATTTGCAGTCTATATACACACGCCTCCCTTCCCTTTTCTGTTGATTTGGGGAAATTTCCCAACCATGTCCAGTCTCTCCTACACACTCCTGCCTCCTCAAAGTGAACCCATTCTCAGGATAGCAAGACAGCTCTCTCCCATGCTTGTAGCCCTCAGCCCAGTGTGGCGAGTAGAACTCGGAGCTGGGCATCTCAAGCTAACCTTAGCTGTCCCTCTCTCTGATCTTAGAGAACTGACAGTCCACTTGGGCTTCAGTTTTCTTATTTTTAAGTAAGTATGCTGGGCAGTTAACGAGATGGCCTCAAAGTTCCCTTCCACAACTCAGAGTCTGTTTTCTGTGGTTCCTCTTATTCGGGACCCATAAAACCTATTCAGTACTCTCCTCTCCCCACTACAAAGACTTTGTCTTGGGGAGCAAACAACATTGCCCTCACCAGAACCCTCCCTCTAGTCCTCATGTGACCCTCTCATCACATACTTTCTAGCACCTTTTCTACGATAGTCTCATCAAACTGTAGCCAATCTGAGCAGCTTCTCTTGCCTCTTTCTCTGCTCTGTATCTACCTTTCCATGCTAATTTAATATTACTTTAAAAAAATATTTCTTTATTTAAGAGAGAGAGAGAGAGAGAGCTGGGAAGGGGCAGAGGGAGAGAGAGAATCCCAAGCAGACTTCCCATTGAGCATGGAGCCCAGTACAGGGCTTGATCCCATAACCTTGAGGTCATGACCTGAGCCAAAACCAAGAGTCAGCAGCCCAACCAAGTGAGTGACCCAGGAGCCCCTAATATTATTATTTTTTAATAATAAATGTTGGTGTAGCTCATGGGTTTCTAGGGATTAAAAATCCCCCAATTTTTTTTAATTCTAAGTAAGGTATTTATTTAGTAGATAACAGTATATTTTTATTCCATTTTCAACTGTCTCAACATCTTAAGATTCCCTGATATTTTGAGAAGAAACCCAAGATTTGAGTAAATGGTGCAATACTTGATAAATGTGTAGTTTTAACGCTGTGGCTAGGTATTTAGGAATCTGACTTAGGGCCTGGAGACCAAGTGTAGGACGGTATACAAAAAGTAACCAATCAAAGTGCACAGTATCTGATGAGGGAGGGACACAAAAATATGGGTGTAACTATGAGGAGTGTCAAGTTATTGGCTTTTCCCTGGAACAGCTAGACTATAGAATTTTTAAAAAATCAGTAAACAGTGAAATTTGGTTTTCTTGACATTTTTCTATTGTGCTTGAGTCGTTTGTAAATAACACTAGTTATCTGAGCATCAGAGTTCTCTTCCATTTGGAAATATAATCATTTTGAACCTTGGGCTATGTATTTCTTCAGTTTCTGATCTGGGGCCTCAGAGCTAGGCTTCATTGTACCAGCACTACCTTAGGCCATATACTCTGTGAGAATTTTAACCCACATTTGAATCTAATTCTGTGGCCTCCAGCATACCTGCTTGCTGAATCATCATAAGTCTGAGTGCTCCTTCCACCTTAGCGCTCCCATCCTGCTTCCCCCTTCTCTCCTTCTCTTTACCGGTTCCTCCCCATATTTTTGAAATGGCCCTGTTCTATGTACCTTCCACTCAGAACCCCATTCTCAGCTTTCTCCACTAGTTAACTAAGCCAGTAATCTGCTCTCTCTATACTGGTGGCTTTCCCTGGGTTGACTCATTAGCTGCTCTTTCTATATCCCTAAGCCCTGTCTCTCTTGTAGGAATTGAGATCACCGAAGTAGAGTGTCAGACTTCATGCCCTTGGTTCACTGTAGATGCTCCTACAAAGAACTGTGATTATTCTTCTCGTTGAATATTAATAGATAAAAGAGCCAAATGGGAGATATTTCTGTATCTTTGGCAAATTCACTGTTGAAAACCATCCATTACGTTATTCCGTACCCCCTATATAGGGAGCTCTGTGATCAATTTGTTCTGAGGCTTCAGGGCTAAAAAGAAAAACATTCTTACCCCTCCCAGTTAACTATTCTACTTGTGTTTAGGAGGTAATTAGAGCCATGAGATTGAAGAGTGTTAGAGGGAGTGTTTCCTTAATTTAGGGAAGGGATTCATCATGATTCCTTCTTCTTTCTGCCTTGGTTTCAAGAAGTTCAGAGCTTTGCCTTCCACGCAGTTGTCATCACTTCCCTTGTCCTGGTTCCTGAGCTGGTCCAGCACTCTCCATTTCCTCTCTTCTTTTCAACACCCTGTTCTTAGTCTTGTAGCCATGCATTCCCTGCTCTGCTCACCTCTGTATCTCCAGTGCTTTGTGGAAGGAAGAGAGGTTAAAATAATATGTTCCTTTCCCCAAACAATATGCTGCTTTTCAGGGGTCCTTCTGGGGAAGGGACACTTTAACCCAAGACCTATCAAAAAATGTTCTTATGAGAGGCTCCTCCAAACAAAAGAAAACAAAACAAAGAGTTCTTTGAACTAAAAAGTTAAGAAATATCATATACTCCAGCTGCCTCTTGGCGGTCCTCAAGGAATATTAGCAGAGTTAAATCTAAGAAGTCTTGAAGTAAAGAAAATAAATGTATTTGAATGCACCATCTGTTTACATGTGGTACTCAGAAGAACACACTTGTGGAATGACTGACTTAATCCAGAGTGGATTCCATTGGTGGATCTTTTAGGGCCTGAGGCCAGTGAGTAGAGGTGATATGGGGTCAGATGGAGGGGTGTTTCCCAGAGAAGATCGGAGGTGACTGCCCACTCCCTCATGACTCAGCACTCAACCCTAGCCTCTTCCCAGATGCTGAGGACCTTTAAACACCACTGGCTTCCACATATGATCTATTTATCTTCATCAACACACATAGTTTCCCCACCTGATGCTCATAGACCTTCAGAGTTCCTTACCAGCTGTATTCCACTTTTTTGAATAAAGGTGACAGGATCCCTGTTGGAGAAAAAGAATGTATTGGCTCATGTACCTGGAAGTGCAAGGGTAGACATAAAACATGGCTAAATCAAGGGCTTTCAATTAAGTCATCATGTCTGCCTCTTTCTCCTTCTCTTGGCTCCACTCCTGACAACCCACAGACATCAGTCTTAGTATCTCTCTGCACATTAGGAAAGAAAGCCACTGACCATTCCAAGTGTGCATGCTGCGGACTAATGATCCAAAAGAAAGAGAAACCCCTCTTGCTATTCATATATCAGACAGCATGGAAACATTGTGAGTGGAACCACGTACATGGTGACATGCCCATCCCTGTAGTGAGGACTGAAATCACAGTGTTGCCCAGCTTGAGTCATGGGCCCACTTACACAGGAGGGCTTAGTGATGGAGAAAAACTACAGGTTTACCATGTACATACCAGCATTATATGTCTAGTTTGTTTTAGGAGTGTGAATTATCACACTTTGTTTAAAAATCTGTTTTGCTTAAGAAGAACCCCTCATTTTATTCTACTTATAACCTTTATATTACATCCCTTTGTTCTCACCTGGTGTACTTCAAGTTTTCTTCATAGACACCTTGTCCCCCAAGCTAGACTGTAGGCTCCTCCAGGACAGAAATCATGCTTTCTTTTGATTTCCTGTTCCTCCCTCTTCTACCTCATCCTCTTAACTCATTCTGCAAAACTCTGTTGAGTGTCTGTTGCCCACCCAGAACTATACTAAGCCCTAGAAATTAAATATAAGTAAAAATGCAAGCAGCTCAGAAAATGCTTTACAAATAACTGAAGCCCATTTCTTGTGACATTCTTACTGCTAAAACGAACCTTAATCTTTCGGCCACTGACATTGTAGCATTTTCAGTGAGGTTGCTATGTGACCTTGGGCTGGTCATTTCCCCATTTGCACTTCAGATTCCTTATATGAAATCAACAGATTAGCAAGATGCTCTCTAAGCTCTAAAATTCCCAGTTCTAAGGCATGGGCAGCCGTAAACAGAGGCAGGAAGAGATGCTGTTCTTGAACTCATCCCTAATTGTCTCAATCCAGCTTAGATTACAGCCTGACCTTCCCTGAGCGTAAAAGACAAGGGAGCACATGTTTATTTCACTGACTCCTCTGCCATATTCACTTCCACATAAATCGGATGTATCATTTTAAACTTCTTCACAACCTCCTGGCATAGTCACTATAACTAGCCATATTATTGATATGCACTCTGCAATTTAGGCAGCCCTCCCAAACAGCTCTTGGAAGCAGATGTGTTGTCCCCATTTTATAGATGAGAAAGCTAAGGTTGGAGAGATTATAACTACCATATTCCTTGAGGTCATGGAGCTGTTATGGGTTTCTGAATGGTGCCAGTACAGTGTCCTCTCTCTTCAATGCAAGGCTGCCGCAGAACAAGAAAGACAGTTAGTTTTTGGCATCCAAAGCCTGGATCACATGAGAACAACATCTGTGAACTTCTTAAGACATTTAAGTCAAAGGGCTTTGGCACTGCATAGTTTTAACGCACATCGTAACAAAACCTTTGGCAAAGAGACAAGGAATACCAGGAACGTAGTGTCTGCAAGGAACATGCAGCAGAATGCCACATATATCAAGCAGCTCTCGTGGCCTGGGATGAGAGGGAGTCTCCCCATGTTTGGGGCCCTCCATTCGATGAAGTTCTCATTCAGGTCCTTGCCAAGTCAGTCATGCTTTCCCACATTACTCTAAACCCTGCCTTTCATTTTTAAACCAGAATGCCTGCTAAGAGCAATCCAGTGTGCATTTCTGATTCATTTACATTTATCAAGCTCTGTTCAGGAAGAGCTATTTGGTGTCCAAAAATGTTTCATAGTCTTTTTTCTGCTCCTTTTAGTAAGCCATTGGAAGCTTGTGGTAAGCTTCTGAACCATGCCTGAGTTGAGCACATGAAACAAAGTACGGCACCCAAAGAGCCCTGTGGGCATGCAGGTTCCTGTCTGCTTAGAAACCAAGGTGGACAGCACTGGTTAGCAGAGTCTCCTAGGTTCCATGGCAACAGGGCTCCACTAAGGGAGCCCAAAGAAGCTGGAGGCAAGGCGATTTGCCCAGAGCCAGGCCCGTGCCATTGCCATGAGATCAGCAAGAAGCAGACAGGGCTGTAGACTCAGGGTAGAAGGTTTTCCCTGTCTGTCTGGTCTCCAGAGATACAAGGATGGAAAAATTACAAAATTGCTAACTCAAAAGGGGGTGGTCACCCCAGGGAGAGAGAGTCCAGCTCACCAAGCAGGCTAGCTGCCCTCATCCCTTGCCTGGACCCCTGCAGCAGCCTCTTGGCCAGGGGTTCTGCCACTCCTAACCCCTATACAGCCCAGTTTTTACTCTGGAGAAACCAAAGTAATCATTTAAAACAAAAATCAAAGCTCTCCCTTCTTTGACTTAGAAACTTCCAATGGCTTCCAGGAGTACTCAGAATAAAATCCAAATTCCTTGCCATACCCAGAATATTCCTCAGGACCAGGCTTCACCTGCCCCTCCAACCTCAGCCCTGACCGTTCATCTTCATTCGCTCTGCTGTAGCCAAACTGCTGCTGTTCTCTGACTTGAACATTTGAGGCTCATTTCAACCTCAGAATCTTTGCATTTGCTGTTCCCTCAGCTTGAGCCGTTCTTCCTGCAGGTAGTCATACCACCGGTTCCATTTCGTTATTTGTCTCTTCTTTTCATCCTCTCCTTGCTCATCACTCCTGGAGTGATGCTTCCACCTTGACTTCCTCTCTTGTGTCTCATTTTTTCCTGGTTCCTTTGCCCCAAATTGTCTTAATTACATCTTTGTGTGTATGATTAGTTCTGCTGACCCCCCAGAGTGCAAGCTCCAGGCCAGAGACCATTCTTTCTAACTCACCTCTGACTCTAGTGCCTAGAACACTACCTGACCTAGGGTAGTACCTCAATAATTATTTGTTGAATGATTGCCCTTAACAAATATTTTAACCCAGAGTTATATATAACCTCAAGAAGCCTCCCAGGGCCTAAGCAGCAGAAGGAAGCCAACGTACAAGAGCCTTGCCTCTGCCTTGAATAAGATGTCATCAGTCCCTTGCTTCAGGTATCTGTCCCTTGGGACAAATGCTGTGATGGTAACCAGGAAAGGCAGCAGAGCATAAAGTAGGTGACCTCTGGAGCCTTGGAAGGCTTGATGCTATAGAGACAGACCTGAGAAGCTCATGGAGATGCAGTCAGAACAGAGGAAGCAGAGCCCTCACTCCCACCTCACACATTCAGTGGCCACGTATCTTTGGGCAAATATTTACCCCCCCTGCGTCTGTTTTCTCCTTTGAAAAACTAGGGTAATGATACCTAACTCAGAGGCTCTTGTATTACATAAAATATGTAAAGTACCAAACACAGATCTGATAGGAAAAGCGTATTCAAAACGTGGTAGTTGTTAAATGGAGGAGCAGAGGTATAAGACTTCTGATGATGAACCAGAGAAATATGGTTTTGTTCTGATATTAGGACAGGTGCTTCCCCAGACTAGGGTGACGTGGGGAATGTTTCCACCTACCAATTCAACAGTTACATTTTTAACTGGAGGCTGATGGAGGGAAATGCCAGGGCTGAGTGCCACACCATGCAGAAGGGATCCTGATTCCACACTTAACTCCAACTGTCTGGGAAAATGTTCTTTGGTTTGTTTCCATTAAACCTCTGCCAGGGAAAACTGATAGATGATGCCTGGATTGGGCCCCTCATCCCCTCATTTAATAGCCCAAATATTTTTTCTAGATACAGCTGTTACTGTATCTTAACAGTCTGAATCGTCACTTTGACACGAAAGACAGCAAATTCTAACTCCTATAGGACACGATGCTTGAGTCTGCACTCTGAATCTCTGACAAATACCTTGGAATTTTCCTTCATTTTTTTCTCATGTATATGATACAATATACATAAAATATCTTACACGACTAAATTCTTAGGTTGTGTACATATTCTAGCATGTTCATTCACCTCATTATAAACAGCTCTTTGTAAACATATTTATTTAATGGATCTACGATAGTCATTTCTGTGCCTGGCTCATACTTTCTGAGCCATTCCTCTTTGTTCAGTATATAGGCTTTTCCTTCCAATTTTTCACTGTTATTTAGAATATTCTTATACATAAATCTTTGCCTGAATTTTATGAAGTTTCCAGAAGAGTGAGTGGCAGAAATGAATTTTTGGATCAAAGACAATGGATTTTTAAGGTCTTTTATACTATTGTTAAATTGATTTCAGGAATACAATACAATTAGAGGTGCCTGGGTGGCTCAGTCACCTAGGTGTTGGACTCTTGATTTTGGCTTAGGTCATGATCTTAGGGTCATGAGACCAAGCCTCTCTTCCCCCCCTCAAAGGGCTCTGCACTCAGTGGGGAGTCTGCTTGAGATTCTCTGTCTCTCCCCCTCTGCACCTCCTCTTGCCCTGCTGGCACACATGTGCTTTTTTTCTCTCTCTCAAATAAATATTTTTTAAAAATGCAATACAATTATATACTATATCCAAATAATATTATCTTCACTTATATATGTGATTACTACTCTGTTAGGCCAAAAACATTAGATTATTAAAAAAAGAATGTTACTAAAACATAAAGGAAGTAAAAAATATATATAAAGGAAAAAACTAAAAGCATAAAAATAATTAAATTCCCAAAGTATAGGCTCAGACTCAGAAAAATTAAAGTACGGATATTAATATCATGTATCATATATAAAAGATAGAGATCTGTTGAAGGGCACCTTGGCTCTTTCCACAGTTTGGCGATTGTGGCCATTGCTGCAATGAACGTTGGGGTACATATGGCCCTTCTTTTCACTACATCTGTATCTTTGGGGTAAATGCCCAGTAGTGCAATTGCAGAGTCATAGGGTAGCTCTATTTTTAATTTTTTAAGGAATCTCCACACTGTTTTCCAAAGCAGCTGTACCAGCTTGCATTCCCACCAACAGTGTAGAGAGTCCCCCTTTCTCCACAGCCTCTCCAACACTTGTTGTTTCCTGACTTGTTAATTTTGGCCATTCAGTAGTCAGTGACTTTTTAAAAGCAACTCTCTACAAAGGCCACTTTGAATTACCCATCCACAATAATATCAAAATGATCAAAACAGCTTCTATCTCATGCTAAAGCCTTTTCTTGTCTAAGTGCTTCTTTGCCAACCTCTCTAGCATTCTTAAAGGTAACCTCAGTGGAATACTATCTGGGTCCTCACGAGATGGCCCCCAAGAAACCTTCCCTTCCCTGCCATCCTATCCCCCTTCCTCTGTTATCCCTCCCTCAGTTGTCCCCTTGGATCTAAGTTTTTCAAAATCCCCAAATTAGGTATTAAGTACATGTTTATTCCATCATGATTTTCTCCTCTCATCTTGAAGATAAAAATAACAGAAAATGTCTGTTTGTAGTCTCATTTTATCCTCCACCGTTCCCAAAGTAAACTTCAGAATGTCCCTGATCTCATGCCTCCTCTTTCTTCCTTGGGCCCAGGCCAAACAGGACAGCTTTGAGGGCAGACCCCACATACAGCTCCAGTTTAGAAAAATTACTGTCACTTCAGCAATATGCAGACTGATTCTGAATGCACTTCTGGCACATCACCATTATTTTTTTTAACCTGCTCTACTTCAAAAACTAGAGAATAGGGCACTTTATTGGCAAAAGTAATTCTGAGAGTTGATTACCAACAGGCAGCTTGAAAGACAGCTTGACAGATGCCTTCTGACAAAATGCAAATAATCATAAATGCCTTCTAAGAGCCCAGAACTTCTCCCTAACTAGGTACACTAGAACCACCTTCATTTGTCCTGAACTGCCTCTAAATGAGAAAAACTGTCGAACTTTGACATTTGTTTTGAAAGATGTTCAATATGAAACTTAAAGGTGAAATATTCCATTTAGCATGGATTGTTTTAAAGCTTTGAAATGAGCAGTGTCCGATTGTTACAGTACAAGCTGTAGGACTTTGGATAGAGATGTAATGGGGCTCTTAGTTTTTCTTCCGCGGTTGAGTAGTTTGATGGAACACTCATTGACCACCCTCTACATGCCATGCCCTGGCGCTAATGAGAGAAAACCAAGAAGGCAAGCATGGCTTCTGTCCTCCAAGAGCTTAAAAAAAAAATCTTATGCTGGTGAGAGCAGTACTGCAGAGTCTAATATCCTCAAGTGAAAGAACTAATCATTGCATACCATCAGTTTTTTCTGTCTATTGTCCTGTCATTTCTTCTTTTTAAAGAGGAGGATGTTGAACCCCAGGGAGAGGGAAAATAAATGTACATGCTGAGCAATGTTCTTTTTCCTGTGATGTTTAAGAGTAGTTTTCCTTAAATGGAATTTTCATAGAAATTGCTAATATTAAAGTTAGTAATATTATTAGATATTCTGTTTTTACCCAAGAAGCATAAGAACTTCAGGCTTCATGGTGTTTCTGCAAATGGTTTTTTGTTTTTATAGCTTGAACCTTGACAACATGAAGACAGCTATTGACTTGGTATCCAAGGGAAGAATAACACACCTGGTCCTAATGTCTTAGTTATTTCTTTCAATCTTCCCCCCTCTCTGTCCCTTCTCTTTGTGACTTCCCAGAGGAAATTCATATTTAGAATTTTGCTCAGTACAACACAAAGAGCTAGATAACATTCTCTGCCAGCAAGAAAGCCGCAGCTATTTCATTGGGATGGGAGCTGAGGTGGTGGGTGTTTTTTGTGAGGTTGGCATCAATATTGTTGTACATCAATCCAACATTGTGTGAAGAGCAGTGGGTTTAGAGTGAGTCAGTTTGTAAGTTTTGTAAATTCAGGTGACTCACTTAAAATTCTGAGCCTCAATTTCCACATATATAAATTTGAGCACTAAACCAGTGGGTCCCAAACTTTGCTGCATATTAGAATCACCAGGAGATTTTCTAAAAATCCTGATGCCCAGGTTGCATACCAGACCAATTAAATCAGAATATCTTAGGGTGGGAGTCATATATGTGTGGTTTAAAGATCTAGTGTGTAGCAAGGGTAAAGAACCACTACAGACACTGTGATTTATCCATTGTGTTTTCTAGCCCTGGTATTCTAAACTCCATGGCTCTCTGAGCTTTAGTTTTCTCATCTCTATCATGAGGCTAGGGTTATTAATGGCGAACCTATAGCTTCAGTAAAATCATAATCAGAATCTCAGTGGGCTTTTTTTTGAAACTGGGCAAAAATTGTATTTTACAACAGCTCTAAAATATTAGTCAAGGCAATCTTGCAAGAAAGAATAGTTGAGGGCCTTAAGATTGTCAGACTACAGTAATTAAAATATGGCATTAGCGTGAGGATAAACAAATAGATCAGTGGAACAGAATAGAAGATGTAACACTTGACCCTCACTTATGCCATCAATTGATTTTCAACAAAGATGTCAAAAAAGAAAGGAAAATCTTTTCAATGCAAGCACTGCAACAACCAGATAATAATTTGTGAAAGGAATGAATCTCAACCCCTGCCTTACATCAAATATAAAAATAGATTTTATACGAATCCCAGACCTAAATGTACAAGCTAAAACTACAGTGTAAATCTTCCAAAGAAAATACAAGATAAAATACTTATGAAGGCTTCCTAAACAGGACACCAAAATTACTTGGCATTTAAAAGATAAATTATCTTTCTCTGCTTGACTTATTTCACTTAGCATAATTCCCTCCAGCTCCATCCATGTCAGTGCAAAATGTGGGTATTCATCCTTTCTGATGGCTGAGTAATATTCCATTGTATATATGAGCCACTTCTTTATCCATTCATCTGTTGAAGGGCATCTTGGCTCCTCCCACAGTTTGGCTATTGTGGACTTTGCTGCTATGAACATTAGGGTACATATGCCCCTTATTTTCATTATATCTGTATCTTTGGGGTAAATACCTAGTAGTGTAATTGCTGGGTTGTAGGGTAGTTCTATTTTTAACATTTTGAGGAACCTCTGTACTGTTTTTGAGAGTGGCTGTACCAGTTTGCATTCCCAGCAGTGTAGGAGCGTTCGTGTTTCTCCACATCCTTGTCAATACTTGTTGTTTCCTGTCTTGTTAATTTTTGCCATTCTAAGTGGTGTAAGGTGGTATCTCATTCATATATGGAACATGAGGAATAGCACAGAGGACTACAGGAGAAGGGGCATAAAACTGTACAGGAAGAAATCAAAGAGGGATACAAACCATGACAGACTGTGGACTCTGAGAAACTAAGTGAGGGTTACAGAAGGGAGGGAGGTGGTAGGATAGGGTAACTGGGTGATAGGTATTAAAGAGGGCACATGTTGTGATAAGCAATGGGTGTTATATGTAGCTAATGAATTGTTGAACACTACATCAAAAACGAATGCTATACTATATGCTGGCAAACTGAATATAATTTAAAAAGAAGAATAAAGACAAAAGATAATTGACTTTTAAAAAAATGGTAAAAAAAAAAAAAGAATGAAAGGTCCAGTTGTTTCACAGAAACATTTCCAATGTTCGACAACCCCAAGGAGGTAAAAAATCTTTCTTGAAGAAAAACTCAGAGTTAACTCCAAAAATGGATATAATAAAGAAGTGACCCAAAAAAATGGTAAATTAGGGGTCAGCTGGATGGGTCAATCAGTTAAGCATCTGCCTTCAGCTCAGGTCATAATTCTAGGGTCCTGGAATCAAGCCCCACATCGGACTCCCTGCTCAGTGGAGAGCCTGCTTCTCCCCACCCTCTGCTGCTCCCCGCACTTGGCTGCTTGCTCGCTCTCACTCTCAAATAAATACATAAAATCTTTTTTAAAAAAATGATAAATTATGGGCACCTAGGTGGCTCAGTCAGTTGAATGACTTAGGTCATGGTTGATTTTGGCTGAGGTCATGATCTAAGGGTCCTGGGATTGAGTGCCTCTCCCCACCCTGACAGTGGGGGGTGGGAGGGTCTGCTCTCAGCAGGGAATCTGCTTGAGGATTTTCTCTCTCTCCCTCTCCCCCAACTCACGTACATTCTGTCTTTAAAATAAATCTTTTTAAAAATTACAAATTAAAAATTCAGAAGACTCCATTAAAAAATATGAATAGACAAGCCACAGACTGGGAAAAAATATTCACATTATGTAGAACTTGTATTCAGAATATATAAAGAGCTCTGAAAACTCTGTAACAGAAAGACAAACGCCCAATTTAAAAATGGGCAAAATACATGAATAAACACTTTATAAAAGACATAAAAATAACCAGTAACCACATAAAAAACATTCCAGCTCATTAGACATTAGGGTGATGCAAATGGAACTTAAAATGAAATCAAAATGAAAACTCCTTGCATGCATTAGAATGACTAAAATGAGAAAGACTGACAACACCATATGTTGACAAGGATATGGATCAACTAGAATTCACATATGTTGGCCATAGGCGGGTAAAATAGTACAATTACATTGGAAGACTGTTTGTCAGTTGCCTTCAAGTTTAAACATGTATCTACCCTATGACCCCACAATTTCACCCCCTAACTGTTAACCTAAGAGAAATGAAAGCCGATGGCCATACAAAAACTTGTACGTGAATATTCATAGAAGCCTTATTCATAGCAGCCCAAAACTGGAGATGACCGTAATGTCCACCAATGGGATGCTTGGATAAACAAATTGTATATATTATACTCAGCAATAGTAAAGAGTAAACTACTCATACAAACATCAGCATGAATGAATCTTAAAAACATGTTGAATGAGAGAAGCCAGACACAAGAGAATACATATGTATGGTTGCATTTATTATTTTTTTTAGAGATTATATTTTATTTCAGAGAAAGAGAGCATGAGTGGGAAAGGGGCAGAGGGAGAGGGAGAGGGAGAGAAAGAATCCCAAGAAGACTTAGCTCTGAATGCAGAGCATGATATGGGGCTCAATCTCAAGACCCTGAAATCATGACTTGAGCCTAAACCAAGAGTCAGAGACTTAACTGACTGAGCCAGCCAGGCACCCCTATGATTACATTTATATAACAATAAAATTGGAACAGTGGTTGTCTTTATGCGTGTAAGGGGGAAGGGTGTGCAAGAGACTAGAATTCTCTGGGGTGTTGGAAATGTTCTATCTTGATTGCAGTGTGGGTTACACGGGCATTTTTGTCAAATATTTGCTAAAACTCATCAGACTGTATACCTAAGATCTATATATAAATTATACCTCAAACGTTGAAATATAAAAAAATCACTTTTGTATACTATAAAGTGTTATATACAAATACTAGAAAATGTTTTAATTTTTTAAATATTCCAAGAAAAAGATGAGTGTGAGATGGTTTGAGTGCCAAACAGATGCTCAATAATCATGGCACTGTGTATCCCATTTTCATCTGGATATTTGATACAATTTGTTCCAGTACGATGAGTTTGTTTTATAACTTAGAAAATGAATGCAGTGCCTTCTAACCATTCTTGCTAGCAATTAAAAAAAAAAGAAAAAGAAAAAGACCTTGGTACCAAGAATGATCTATACTATATTTAAGTGTCTAGAATCTTGAACCTTGACAAAGTGTTGGCACATTCACTTAGATATTGCAATTTCTGATGATTTCAGTGATTTTTTTAGTGACTTTTTTAGTGATTTAGTAATTTTACCTTTACATCAAAGTAAAAACAAAATAGAAATTTAAGACATATGACAATAGAAATCACATTCTGTAAAGCAAATGCTACTAATAACCAAACAACAATATGAAAGTATATGCATGACACTAAAAAAATAAAAACTGATTTAAGTCTTTTACAACAAAATATCAACTGAGAAATTCTCCAAGAACAAAGTCCTGCCTCCCTCTTTTTTTTAACACACACACACACACACACACACACACACACACACACACACACATCACTTTCCATAAAGCACCAGGAGAGGTGTTCATCGGTAGGCAGGTCACAAGAGCAATGGGAAGACTGAACCACAAGTACAGGTACCCAGGACAAAACCCCTCTTTGCCCTTCTTCCTTCCCACCACATGGACATTCAGGTGTAAAGAGCTTTTCTAGACAAAGTTGTGAAACTGAGAGGGCTTGCTCCAACAATATCAGCCTTCTTTCAGGGCTTCAAAAATACCGTGGGGCTCTCCCCTATGCTAGATGTTAAGCCTGGAGTGCTCCCTACACATTTCTTCCTATCCCCAAAATCATTCTATCAGGGAAGTCCCAACCTTGTGTCTGGTCTACCCATTATATACTCTCATACACAAAACAAGGAGCCTGTCCTTCCCAGCACTTAACTTGACATAAAGGTGCATCTGTTGGTAGAGGAGAAGCTCACTGGGGGCTTTGCTCATTATTAATCCCAATACCTAGAATAGAGTAGGTGCCATATTCATTTTGTAGATGTGCAGCTCAGTGACTGAATACTGACCTCATAGTGCCATTGTAATGATTCAATGAAGTAATACATTTGAAGTGTTAGCAGAGCACCTAACACATAGGTATTTTTCTCCTTTAAGGAACTCTTTCCTCTTATCCGATGACTAGGTCTTATTTATTTTAACTACCACAACCCAGACCCTTTGGAAAATAGGAAATAATTATTTATAGCTATCAAAAGATTGGTAACCCTTTACTGTGACTGTGTTATGGTTTCCATGTTTCCTCACCCAGTAGTGGACTTTTAGACACTTGTGATTTGGAAACTAAACACCCTAAACTCTGATATTTGATAAAAGTTCCCAGAGATATCTGTAAATGTGTGTTTGTGTGTGTGTGTGTGCGCGCGTGTGCAGGGTGCTTGAATGTACATGCACACATTTGTGTATGACCAAACTAATTTGTGTAATTCTAGCAATGGGCTTCAATGTTATAAATTCCTGTCCAGGAATAGGAAAAAGTATTATAAAATGTCCAATTATAATTCACCTTTTAAAGTTGTCTTAGAAAGTAAAATGTCAAAAATACTCCTAAGATCTTTTGTTTTCCCCTTTTTCTCCACAAGGAAAAACACTGTCCATCTTCTTAAGTCTCAAAGGAATCTAGTCAGGGCTAATGGTTTCCCATTTGTTTTGATCTCAGTTTCACCACATCTAATGGAATAGCTCAGCATAGGAAAGCACACCTCAGAACAGAAAGGGACGGAGACCAGTAGAGTATAAAAAGCAGGGTGCTTTGGGAGAATTAACATTTCATGAGATTTTTGTTTCAGTTTTATATATGCAGCATGTGTGTGTTACTGGGTCATGATGTAAAAAGAATGTTTCTTAATGAAGTCATGGCCACAGAAATTTGAAGGCTACTGCTCTGTGTAACAGCACAGAGTGCTCAGGCAACAACCAAGGTGAGAGAGTCCAAATCTGGTAAAAGAACAGGGTTGAGGTGTGCCGATGTATAGAAGCTCAAGAGGCTCCAACGCAAACAGGGAATTTCCATGCAACCTAAAGAGAGACTTTGTTTAGTTCATTGAGGCAAGCTTTGTGAGATGAGGGAATAGAGGCAGGCAAATTCCTCTCAACTTCCCAAAAGAGGAACAATTGCTGTAATTGTCAGGAACTTGTATGAAAAAAATGAAATTACCTAGAATGAGCTATGTAAAGTACAAAGCCCAAGTTGGGATTCTGTTTTTATACAACTATATAGGTATCACAGTGTTTTTTTGATAGAAAGGAATCTGTGACTACCTCAGTAAGTCATCCCATGGAGAAATCTGCAACTACGATGTCCTTATAACCTGTTCCCCTCTCACAGAATTTTAGTTGAGCCATGCCAGTGTCATTTAGGGTGACAGCAGGGGTGTGGTTGGGGACTGTGTGTGGTCTTCGTCTTGCAAACAAATTCCTATTCTTTAGAGTATGAGGCAGAAACTGGACAGGCTGCTACAGGCTTATTCCTTCGAGCTGCTGGGCTGGAGGTGGCATCCCATGGTCTTTAGGATCTTTCGTTGAGAAATGACTAGTATCCTATCCCTAATCTGCTTCAAAACATCCTTCCTCCAGAACTTTCTCCTACCAGCTTTCTTATTTCACTGTCTTTTCACCCTCCACACGTATGCACACAGTCCCAAAACGACTACTGTATGTCCCTCTCTGTCTTTATTCCATCTCCCATGAAGGAGTTTCTCAAAACAAAATGGATAGTTGAAATTCACCCTCTTGGTGAAGAGAGGTCTCAGAATTGGAACAATACAATGCTGATGTGTTTTTCTTCTTAGCTTTTGCATCATTAAGACTGAACCTCATGGTGCCTGGGTGGCACAGTCAGTTAAGTGTTTGCCTTTGGGCTGAGGTCATAATCTCAGGGTCCTGGGATCAAGCCCCGTGTTGGTTTCCCTGCTCAGCAGGGAGTCTGTTTCTCCCTCTGCCTTCACCCCCCACATGCTCATGCCCTCTCATGCACGTGTGCCCTCTCTCATTCCCTTTCTCAAATAAATAAATAAAATCTTTTTAAAAAAGTGATTGGGCCTTTTTCTCCCCTACTCAGGATCCAAATCCTTCCTCTGCACCTGGCCTTGTGACTTGGCATATAACTGTTGCAAACAGAGGCTTCCCCATCTAGGTCATCACACTGTTCTTCCTAGACTTCCCCCTGCTTTGATCAGCCAGCCAACCCTCATCATCTCCTACTGACTGGCTGGTGTCACACTAGTCTCTTAAGCCCAGTATACCTAGAGCATCCCTACCTATACCTGGTGAACCAGAATAACTCTTAGTATACCCTTTTCATTTTCTTTATTTTTTTAAATTTTATTTATTTATTTGAGATAGAGTGAGAGAGAAAGAGCACAAGGCAGGGACAGAGGGAGAGGGAGAAGCAGACACCCCACTGAGCAGGGAGCCTGACCCAGAGCCCAATCCCAGGACCCTGAGATCATGACCTGAGCCAAAGGCAGATGCTTACCCAACTGAGGCACCCAGGTGCACCACCCCCTTTCATTTTCAAAAGCATTCCAGTGTGGAAAGTCACTTAGCCAACTCTGTGCAGAGCCTGCCTGGTTAGCTGTCTTCCTGTGACCTGCCCTGGGGCCATCCCTTAGGTCTGCAGTTACCAATTGGCCCAGACAACATTTCCTGCCTCCCAGAATGATCTTGAACTTCCAGAATGTAAAGTCACCCTAGCCAGATAAACCTCAGAGAAAACTACGATGTTATCTTGGGGTCTCTGTGACCCGGTTTTAATGTTTCCAAATATTTTCCTGCTTAACAACCCTCCCCAACTTAGTGACTTAAAACAATAATTATCATTTATTATCCTCATGGTTTCTGTGGTTTAAGAATTCAGATATATATATTTTGGGCAGCTTGTCTCTGCTCCATCATGTCTGGGGCTTCAGCTGGCACATTCAGGGGTTGAGAGCTGAAATTATCCACAAGCACATTCATTCACACATTGATGCTGGCTGCCAGTTGAGTTCTAGTTGTGTCTCTTGCCGAGAACATTCACACATGGCCTCTCCATGGGACCAGGACTTCCTCTCTACATGGTGGCATTATTTAAGGACAAATACCTGAGCCAGGTGGACCCTTTTTGATGCAGGCTCACTTAAGAGCAAGTCACATGGCATCCCTCCACTGTGACCCACTGATCAAAGAGGTTGCAAACCACTGCCAGGATTCAAGGGTAAAGGACATTAGACCCACCCCTTATTAGCAGGAGAAATGTGGTCACACTGTAAGAAAATCATCTGGGGTGGATGGGTAGATGGATGGATGGATGGATGGATGGGCAGGCAGACAGATGATAGAGAGAGAGAGAGAGAGAGAGAGAGAGAGAGAGATAAAATATCCAACTTAGGAAAGTAAGCAGGCACTTCTTCTAAGCAACCCATCAAACATAGGCAAAATGTTACTGTTCTTGTTAACTCCTATCAAAAATTTCCAGGGTAAGTCCCTTGATATTATGATATGAGGTGACAATTTTCTTGTCAGGAATACTACTCAAATCCCTTACAGTTGTGAGGGTTGTTAGTTTCCCAGGACTTTTCATCTGATCCTCACAACCCTGTGAGTCAGAGAAGACAGGGCTCACACTCCCTATTTTTCAAGTAAGAAGGGAATCACAGCCAGGTAAATAATTTACCCAAAGTCACAGAGCTGAGTCTCCCTACAAGTCAGTCTGTTATGGAATCAGATTTGTTTCCACCACCAATTAACATCTGCTAATGAGAAAGCAGCACAGCCCTGTGGTCTGAGCCTGGGCTTCGCACCAGATGAGCCTAAATTGGAGTCCTGATTCTCCAGCTTGGTGGCTTGGAACAAAGAGCTTACTCACCTGGAGTTTCCATCTTCTTATTCTTTGAATGAAGGCAGTATGATCCACCTCATGTGTTTAGTTCCTGCTGTGGAACTAAATGATGTTTGTAAAGAGCCTAAGACAGTGCCTTACCTGTCTTTGGTGCCCAAATAGTAGCCGAGAAGGTACTTTTAACCATGATGTGTGACACAACCTATTTAGAGCCTGCCCTCAGGGAAGTAAATGCTAATCCTGGCCACCACAGACAGGAAATGCTGTGCATCTGAGTGTAGATGGAAGACCATCCTCAAATCACTCTTGCAAGACAATTTTTCCTCAGTTGGCAGAAGAAAACTTACAGGGGGCCACCATGCAGATATTATTGAACAAAATACAGACTAATGATAAAATCTCCAGCTCAAAAGACTGCTGATGACATGGGGAGTTACTTCGTCATGCAGAGCATGTGGCTGGTGGATGACCTTGGAGGGCCAACCTTGGACGGCTGAGCACAGGGTTAACACAGTGGAGAGGCCTTCAGCAAGTTACCCTTGGATGCAGTTGTAATGTAACTCTGTATCACCTCCGCATCTGAAAGTGGACCCTGAGTCATTCAAAGGCCCTGAGTTTTGCTCTTACTGTTTCAAAAGGACAGTGTGCTGCTGGCAAAGGCTCCCGGATAGTTGTCATTAATAGAGGACAAGTAAAGGACCAAATTCATCAGTGTTTATGGTACCTAAGATTTACACAATAGGTCCAGGAACAGTCCTAGAAGATGCCTCACAAACCTGGAGAAAAAGGCATTTTGCTAGAACTCAGTAGTATTTTCCTATATCTTCCATCCTATCACTTGGGCCTGGACTTGAGTCCCCAGTTTTGCTTCCAGGGCCAAGAGGACAGCAGATTGGCTCATCAGAAAGCTCAGGGATCCTTAGAATTTACGAGCCAGTCCTCAGCTTCTTACTGTGTACAGTTCTCATTCATGTCAGTGGGAAGCCTGCCTATAGGGCAGAGCATCTCAGTCGAGTTCTTTCTCTGCTTTGCTGGTTCCCCATCAGACTTGCTCTGTGGCTGCTTTAAGTGTTGAGGTCTTGGCATCGAAAAGCAGAGGACAGCTCCATTTCTTCTGGCACCTGGAGCCCGTACTTCAGGGCAGCTCATCCTCCTCCCTCTGGGGTTGCTTTGGAATCCTCACTGTTTAGGAAGGAAGCCCACATTAGTCCCATTGTCACTACTCCAGGGTAGCCAAAACTTTGAATTCCCTACCAGAGTAACTGACTTTCTGCCACCGTGCTGTCTTGGAGTTGAATTGCATGGTGCTCTGTTTTGCAAAGTTCCTTTGTGTGCTTGGTCCCCTATGCATGGCAGACCTGTGAGGAAGGCACAGCCAAGGTAGATGGTCCCATTTCACAGACAAGAACACTGGGAGGCAGACAGTTCCATCATGCAGCTAGTGAGTTGTGGGGCTGGGATCTAATCTCCCCACCCATTGCATGGCTGGGTGTTTTCCTTTCTCCTCTTTGCTCCTTTTCTGCTTATTTCCCCCTTCTCATTCCCTCCCACTCCCTCCGCTCTTTCTCCTTCATTCCCTCTTTCAAAATCTCTTCCCCCTCTTTCCTTAACAAAGATTTCAGGCAGGATGATGAACACTATAGAATTATAGCACCAACATCCCTGTTTGCCCCACAATTGAAACAGGCACTTGAAAGCTCTTGGGAGAAATCTCTTTGCCTCTCCAGGACTCATTTTCTCCATCTGTGAAATTGGATGCTATGTGGATACCTACAAGATGACAGAGTTGAAAAGGTTCTTAAAAGCCAGAAGTGCCTGAAGGAATATTAATGTAGAAACCACATACAACCAATATCTCTTTGGATCAAATTTGTCTGCCTCAAGGTAGCATTTTTTTACTTTCTCTTTTTAGAATTTGGAATTAGGTTCGATTGGTACATTTGGGCTGCAGCCAAAACCAGAACTCTCTCCCCATACCACCCTCTCTACTTGGGGAGAAATGCAGACCAGGTATTCCAAGGTGTGCAGGGGAGAGTTGAGTCTGTCTGGTACTCTAAATAAGGATAGCTCAGCAATTTAGAGCAAAAGTATGAAATTGTCGATCTGCAGCTGAGCTCAGGCAGTTCGTAGCTGGTCTCATTAATCATCACACTGGTGCCCTCTCTCACCTGATAGCCTCTCTTACCTCAGTCTCTATTGATTTGCAGATGTTTGGAGGAATATCTGATCAAAATTACTCTCTGAGTGGTGTCTGATCTCATTTCCTCCCTCCTGTGAAAAGTAATGACATGAAAACAAGCTTTCATGAGTACCTGTCTCCAGTGTTCAAGCTATGAGATCTATAATGCTTGGAGAACACAGACTTAATAAAAGGATTTAGATACCTTCAACCTAATTAGAGAGGCAAAGAAAGGTCATCTTTCAGAACTGTCCCCCGACCTCTTAAAAGCAGTATTTCCAATTTGCAAATAAGAGCCTTGATCATTTCAGACCATCCCGTCCTGGGGAATGACCAGAACCAAGACAACCCTATTGAGACTATTGATAATTTCTGAGGGGCAAAATGTCTCCAGAAGAATATCGATGGAGTATCTCAAGGGTCAGTGTGTAATTTAGTCCCATGTCCACATCTCTGTAGCATCTGTTCTTGGTCTTCCTAAACTGCTTGTCTGATTTTCCCTCTGTAAGGGACTTGGATGCATGTTTTAACTCATTAATTGACTGAACATATTGGATTCTTCTATTTTGAGTGTATTTGCTCTCATAACATCAGAGGAAACTCCTGTGATTGAGGAGTGCTAGCTAGACATGAGCAGTAATGTCTAAGTCAGATAGATCAATTCAGGTCAAGACCATGTCAATGGATATGGGCTGTCCTATTGGATAGAACTGACCCTCTGATACCCAGATATGTACTAGTCCAAAGCACATTTAGCCCAGAGCCTGATGTTATTCCAGCTAACCGAACCTTGGCTTCATCTAACTAGGCTGACCTAGACACTGGACAGCTGTCTGTTATATTGGCCTTGTGTAGCCTTCGCTTCTTGGCCAACTTGACCTACAGTCCTTTGCTGCAGGGTTTGGAACTTAATGGTGGGACCAGCAGACAGCCTTACCACTCAACATGCTATTGCCTCTTCCCATGGACCATCCAGAAGTTCTCCAGCGCTCTTCCAAAGCAAGGATATAGACTGTAGCTTCTGACACTTGGTCCAGAGGCAGCAGGTTGAACTTTGCTAGCTTGTTCACCTATTTCTCTGAAGTTCCCTTTTAGTACCAAATACTTGCCTTCAAAATTAATTGGCAAATGACCCTAATTTAACAAAGAACCAGCAGTAAATTGTTGTAAAAGAGGGGCACTTAATCCACTAAACTATGTGGAATTCTCCTACAGTTTGTGACCTGTTCTTTATCTCCTTTAGAGCTGCTGCCAGCACTTTTTTCTTCATTTCAGTAGGATGCAGGAGAGCCAACCAGGTGGCATCTCAGAAGAGACATGTTGCTGAGAAGGTACATTGCTAAGTAGTGGGCATCATTTGCACCCCCCTGGTTTTCCTTTTCATCACTGGCATGGAAATTATAGTGCCTTCCAAAGAGGCAGAGGCTGAGTCAGATTCCTCCTAGGACAAAGTAAAACTTCGTTTCCTAGGAAGTACAGCTGAACTGACTCAGAGGCAGGGGATCTAAAAATCCAGGAGGAAAAACAAACCAAATTTCAGTACTCTTGATCCTGTACCATCTCAGGGCTGTCTTCCAGGGAACAGAGGTAATATGATGAAAAGCAACATGTGGTCTCATCTCTATAGAGTGTGGCTCTGAGAAGTTAACGACCATGCTTGGAGGGGGGAAGACTTGCTCTGCCAGAGTGTGCCAGATTCAAAAGGAGACCTTTTTTTGGGGGGGGGGAGAAGTGTAGCATCCATTCTTATTCTGTGTTTGCAGTGGGTCTCTAGGTGGTCCTGGGAAGCACAGGGGTGCAGACATGAGCATGTGCTATTTATTTTCTCCAGACCTTTGTTTTCTCTGTTTACCAAATCAGGCAGTTTCCCGGTTAGCATCTGTAACCATTTCTAGCTAACATTCATAGTCCCTTAAGCAACTGGAAAGCAAAGCAAATAAATGTAGAATCTCTAAGCAAACCGGAGTTTGATTAAAAAACAAAACAAAACAAAATCTCACCTAGCTAACCCTAGCGTGTTAGAAGAGACCGCAGGATGAAGGCACACTGCCTAGGCTGCTGAGTCAACCATAGGAAAGAGATTCTCATGCTGAGAAAGCACCAACAGCCTATTAAACAGGGCCATACTTTTCTTACATACTCACTCTGACTATGATGTTCTCCAGTGACAGCAGAATGACCGTCCCTAGGGAAGCATCACTCTTGGTTTGTACCTTCCTTCGTACTTGCCTATGTGCATTTATTCACTCATTTATTAAGCTCCCACTTACCTGCCAGTGGTTTTCACTTCAATCTATCCATCCATTTGTTCATAAATAATTTATTTCTGAACCTGACTGGTGGGCCAGGTACCACTGCCTTAGATACTGGGCATGGGAAGATGTATGGGAAGCCCATAACATGAAAAAGAGGTAGTCTAGGTAGTAATTCATACTCTAGTCCCTCGCCTATAGTTCACCCACTGATCATTCCCTTGAAAGATATTTGCTGAAGACCTACTGTAGGCCAGGTGCAGTGTTAGGTACTGAGCCAAACATATGCATCCTCATATTCTGCTGTACCCTCTTTTTAACTCAGTGTCTCACACATAGCTGTGCCAAGGACAGATACAGAAACAAACTCAGCAGCATTTGGGGTTTGGCAGAAGTACATTTGTGTGTGTGGTTATTTTAGAGGGTGCGGTGAGTAGGCTTCAGGTGGGCAGGCAGGGTTAGTGAGTTCTACAGCATTTTTCCAAGTAGACACTGGTTTCCTTTGGGATAAGATATAAGAAGGCAGGTAACGAATTCAGGACAGCACAGAGTGACCCTCTGAGCCATGGAACCCTGGAGCAGTGGGATAAGCTACCACAAAGTGGTAGTCTCCCCATCTCCCCAAGATGAGGTACGAGGTCAGGCGATGATCTGCTACAGCCAGCACAGGAAAGATGCTGCTTCCCAGAAGACTTCTGATCTCTGATCTAGATAGACTGTCTCCCTACTCTGAGATTTCACTACCAAAACAGCCTCCCTGGCACATTCCAATTGGTTCCATAAATACTTGTCAGATGAATGACTGAATTTGTTGGACTTTGCGCTCCTTGAGGATAAGAGCTGGGCCTTATTCATTCCTTGCGGTCCCAGGGCCTCCAACCCTCTCCAGGGCTCCAGGGAACCATCTGAAAGCCTTTGTACTGGAAGCCCCCAAACACCCTTTTGAACATTCCGGGCAGAAACATCTTCTGGTGGCTTAGCCACCCACAGGTTCTCTCAGCAAGCAGAGCATCCTTTATAGGATATAGGAGGATTCAGTTGTCTTTTCCTTAAACTCCAGTTTGTTTTCCTCTCTAATTAGCAAATTCCTGGTCCTCCTCCCGACCATGAGACCTTATGTACTCAGGGAACAAAAATTTGTTTTGTTATCAGCTCAAAAGGCAAAATAACTATATTAAAAAAAAAAAACGAATAATGCCTTCCCAAAACAAACAGAAGAATTTGCTCCTGGGTCAGCTGTGTTTGGGGTTATCTGTGGCTGTTTCCCTTCCTCTGGTGGGATCCGTAATCATAAAGAGAATGCTTGATTGCCTCTGGAAACCGAGTGATTGATCTATAGCACTGTGGGCCAGACACCACTGCCTAAAGGGCGGCTAGAGACTGGGAAACCAGAAGCTGACTTCAAGATTCTTGGGCCACCAGCCACACCGTAATTCAGGTCATCACACTTTGCCAAGGAAGCTTATCAAAGAAGAAAGCAGACCTCTGGCCCTCTGGTCTGCTCTCAGAATGTGAGGCTGAAAGTTAGCCTGGCTTTCTCCATCCTAGGGAGAGATAATAGAAGTTTGAGAACTTGATTCTTTGATAATACAGAATATGAAGCATGGTACAGCATTGTGGATGCTGTTTTGCTAAGGCAAAGACACAAAGCAAGACTCAAAGAATTATATGCTAGAGCACGGGCCTGACCTGCTTGCACTGTGGCTGTGTCATTCCAGGACAGCCCAAGTCTGGCAGAAATTTTCTGCCACAGTGCTCACTCAGCCTATTAATTTAGATGAAAATATTACTGAGGGAACACTGATTCTAAACTCCCTCTACTCCCAAAATGCTAAGACACTTCCGGAAGCAGTGCACACTGCACAAGCCTGAGCCATCAGGGGGCTGGGTAGTTTTTCACAGGGCATTTTGATGGGTGAATCTGGGAAAGCAATCACAGTTTTAGCAAGGGCATATAATCTTTCCAGCCACAGGAACCAAGTCCAGTTCCTAGGACAGCTGCAAAAAATGACTAAGCTTGTTTGCAACCATCTCTAAAATTACATCAAGTAACAAAGAAGCCAGTATCGTTTCCCATTATTGATGGAGAGGAGACTATCGGAGGCCTCCTCTGGCTTTTATATGTTAACAATCACCCCTGGGACTTCCAAGTGCCACAAACGTTCCTTGGGAAACCCCCTGTGTCATGATCCGGAAGACCGAGTTTGAAATGGGCCCAGTTCTCCAGGTGACGATCTCTCTGGTCATACCACCAATCCATCATTTCAGCAGAAAGGCAGTGTGACATGGAATTCCCTTTAAAATAACATGGCAGAGGCCTCTTTCTCTGGAGGGTAAAGCTTTGGCAGATCCTCTTTTCCAGCTGCATTCAGAGGTGCTCCCAGATCGGCAGGATCAGCATTGCCTGGGAACTTATTAGGAATGTAGACACTCAGTCCCTACCCAGAATTCCTGACTCAAAAACAGATGGGGGCCTAGCAGTCTTATTTTAACAAACCCTCCATCCCAGTGCACCCAATGTTTAAGAACAACTACTCTGTGCTCCATTAAGAAACATGGGTCCCACCATGATATAAAGAAATCTCTCTTTATATATTTGGTAATATATATACATTATATATTTAAGTAATGTATATTTAATAATATATCCATATATATTTATTAATATATATGCATATATTGTATATTTAGTTCTATATATATGTATATGTGTGTAAGTATATATGTGGATATACTTAGTATTGCCATTACACACACACACACACAATATCAGTACTTAAATTAAGGATTAAAAAACTCTACTTCTTTTAATAGGATAGAAACTCTTATTGCAACCTCTGGCTAATTGCTCTATAACTCGGAGTCCCTCATGGACTACCTCCATGTGCTTCCTGTAATCTCAGTACTGTGGGTGGTAAAACAATAACCCAGGAAACCAGGGGATTTTTCTCTTGGCTGATTTAAAATCAGCTATTATGAACCTACCCTACCTTTGAAGATTCTCTAAAAAAATGAAATGCTTGGTCTTCTTTGACATTTCTATGAATCTGATGAAGAGAAGTTTATGAAAATATGAGATATCTCCCTAAAATAAGTTGATTAGAGTAGTGATAAACAACATGGTGGACTTTGGGGGCACCTGGATGGCTCAGTTGTTAAGCATCTACCTTCAGCTCTGGTCATGATCCCAGGGTCCTGGGATTGAGCCCCACATCTGACTCCCTGCTCAGCGGGGAGCCTGCTTTTCCCTCTCTCACTCCCCCTGTTTGTGTTCCCTCTCTCACTGTGTGTCTGTCAAAAAATAAATAAATAAAATCTTAAGAATGTGGACTGTGGAGTCCAATAGATTTGGGTTGAAGTCCAAGTCCATCCCTTGTCCACTGAGTGACATTGGGCAAGTGGTTTAACCTCTCTGATCCTCCATTTTTTTTCTTCATTGGTAAAATGGGAAGATTAATAGTGCTGAACTCCTAGGGCCAATGTGAGGATTAGATCAGATAACATACTATCTGTAGCATGTTTGGCCAGTATCCCCATTCACGCAACATTTGGTCTCATTGTTACTATGATTTTACTGGTTCACCCATAGCGAATAGTACCAAAGTGCCCAGAGAGTCCTCACTATGAAATGTAGCTTCCCTGGATCTCTTTAAAATTCTTCTTCAGGGTCGGTCCAAGATGATGAATGAGCACAAGAACCTTGACTTCTGTGAATGTTTGGGGAAAGCTCGAGGGTGAGAAGCAAGGCGCAGGCGTGAGGTGAGGGAAATTTGTTGGCAGGGTGGAGGCTACAGTGGATCCTTGGCCTCTGAAGCTCTGTGGTGGCCACAGTTTTCCTTTCTCATTGTTATGGCGTCTGGGCAGAGAGGAGCTCCGGAGCCAGACCTCTGAGGCTGTGTGTGGTGAGCCTGCAGGGGCTGGCAGTCGCTAAGGGCGGAAACCACTGTTTGGGAGCTACTGGCGGTTTAACTGTTTCTGCGGCTCAGTGCTGAGGATGAGAAAAAGGCAAGAGGGCCAGGGCATTCCATTTATGATGCTGTTCATGCTAAGAGCCTGCTCACCGAGAGCTTCCGACAAAAGTTTCTTTGGGAACATGAGCTTATCAAGTGGCTTCTGGAACTAGATTTTTAGCTGGTTGCATATCAGACATCCATCTGCAGACTCCTGTCTTGGTTCTCCTCTCCTTCTGTGTATTTTGAAAGAACCATTTGGCCCGTTTCAGAAATCAGTGGTGACTGCCTTGCGAGAGACACAGCGTCCCAAGACTTATTGAGGTCTGTGCCGCATATCTAAAATGATTTCCTCAGGTCCATTCCTTTCAGTGGTGTGGGCAGTATGGTCCTCTAAAATCCAAAGGAACCATAAGAAAGTAAATGTTTCCTTTTATCTCACAGCCTTGGATGTGCTTGCTTCTAAGTCTCAAGGCTAGAGGTGCACCTTACTTACCTTAGCATTGTTATCTTTAAAATATGGGTATGGGAGGAACTGTTTAATAGCAGGGCATGGTTAATAAATCATGTAATAAAATATGATTCAGTCCTGAGAAAAGATATTTTCCAATAACTATAATACTTCTGATGGAAAATGAAGTGATCCAAACCTCACAGAGCCATGGATCCCAGAGTGTGGTCCCCGGCCAAGCAGCAGCAGCTATAAACTTGGTAGAAATGCACATTCCTGGGCCCCAGCCAGACCTGCTGAATCACAGACTCCGGAAGTGAACCCACAGCAATGCAGTATTTAATAGCCTGGCAACTCTGGTATAAGTTAAAGTTTGGGAACCACAGATACAGAACATGAATTCACATAAATATGTAAAATATACACACATGAAAGAAAATACAGAAAGAGACAAAAATGGTTTTCTCTGTGATCAGATTATATTGATGTTTTTTGCTTTCCCCTATTTATCTGTTGTGTTTTTTTTATACAGTCTACTTTCTCTATAATGAGCATATCTGGTTTTTGCATTTGGAGAAAAAAGTAGGAGTGAAGTTATCAGGTATTTGTCATACATGTATCATGTCAACTCACACCATATTCACATTTTCTTGAAAACTGAACTCTTCATACACCTTCACTGTTCTTCAGTTTCTTATTCTGACAAATCAACCTCCCTGTATTTTCTCTGATAAATCTTTTTAGTCCTGCTGCTTGTTTACTGACTTTCCCACCCTTAAGTCTTGAAGCCCCTGGTATTAGTAACAACACTTTGCAAATTGTTAAAAGTGTCTATGCTTGATTTGTTATACGTAAGCACATATTTGGGGCTTTTTAAGCAGGTGTTTATTTAGAGGTAAATGTATTTTTATGCATTAGTAATAATTTTAGGTTCTACATATATTTATGTGCACAGTTTACATTTTGTTGAGATTGATTCTTTTAACAGCTTGACCCTGCTAATTTTAAGGGTTAATTTACAATTTACAAAGTAAGCAGTTAAAGTGGATTTGCTTTATACAGGGGTTTTAAGTTCTAAAATCAGCAAATAAAATAAATATCGCAGAGGTTTAAAATTGCTCCCTCTCAGTAACACCAGCACAGACCTGTTAGTGCTCCAGCCTGTAGCTTGCTCATCACCTGAGTACTAGCTAAGATGATTAGGGTCTGTGTCATACAAAAATGCTCACTTTTCCTCTCTAGAATCCCTCCACACTGTGAGCTGCTCACATCACAAGATATTCCAAGTCAGAACCAAGTGGAATAACAGACTCCTCCTCCCATCTTAGACTCAGTTTCTAAGCAGTGGCAGATGAAATGGCCCAACCAATTTATTTTGGAGGGTTTGTTTCCTTTTGTTTTGGTTGAGGGCTCATGATAGCACTTGCTGGAGTCAGAGGTGTGTTTGGCGTGATTTTCGGGTGTCTCTGCAGTACCTCCATAGTGCCCAAGGCTTCCTTCTCGCATCCCTGCCTCTCTCAGATGTGCTGCAGACAAGAATGACTGATCTCTCCCCTGGTACTCCTATCTTACCCAGCCTTTAAAACCTGACGCAAAAGTTATCTGGTACCCAAATCTCAGCAGAAAGTAATCCTTGCCCTCAACATCTCTGGCACATTTGTCATTCTTTATTATATTTACATTCGAATATGTCTTAGCTTGCCCAGGAGACTCTAGGGTTCTTAAAGGCAGAATCCAAGTGTCTTTAACACCAGTCTTAGCTTTGAATCCTAGATGTGCCCTTTCTAACCAACCTTAGGTAAATTACTAAATCCCACTGTGTCTCCCTCCTCCTCTGTAAAATGGAAATAGTCATAGTACCGACCTCTGGAAGTTCAAATGAGCACTAACAAAGACACTACTTGGTAAGCGGCTATCATAATATCAGGCACATAGTAAAATCCAATAAATGTTAGCTGTTTTTATTTCTGTTCTCTCTTGTGATCCCAGAAGTACATTTGTGTTCCATGAGCATGTTTATTGAATATATGAGTGCATGAACACCATACAATTTCATACACACACACACCCAAAAAATTTATGCACACCCTTCTGAATTCTCAGTGCTCGATGAGGAGTTTATACTTGCCATCTGTCTATGCATCCGTTATAAAACTTAATGAACCAATGATTCTCTCTTATTCTCAAGGCAAGTACAGGGTGTAGATGGGTAAATTTTCTGTCTTAAGAAAACTGCCACCAACCATCTCATTTACACTCCATCAAGCTCTGTGTTTTCATCCATGAAATGGGAATTACAACACTGATCTGTGATTTTGCCTGGTTACATCGAAAACCCGAGGAGGACTAGACCTTTAGGGAGAAATTTATAAACAGGGACTGTTCGGGGTAATTGCAAGAATCAGAACATGAATTTGTAAATTAGCATATTTCAGTTACAGAGCTTCCTATCACATGGGACTCTAGATGTCGCTCAATGAGGGCATAGGGCAAACCCAGCTGCTTTTTGGGTTTGTCAAGCATCTCAAGTTATTTCTCAGGAGTTGGGGTTTGGCAAGGCCTGAAATCCACATTGCCAAGTCCTTCTTTCCCCCTTAATTTTTAAGCCCATGTGTATTTTAAGGGAAATTTAATCCGTATGTTTCTGTTTCCTTTACACTTAACTCATAAAAATGGTTTGTCAGAGCAATTTGATGTCCCAAAAATCTTTGGAGCCTTTATAATGATATTTTTTAACCTTTCCCCCCTCTTTAGACACAGGAAATTGCATTTTTTAAAAGAAAATGAATCAAACTGAAAGTCTCAAGGTCAGTATTGATGGGTCAGACACACAAGCTCAAGGAGCTATGTGTTTGCAAAAATGGCATCTTCTCTTGCTGCTTATGCAGGCTCTGAGGGTGAGAGAAAGATCAGTTTCAGAGGCAGATGGCAATAATTGGCAATGTGTTGTAATAGAGTGCTCAGATATTTGATTGTTTGCCCATCAGGCCAAGAGTCTCTCTCCTAAATGTACTCCTGAATTGGGAGGTCTGCTGCTGAGAATTTGGGTCCCTTCACTTGAGTCAAATCCCAGTGTTCAGCATCAGAAGTTCATGCACACATGTAGTCTGAAAGAATTGAAACCAATAATTCCACAACACGGTAATTGTTTTCTAATCTAGTTTTCCGCATCATCCCTAGAGAGAGAAAAGGGGAGTCGGCATGTGTTAACAGAAAGTGTTCTCACAAAGCTTTGTTAGGATGGCATTCCTCCAGCGTTACAGAGTTTGCTGTCATGAAAAGGGTTCACATAATCCCCAGATAGCCACAGCTCAGGCAGAAATGTGCCAGCCATTCATCAGTGCTGCACCTCAACCATAAGAGGGACTATCTAGGGCCATTTGACTGGCCTCAGATCCAGCTTTGGAGCCATGCAACCTCTTCTGCCATCAGCTGGAGTTAAACTCTGGTCAGGTTCCTCTCTAGCAGCTGGATTGGATTGCCTCATTCTGGACATGAAGGAGCACAGAGTCTCACCAGGCATGGCATGTAATAGTGTAGGACAGATCAACCATAATGGCTCAGTTTAATTCAGAACACCCTAAAATGCTGGATTATCCCATCCCACTTTCACTATATGTCATTAGAACTCAGTAATATAATGGCCCAAGCTGAGGCTTTCTCATGTGGACTGTTCTCATCTCTCAAAACAAATTTACAGATAAGGAGGGAGGCCTGGGTGGCTCACTCCGTTAAGTGCCTGCCTTCAGCCCAGGTAATGATCCCAGGTTCTGGGACCGAGTGCTGCACTGGGCTCCCTGTGCAGCAGGGAGTCTGCTTCTCCCTCTCCCTCTGCCTGCTGCTGCCTGTGCCTGTGCTCGCCCTCCGTCTGACCAATAAATAAATAAATAAAAACAATTTCCTGTGTCTAAAAAAGAAAGAAACAGTTACAGATAAGGAGTCCCATCCAGGAATGCCCTGATGGCCCTGCCATTTTTAAAAGGGTATAGGTGCAGAACATCTGAGCCCATTAGATGATGAAGATTCAGAGCTTTGAGGGACTGCTCTATACACTGAACTACCTTATGATAGAGGTGAAACAGTGAAATTCCAACCCTGGGTGGCTAAATGAAGGGTTAAAGGAGAGCATGTCTATAGAAGACCAACACCAAACCAAGGTATTGAAACTACAACTTGCCTTTATATTAGACCTTGGATGAAAATAGGAAATGGCAGGACATGGCCAGTCTTGGAAATGTCTTGTCTTGACAGGGTCTTCTTTGTCTTGACAGGGTCTGATGATTTGGAAGGTTTTATATGATCGTTGAGAAGTTGTAGAGAAGTGTGCAAGCCAAATATATAGCATCCTCCCACAGCCTAGGACTGTTCTAGAACTAGCTTTTAAAATTTCTTCTTGAATATCTTTCCATTTCAATAATGCATATCTACCAGATCCTTTTTAAGAGTTGCATGATATCCCATTATAAGGATTGCTATGGTATATTTAAATCTCTTGACTATTTTTATTCCAACTTTTGACAACCAGAAACACTACTGCAATGAAATGTGCACTGCTTGTACATGATTACACATTTGAATATGGAGAGCTATTAGGATAAAATTTCAAGAATGGATATGTTGGATGAAAGAATTCACAACCCATGTTCTGTCTGCTATACAAGGCCACTTCCTTTGGCTTCCTTTGGTTTTCTAGTTCCTTTGATGTCTGAGTAAGTTGAATACCAAATTTTCAGACAAGTAACATTATCTTTCCCTTGTATTCCCCTTCCCTATCAGGGGATCTGAGAGCCAACCATTCCTTTAGATTTGAGGAAAAACCAACACAGTCCAACTCTGAGACAAAATAGCAGATTTCTGAAAGTGTCCTTTTCTACAATATTACATTCAGGAGCTACTGACTGATTTTTAATTTTGTGCAAAACCCTGAACTAGATCCTGGGTAGGTAGTAAATTGGGTAGCATGCCCCCAGGCCACGGGAGAATTGAACTGTACAAAATCTCTCTATTCCTCTGTACCAGATTGCCGCCATGCAGGTAGACCTAGCAGCAGGGTTCCCAGAACCACACTTTTGTGCTCATGTCTGCTCTCATGCAACCAAACCACAAGTGGAGGCACTCAGAAAGGAGGTTAAATATCAGGCTACTGAATGAAGCACACTGTTTTCACAGTTGATTAGCTTTTTTATTATTATTGTTTTTATTTGTTCCATAACCCAGCCACTATAACCCTCCCCACCACCTCCCAGCAACCCTCAGTTTGTTTACTGAGGTTAATAGTCTTTTATTATTTATTTCCCTCCCTAGTCCCATCTTGTTTCATTTTTTCCCCTCCCTACTCCCCATGACCACCTGCCCTGCCTCTAAAATTCCTCATATCAAGATTTTATTTATTTATTTGACAGAGAGAAACACAGCTATAAAATTCCTCATATCAAAGAGATCATATGATAATTTTCTTTCTCTGATTTACTTATTTCACTCAATATAATACACTAATTTCACTCAACATAATACCCTCCAGTTCCATGCACATCGTTGCAAATGGCAGGATTTCATTCTTTTTGATGGCTGCATAATATTCCATTGTATATATGTACTGCTTCTTCTTTATCCATTCACCTGTTGATGGACATCTAGGTTCTTTTTGTAGTTTGGCTATTGTGGAAATTGCTTCTATAAACATTCAGGTGCATGTGCCTCTTCAGATCACTACATTTGTATCTTTAGGGTTTTAAATACCCAGTAGTGTGATTGCTGGGTCATAGGGTAGCTCTATTTTCAACCTTTTGAGGAATCTCCATTCTGTTTTCCAGAGTAGCTGCACCAGCTTGCATTCCCACCAACAGTTGTGGGAGGGTACCTATTTCCCACATCCTCGCCAACATCTATTGTTTCCTGACTTGTTCTGACTGGTGTGAGGTGGGCTCTCATTGTGGTTTTGATTTGTATTTCCCTGATACTGAGTGATGTTGAGCAATTTTTAATGTGTCTTTTGGCCTTGAATAAATGTCTGTTCATGTCTTCTGCCCATTTTCTTGATTGGATTATTTGTTCTTTGGGTGTTGAATTTCTTAAGTTCTTTATAGATTTTGGATACTAGCCCTTCATCTGATAGGTCATTTGCAAATATCTTATCCCATTCTGTCTTTTGGTTTTGTGGACTGTTTCTTTTGCTGTGCAGAAGCTTTTGATCTTGATGAAGTCCCAATAGTTCATTTTTTTCCTTGCTTCCCTTGCCTTTAGCGATGTTCCTAGGAAGAAGTTGCTCTGGCTGAGGTCGAAGAGGTTGCTGCCTGTGTTCTCTTCAAGGATTTTTGGTGGATTCCATTCTCACATTGAGGTCTTTCATGCATTTTGAGTCTATCTTTCTGTGTAATACAAGGAAATGGTCCAGTTTCATTCTTCTGCATGTGACTGTCCAATTTTCCCAGCACCTTTTGTTGAAGAGACTGTCTTTTTTCCACTGGACATTCTTTCCTGCTTTGTCAAAGATGAGTTGACCATAGAGATGAGGGTCCATTTCTGGGCTCTTTATTCTGTTCCACTAGTCTGTGCCTGTTTTTGTGCCAGTACGGTACTGTCTTGATGGTTATAGTTTTGTAATAGAACTTGAAGTCTAGAATTGTGATGCCACCAACTTTGGTTTTCTTTTTCAACATTCCTCTGGCTATTCAGGATCTTTTCTGGTTCCATACAAATTTTAGGATTATTTGTCCCATTTCTTTGAAAAACATTGATAGTATTTTGATAGAGATTGCATTAAATGTGTAGATTGCTCTAGGTAGCAGAGACATTTTCACAATATTTGTTCTTTCAATCCATGAGCATGGAACGTTTTTCCATTTCTTTGTGTCTTCCTCAGTTTCTTTCATAAGTACTTTATAGTTTTCTGAGTATAGATTTTTGCCCCTTTGGTTAGGTTTATTTCCAGGTATCTTATGGTTTTGGGTGCAGTTGTAAATGGCATCACTCCTTAATTTCTCTTTCCTCTGTCTCACTGTTGGTGTATAGAGATGCACTGATTTCTGTGCATTGATTTTATATCCTGACACTTTACTGAATTCCTGTATGAGTTCTAACGGTTTTGGAGTGGAGTCTTTGGGTTTTCCACATAAAGTATCCTATCATCTGCAAAGAGTGAGAGTTTGACTTTTTCTTTGCTGATCCGGATGCCTTTTACTTCTTTTTGTTGTCTGATTGCTGAGGCTAGGACTTCTAGTACTTTGTTGAATAGCAGCAGTGATAGTGGACAGCCCTGCCATGTTTCTGACCTTAGGGGAAAAGCTCTCAGTTTTTCCCCACTGAGAATGATACTCGCTGTGGGTGTTTCATAGATAGCTTTTATATTGAGGTATGTACCCTCTGTCCCTACACTGTGAAGAGTTTTGATCAAGAAAGGATGCTGTGCTTTGTCAAATGCTTTTTCAGCATCTATTAAAAGGATCATATGATTCTTGTCTTTTCTTTTATTAATGTACTGTATCACATTGATGGATTTGCCAATGTTATACCACCCTTGCAGCCCAGGAATAAATCCCACTTGGTCGTGGTGAATAATCCTTTTTTGTGTGTGAATAATCCTTTTAATGTACTGTTGGCTAGTATTTTGGTGAGAAATTTTGCATCCGTGTTCATTGAGGATATTGGCCTCTATTTCTCCTTTTTGATGGGATCTTTGTCTGGTTTGGGGATCAAAGTAATGCTGGCCTCATAAACTGAGTTTGAAAGTTTTCCTTCCATTTCTATTTTTTGGAACAGTTTCAGGATATTAGGTGTTAAATCTTCTTTAAATGTTTCCTAGAATTCCCCTGGGAAGCTGTCTGGCCCTGGGATCTTGTTTGTTGGGAGATTTTTGATTACTGCTTCAATTTCCTTACTGATTATGAGTCTGTCCGGGTTTTCTATTTCTTCCTTTTTGTTCAGTTTTGGTAGTTTATATGTCTCTAGTAATGCATCCATTTCTTCCAGATGGTCAAATTTGCTAGTGTATAGTTGCTCATAATATGTTCTTAATTGTTTGTAGTTCTTTGGTGTTGGTTGTGATCTTTCCTCTTTCCTTCATGATTTTATTAATTTGGGTCCCTCCTCTTTTATTTTTGCCAGGGGTTTATCAATTTTTGTCAGTTCTTTCAAAGAACCAGCTCTTAATTTCATTGGTCTGTTCTATTGTTCTTTTGGTTTCTATTTCATTAAATTCTGCTCTGATCTTTATTATTTCTCTCCTACTGCTGGATTTAAGCTTTCTTTGCTGTTTTTAGGTGTAGGGTTAGGTTGTGTACTTGAGACCTTTCTTGTTTCTTGAGAAAGGCTTATATTACTATATTATTTCTTCTCAGGACTGCCTTTGCTGTGTCCCAAAGATTTTGAACAGTTATGTTTTCATTTTCATTTGTTTCCATGAATTTTTAAATTCTTCTTTAATTTCCTGGTTGACCCATTCATTCTTTAGTAGGATACTCTTCAGCTTCCATGTATTTGAGTTCTTTCCAACTTTCCTCTTGAGGTTGAATTCTAGTTTCAAAGCATTGTGGTCTGAAAATATGCAGGGAATGATCCCAATCTTTTGGTACCAGTTGAGACCTGATTTGTGACCCAGGATGTGATCTATTCTGGAGCATGTTCAATGTGCAGTAGAGAAGAATGTGTATTCTGTTGCTTCAGGATGGAATGTTATGAATATATCTGTGACATCCATTTGGTCCAGTGTGTCATTCAAAGCCTTTATTTCCTTGTTGATCTTTTGCTTAGATGATCTGTCTGTTTCAGTGGGGGAGGGGGGGTGTTAAAGTCTCCTGTTATTGTATTATTGTCCATGTATTTCTTTGGTTTAGTTATTAATTGGTTTATATAGTTGGCTGCTCCCATGTTAGGGGCATAGATATTTAAAATTGTTAGATCTTCTTGTTGGACAGACGCTTTAAGTATGATTTAGTGTCCTTCCTCATCTCTTATTATAGTCTTTGGCTTAAAATCTAATTTGTCTGATATAAGGATTGCCACCCCAACTTTCTTTTGATGTCCATTAGCATGGTAAATTGTTTTCCACCCCCTCACTTTAAATCTGGAGGTGTCTTTGGATCTAAAATGAGTTTCTTGGAGACAGCGCATTGATGGGTCGTGGTTTTTTTTGTTTTTTAATTCATTCGCATACCCTGTGTTTTTGATTGGGGCATTTAGCCCATTTACATTCAGGGTAAGTATTGAAAGATATGAATTTAATGCCATTGTATTGCCTGTAAGGTGACAGTTATTGTATATTGTCTTTGTTCCTTTTTGGTGTGTTACTTTTAAGCTCTCTCTTTGCTTAGAGGACCCCTTTCAATATTTCCTGTAGGGCTGGTTTGGTGTATGCAAATTCTTTAGTTTTTGTTTGTTCTGGAAGATCTTTATCTTTCCTATTTTCAATGACAGCTTAGCTGGATATAGTATTCTTAGCTGCATATTTTTCTCATTTAGTGCTCTAGATATGTCATGCAAGCCCTTTCTGGCCTGCTAGGTCTCTGTGGATAGGTCTGCTGCCAGATAATTATTTCTACCATTGTAGTTACAGACCTCTTGTCCCAAGCTACTTTCAGTATTTTCTCTTTGTCACTGAGACTTGTAAGTTTTACTGTTAGATTATTGGGTATGGGCCTATTTTTGTTGATTTTGAGGGGGTTCTCTTTACCTCCTGGATTTTGATGTTTGTTCCCTTTGCTAGATTAAGGAAATTCTCTGCTGTAATTTGCTTCAATATGTCTTTGCCCTTCTCTCTGCTTCTTCTTCTTCTGGGATACCAATTATTCTAATATTGTTTCATCTTATGGTATCACTTATCTCTCCAATTTTCCCCTCATGGTCCAGCAGTTGTTTGTCCCTCTTTTTCTCAGCTTCTTTATTTTCCATCATTTGGCCTTCTTTATCACTAATTCTCTTTTCTGCCTCATTTATCCTAGCAGTAAGAGCCTTCGTTTTTGTTTTGTTTTTTTAAGATTTTATTTATTTTATTTGACAGAGAGAAACACAGCTAGAGAAGGAACACAGCAGGGGGAGGGAGAGAGGGAGAAGCAGACTTCCTGCCAAGCAGGGAGCCTGATGGAGGGCTCAATCTTAGGACTCCAGGATCATGACCTGAGCCAAAGGGACTGCTTAACCAACTGAGCCACCCAGGTGCCCCAAGAGCCTCCATTTGTAACTGCACCTCATTAATAGCTTTTTTGATTACAACTTGCTTAGATTTTAGTTCTTTTATTTCTCCAGAAAGGGATTCTCTGATATCTTCCATGCTTTTTTTGAGCCTAGCTAGCACCTTGATAATCATCATTCTGAACTCTAGTTCTGACATACTACTAATGTCCCTATTGATTAAATCCCTAGCTGTTGGTACTGCCTCTTGTTTTTGTTTTTCTGTTTTGTTTTGTTTTGTTTTTTTGAGATGAGTTTTTCCACCTTGTCATTTTATCCAGATAAGAATACATGAGTGAGAGAACGAAATATTGAAAGGATAGAACAACCCCAGAAAAATATACACTAACCAAATCGGAAGAGACCTGAAATGGGTGGGGGGTGGGGGGAGAAAGGAAAAAAAAATCTGTATCTATCTGTCTCTCTCTATATATATATGATTAGACTGGTGAATAGAACAGAGCCACACGCTTGATTTTGGGTGTATTTTGGTCTGTTAGAAGAAACTGCCCAAAATTTTAAAGAAAGAAAAACTTATATATGTATAAAAATAAAGGTATACATGATGAAGGGATGGAATATGACTGTAAATATGAAAATTTTAAAAGATTCTTTAAAAGGAATTAATAAGAAGTTGCTTGAAAAAATTTAAAAAAAGAGGAAAGAATGTGATGACACTGGAGACTATAGAACAAAGCCATGCACTAGATTTAGGGTGTATTTTTATCTTTTAGAAGAAACTATATCCCCAAATTTTAAAGAAAGAAAAACCTAGGTGTATACAAAAAATAAGCTTAAGTACAATGAAAGGATAGAGTATGACTGAAACAATGAAAATTTAAAAAGGCATTTTTAAAAAAAGATATTGATAAGATAAAATAGTTTTAAAAAGTTAAAATGGAAAAGAGAAAAAACATTTAAAAAATAGAATAAGAGATAAATAAAATTTAAAAAATTAACTTTGAAAGACTAAAGAGGGGGCGTCAGTTGGTTAAGCGACTGCCTTCGGCTCAGGTTATGATCCCGGAGACCCGGGATCGAGTCCCACATCGGGCTCCCTGCTCAGCGGGAAGCCTGCTTCTCCCTCTCTCACTCCCCCTGCTGGTGTTCCCTCTCTAGCTGTGTTTCTCTCTGTCAAATAAATAAAATCTTAAAAAAAAAAAAAAAAGACTAAAGAGTCATGGGGGAAAACCATGAATCCTACGTGGTGCATTCCCCTAGCTCCGGAGTTCCGCAGTTCTCATTGGTCATTGAACTTGGTCTCGGGTGGATGTTCTCGCTGATCTTCTCAGGGAGGGTCCTGTTGCAGTGATTCTCAAATGTCTTTTCTTATGTTAGAACTAACCCGCCCTTTCCAAGGGCCAGGCTAAGCAATTTTCTCCGGTTCGCTCTTGATAGCTTTTGTTCCCTAAACACTCTCCCTATAGCGTTGGAGGCGGAGAATAAATATGGTGACCTCCCAATATCTGTCCAGTAGGAGCTGAGAGCTCTGCCCCCCACTCCTCAGTGCACCCTCCTAGAAAAGCAGTTAATCATGCCTGTCTCCCTGGTCTCAGGCTTCACTCCGTGCTCACCCAGCCTATGACCGAGCGTTCCTATCCCTGGTGCTCAGCCCCACTTGGCATCTCCAAACCCAGCAGATACCTGAAGCACACTTCTGTGCCATGAGGAAGGTGAGTCTCCCCAGATCCGCCACCTGTGGGGTCCCTGCTCAAAGAGCAGTGGCCTGACTGCGCCTCTGATCACAGTTTAAGGTAAACCTGAGCTGAGAGCCCGTTCCTCAGCTCCATCCCTGCAGCTGGCTTCCCTGCTCCAATATATGGGAGCTCTGCCACAGTCAGGCACCCTGGGTCCTTCTGTGACCCCACGGGTCCTGAGACCACACTGTCCCAGTGAGGGCTCCACCCCCGCTTACCTTCTGGGGCAACATCCCTCAGTGGAGCAGACTTCTAAAGGTTCCGATTTTGTGCACTGCTGCTCTACTACTGGCAGGGAGCTGGACTCTTTCCCCATGGTCTGTCTACCCAGATGTCACCTCTGATTCACTTCTCTGCATGTCCTACCTTCCAGAAAGTGGTCACTCTTCTGTTTCTAGAATTGCTGCTCTTCTTTTCTTCGATTTCCTGTTGCCTGTAAGTGTTCCAACTGGTTTGATAACCATCTAGCTGAACTCCTGGGACCTGATGACAAGAACTTCTACTCCTCCACCATCTTACTCCTCCCCATCCTGGGAAAGCTCCCCAGCCTGTTCTGCAGCACTATGCAAAGAATATCCAAGGCACTAACTTGATCCATTGTAATTTTGGCATTTTAAAAATGCATGCTACAGATATTTTTAGAATAATTGCTATGTCTAGTGAAGCTGTGCCCACCTTTGCAAAGGTAGCCTCTTGCCAGCTCTCCCCACAAGCCCTTCCCTCACTGATCAGCTTTTTAATTAAACTTTTAATTTTGAAATAAATGTAGGTTCAAATGCCATTGTAAGAAATAGCACAAGGTGATCCCATGTGCCCTTTACCCAGTCCCTTGCCCCCCCATAACCTCTTGCATCTTATGACAACAATATCAATGCCAGGTTATTGATAGTGAAACAGTTCAGAAAGAGAACTTTTCTGTCACAATAAAGATCCTTCCTGTTGTCCTTTGAAAACCACACCCACTCCATCCTCAACCCCTGACAACCACTAATCTCTTTTACATTTTGACATTTTTGCAGTTAAATGAAATTATATAGTGCTTAACTGACTTTTTACTCAGCAAAAAAATTCTCTGGAAATTTATGCAGGTTGTTGTGTATCCAAAGTGCATTCTTTATTACTGCTGAGTAGTAGTCCATATTATGGATGTTTGTTTAACCATTCATCCATTGAAGGATATCTAGTTTGTTCCCAGTTTGGGGTTATTATGGATGAAGTTGCTATAAACGTTTTAGTACCTGGGCCAAAACTCGTCTTCATTTCTCTGAGGTAAATGCCTCATAATGCAATTGCTAGAACATAGGCCGGTGTCATCTTTAGTTTTTTAAGAAATTGCCAATCTTCCAGAGTAACTACAGTTTTACATTCCTACTGGCAACATGAGTGACCCAATTTCTGTGCATCATCACCAGCATTCAGTGTTGCCCCTGTTTTCTTATTTTAACCATTCTGATAGGTTTGTAGTGACATCTCATTGTGGTTTTAATCTACATGCCCTTTATGGCTAATGATAGTGAATATAATTTCATGTACTTATGGTGCATTTGCCACCTGTACTTCCTCTTGGGTAAAATGTCTCTATCTCTTGCCTATTTGAGAATTCTTTATGTATTCTAGATACCAGTTCTTTGTCAGACATGCAGTTTGCAAGTATCTTTCCCCATTCTGCAGCTTGTCTTTTCATCGTTTCATAAAGCAAAAGTTCACTTTGATGAAGTCCAGTTTATTGATTTTTTTATTATGTGGAATATGCTTTTGGCATCAAGTCTAAGAATTCTTCGCCTAGTCTTAGATCCTGAAGACATTCTCCTGTGTGTTTTTTATAAGTGTTGTAGTTTTTCATTTTACATTGAAGTTCATGATCCATTTTGAATTCATGTTTGTATCAGTGAGGCTTAGATTCTTTCTTTCTTTCTGCCTATGGATGTTTAATTGCTTCAACACAACTTGTTCAAAGGCACTCTTTCCTCTGTTTGGTTATTTCTGCACCCATGTCAAAGGAACCCAGTTGGGCATATTTATCTGGGTTAATTTCTAAGTTATCTATTTTGTCCCATTGGTCTGTGTGCCTCTCCCTCTGCCAATACCATGAAGTCTTGGTTACTGCAGCTGTATTATGTCTTGAAATTGAGTGGACTGGTTCCTCCCAGCTTCGTTTTCTTTTTCAGAATTATTGGAGGTACCCTAGTTCCTTCGCCTTCCACCTGTTTTTAGAAAAATCTATTCTATACCTATAAAATATCTTGATGGGATTTTGGTAGTAGGAGTTATATTAAAACTAGCTGTCAACCTGGGGAGAACTGACTGATATCTTTACTATGGTGCATCTTCTAAACCACAGATGCAGTATGTCTATCCATTTCTTAAGATCTTTGATTTTTTTAAATCAATGTTTTATGTCAGCATATAAATATTATACATGTTTTTTAGACTTATACCTAAGATGTTGTTTTTGGAACAAACTGTAAATAGTATTGCATTTTTAGTTTGGTGTCTATATATTCATTGCTAGTATATAGAAATACAATTAAGTTTTGTATTTCATTTTGTATCCTATGTCCTTATTGAGTTCACTTACTAGGGCTAGGAGTCTACTTTTGTAGATTCCATGGTATTTTCTGCATAGAAAATCATTTTGTCTGCAAATAGGGACAATTTCAGTTCTTCCTTTTGTATATGTATGTCTTTTTCTTCCTTTCCTTGTTCTACTGTACTGTAAGAATTCCCAGTACTGTGATAAGTAATAAGAGTGGTGAGAGTTGACATCTACGACTTACCCCTGACTTTAGGGGGAAATTATTCAGTCTTTCAACATTTACTGTAATGTTAGATATAGATTTCCTGGTAGATGTTCTTTTATCAAGCTGAAGGCCTCCTCTATTACTTTGTGTCTTAGAATCATCATGAATGAGTATCGAATTTTGTCTAATACTTTTCTATATCAATTGATATGATCAGGTGAGGTTTTTTTTTCCCCTTCAGTCTGTTAATATGAATTATATTGATTGATTTTAAAATACTGAAGTAGCCTTGCATAAATGTCAGTTGGTCATGGTATATAATTATTTTATATATTGTTGGATTCTATAGCTAATATTTGGTTAATGATGTTTACACCAGTATTTATGAGAAATTGTGTTATGTGGTTTTATTTTTTGGTGCTGTCTTTGCCTGGTTGTGTTATCAGGGTAATACTAGCTTCTTAAGATGAATTAAGATGTATTCTTCCTTCTTCTGTGTTCTGCAAGAGATTGTGTAAAATCAATATTAATTCTTCTTTAATAATTTGATAGAACTATCCAGTGAAACCATCTGGGCCTGGAGATTTTTTGGGGGGGTGTTTTAAAGTTATGCATTTAATTTCCTTAACAGTTAAAAGACTATTCAAGTTATCTGTTTCATATTGGCTGAGTTGTGGTAGTCTGTGGTTTTGTTTTGTGTGTGTGTGTGTGTTTGTTTGTTTGTTTTTTTTGAAAAAGGGGTCTACTTCATTTAAGGTGTCAGACTTATTATTCGTTTTATTTCCTTGTTATCCTTTTAATATCTGCAATGATATTCCCACTTCTAGTTCCTTATATGGCATACACAAGTTACAGGAAATGACAGAGGAAATAAAAGGCCATTCTATACATTTACACTCAGAATTGAATTTAGATGTATGCAGAATTAACTTGTATAAAGAGTTTGATCTTCAGAAAAATTGTTCTGCAAGAATCATCAGCCATAGCTGTACTAAAAAGGGTATTTCAAAGTTATCAAAAATTTAATTATTATTATTACTTATAAAATACTCTTAACAGGTCCAGTAATAATTTTATCAACAGAAAGATCCTCTCAAAATTAAAAAGTATCTTATGATCTAGCATTTACCAAGAGTAACTAAATAATTGATTTGTTTTCAATTATATCAACTGAAAATGAAGTTACTAAAATTATAATTCTGATAACTAAAAACATGAATTTCCAGAGAAGCAAGCTGGAAAAATCTTAGAGTCAATCAAGATCACATTACTAAAATGTTATCATTTATACTATTAGATAAGATTTTGACATCAAAGTATTTTATTTTTTTCACACTGATACTGTTATCCATTCTTGGTATCTTGCTCCTAATCCCAGCTGCCCTAGCTGCCAGGTCTCTGGCCTCCCCTGGTCCTCCCCAGACCTTTGTTCCCCCACTGGTGTCCAGTTCTGTAGCCTTTGCTACCTAATCATTCACCGGGAAAGTCACTAACTTTCAACTTCATACCTCCTCAGACTTCTAGCTGATTTTGTTACTCAACAAACATTTGCAGAGCACTTGCTCTATGGTAGGTACTACACTATACCTAGGGGTATTATGTTGAACAAGAGGCCAACTGCCTGCCCTCTGGAATTCATAGTCCTTGATGGAGGAGACTTATGAAGTCCCATAAGGAAATGCTAATTGCAGATTATTAGTGTTTTTAGAACAATCAGTATTGAGATAGAGATTCATGGGGATGAGGGCAGAATATTACCTCCATGAGGAAATGGCATTTATACCAAGACCTGAAGGATGAAAGAAAGCCAGTCCTGTGAAAACAAGGACAAATGTTTCAGGCAGGTGGAACAATGTATACAGATTTAAGACAGCCCTCATGTAGAGCTTTACAAGTTCCTCCTGGCCCAAACAGGCCTGGCCCAAAGGGTAAAAAGTTGCTAATATTCTGCCAGTCTGTGCCCCCTAGGCAGTGTGCCCTAGTAAGAGGAAAGGAAGACGTTTGCTCTTTTCAGAAAGGCATCATGGGGGCTAGTAACAGCCCTGGGCTTGAGGTGGGAAAAGGGTGGCTCTTAGTCCTTGGGCTTCAGCCTGGCTTCACATCCTGGGATCTGCACTTGACCTCCAGATGCACGGCTCCATATGCCTGCGCGTAACCTACTCTGTTCTTTGCTTTTATTGACCAGACAGCAACAACAAAGATTTACATGGCATTTTCCATTTGCCTTTGTTTTTCATTTTCTTCCAACATCTCTGTAAGGGAGCTAGAGAAGACATTTTTTCCTTAAATTGACATACAATAAAATGAATAGATTTTAAGTGTTTGACTTGATATGTTTCAATAATTGATTACAACCACCTAACTAACACCTCAATCAAATATAGAACATTTCTAACATGCGTGGTGATTTTCTTCTACCACTGTTCAATCAGATATCCCCAACACTCCAGGCATTGGTAACCATTGTTTTGATTTCTATCTCTGATGTCATCAGTTTGCCAAATTTCTTCATAAAAATGCAGTCATGTAGTAAGTATTCTGTTGTGTCTGGCTTTTTTGCTCAATATAATGTGGTGGTGGTGGGGTTGTTTTTGAGATTCATTCAGTCACATTGTTATGTGGTTCTGTAGTTCATTCCTTTTTCTTATCCAGTAATATTCCATAGACTGACTATACCATAATTTGCTAATATGTTATCCAATTGATGACATTTGAACTATTTCCAGATTGACTCTTTTGACCAAAGCTGCTATAAATATTCTTACAAGTCTTTTTGTGGGTATTTCTTTTCCTCACTTTTAGGTAAAACCCAAGGAAGAATTGCCAAATCATAAGGTTCATTGTATTTAATTTTATAAAAAGTATCAAACCATCCCCTAAAGTTATTATACTATTTCACACTCCCATGCTTTCCAGTTCCACATTCTCACCAACATTTGATGGTAGCCATTCCAGGGCGCATACATTGGTATTTCATTGTGGTTTAATTTTGCACTTCTCTGGTAACTAATCAAGTTGAGCATCTTTTCATGTACTTAGGGGACCATTTTATAATCTGTTGTAATGTATCTATCCAGGCCTTTGGCAGGGTAACTATTAAGTCCATTGTATAGATGAGAAAATTGAGACTCAGAGGTCAAGTGACCTGCCAAAGATTGACTGGTAACAAGTAGCAGACCAAGCATTTTATCCACATCTCCTGACTCTGATTGGCATTTAATTGCCAATATTCTAGATTTTTTTCATACAGCAGATCCCAGAGGAAAGGGATTCACTAAAAAGGGATCCTAGAAAGAGATTCAGGCTCTGGGACAGAGTGAAGAAAGGAAGTGGGACAGAGAAGTATCGCAGAAAAGGGGTGTCTGGGTGGCTCAGCTCAATTGTTAAGTGTCTGCCTTCAGCTCAGGTCACAATCCCAGAGTCCTGGGTTCAAGCCCCGCATTGGCCTCCCTGCTTGGTGGGAAGCCTGCTTCTCCCTCTCTCATTCCCCATGCCTGTGTTCCCTCTCTAACTGTGTTTCCCTCTGTCAAATAAATAAATAAAATCTTTTTAAAAAATGTGGCAGAAAAAGGCATAGGTGTGGATAAATGGAGAATGATTTTAGGGTAACTAGGAGTGGCAGTGATTCTTTTACAAGCAGAACTCAAAATCATTTCATTGTAAGCGTGGGGTCTTTGTGTGACCCCTGATGCCACCTTGGGTAGGAATCTACTCTGTCTCAACTACTCAGTGCTGACAAGTTCAAAATAAACTCTTCTTTTTTGGGGTAAGTGTGTTTTACTAGTCTACACATAATTCTTCACAGCCTATGTAGTTTTGATTTAATCAGTTTAAATAGCCACAGTTTCTACTTCCATATGCCACATTGCACTAAATTCATATTTGGCTGATAAAGTGTAGATTAATGCTCCCAAGTACTTTTTTTCCTCACTTATATATTCAGAGAATATGGTGAATATGTAGTGGTGTGTGTGTGTGTTTTAACTGAGAAAGGAAATGCATTTTGACATGAAGTTGGACTGTCATGGGAAATCCCTACTTTTCCTTGATGTTGCAGGTGAATCACTTAGGAATAACTAGCTCTGGTTGTATTTGATACACTGAATTTAAATGCAGAGGAATGGAGGAATAAGTGAGACTTTGTAACCTCCTTTCAAGCCAAGAGGGGGCTGACATAGAGAGATTGGCAGCCCTGATGGAGGGCGCCTGTTGCAGTCCTTTTAATCCTCTCTGAGCAGAGTCTGGATTTTCCCCCAAGTAATGAATGAAGTGAATAAGCCATTGAGCCTCTAATTCCATTCAGTGCCTTGCTCTCCTGCAAGGTGCATCCGGTCAGTTTGACAATGCCATAGAAGAATTACTTTTAGTACTTGGCACAGGCAGTCCTTGAAAAAACTCTGCGGAGCAATCTTACAGAGTGGCCAGAGCACCCCATTCAACCCCTCATGGGTCTGCTGGCATGGGGGTTCAGACTCTGGGACAGAATGAAGAGGGGAAAGTTGGGACAGAAGTCTGAAGACAGAAGAACTAGGCCAGAAATAAAGGGATGTGCCAACGTCTGTGAGGGAAGGCAGGAAGAAGAGAGATGAGGCTAAAAGTTAATGAGATGAATCTTGAAAGCCTTCTTTAAAAATACTGTTACAACCTCTTTAACTTTCCTTTTATTTCTTCCTCTGTTTTTCTTCCTTCTCCAATTCATTAAATGCCTTTTTGCTCCTGACATTTGTGTGGCAAACTTGATCTGGCATTTTCAGGAGAAAGAGGAAATTTTCCCTTTCACGGAGAATAATTCCAGTGGGTAAAGTGACATTTTGCAGTCCAGTTTTCAAATGATAGTGTAGACTCCCTTTGTAACTGCTGGGTCTTATCACACGTGAGCAGGTCTTCATCCCCATGTTTGGAGGTGCAAATCCAATGAGCATCCTCACTTCTCCTTTACCTCAGCATTTTGAATTCTCACTATGCTTAATTACAAAGAATCTTCTTGTCTCTACTAAGATTTGGTGTCCTGAATTCACAGACATAAACTGTTTGCCAAATGGGTGAGGTGTTTCTTGTGGGACTGGGCAGGTGAGCAGTTGGCAGGAGACTGGATCCTAAGGCAGCCACGCAGGGATCATTTAAGGGACTCTCAGGCTGCAAAGTAAATGGAGAAGGAAAACCTGGAAAAGAGGGAAGACCTCCTGAAATTTATTTATCAGGTAACCAAGGGTCAGGGGACCCTCTCTGAAATTTGGTGTTAGGAGTCTAGAATCCAACTTAAACCTGGACTTAATCTCCAAGCAGAAAATAGTACTCCCAGATGCATTTATGGAAACCCATTGTGGTTGGTGCTCAGGAGACGAAAACAAATGAAGGTGAAGAGAGAAGAATTTGCTCTCTGGCTTCCCTCACCACCAAAACTACCCAGATTACTCATGCAGATCACTGCCCACTGCATAGGGCCGCCTCGGGTAATCAGAGGATGCAGCACTCCCCTGCAATGTGGTTGGGGGTGCATAAGAGCACCAGCCCCTCCAGCAGAAGTACCTTGTTGGTTTTATCCAAAGAAAATCTAAATAGATATAGTGTTCTATTAATGAGTGAGATACATCTACATTCTTTTTCACTTTTAAAGCAAGCATTTCTGATAAATAATACCTGCTTAAAACAGATTTCATTGCACTCTAGGAAAGAAAGTTCATGTCTGTTGGTTCTGAAATATCAGAACCTATTTCCAATACAAACCAAGAGTTACTGGGTAGAAATAAAGCATTTTGTCTTTGTGGCAGGTACTCTTTTATATGCTAAGCTCTCTAGTAGCCTCTTAGTATTGGAAGAGTATGTTAGAGCTGGGCGTTGCTTCAAAGCCATCTAATTTAACCTGCTCAGTTATGAGAGGAGAAAGCTTCAAGTTGTTTGGGTTTTGTTTTTTGTTTTTCTGTGGGCTTGGGGGGCTTGGAGTTTTTGGTTTTGTTTTTGTTTTTTTAAAGTCAGGAAACTCTTAGGGAAGATTCCAGATGATGTCAAGAGACACTACCTGTCAACCTCCTCAGGCAGATCTTTCTACAGAAAGGAACAACTCAGCCTGTCTCCATCTTTGACTCACAGGAGAGGTGTAAATCCCACCCACGTCGTTGAAGCCTTCTTGCTGGACTGCTATTTATTTTGAGGTTAACAAAGGCTAAGGAAACCCATTGTGAGATGTTTGTTTGGAGGGCCAGAATCTAAACTTACACTCCTTGTCATGGTCATTTTTTAAAAAGAAGATGACAGATTGGAGCCACAGGAAGAGAGAGACTCCAGCCATGTCAGAAATAAGAGGATGCTTTTTGTGGTTTATTGCTGTTATTGTTTTTTTCCATGTGCTTCTAAGGATATCAGGTTTATTGCCAAGGCTAGGGACAGGGATGAGAATGTGGTGGACAGTATGACAACATTTCCTTCCTGGTGTGTCCCTGAATGGCCAGCACAGTCAACACGTAATCAGACAATCTACGACTGCCTGTTGCTGCTGACAACTTCATTATGCCTGTGATATTCAGCTGGGTAATTCATTTCCCGAGCATGGCAATAGCTCCTGATATGCCTAATGGGTTGAATGTAATTTTGTAAGCTTTTGAAGATGAATGTCTCCCCTTGTGCTTAGCTATGCCCTAATATGGGAAACAATAATAGCTGTCGTTAGGAAAAGGCATTGTACTGTTGGGCTTTTCACTGCAGGTTAGGTCTCTAAACCACAAAAGCAGGAAATATTAGTGATTGGAATGATCCACTAAATGGGGGTCACTTAACATCCCTTGTAACAGCTTTTATGCCTACCTCTACATTTAACCTTCATGTGGCCAGGGCATCCTACAAAATAAAGTGGCTTTGCCAAGGATATAAAATTAGGTAATTATGGTTCTGGGACACAGGGTGGGCTTTGATATGATATGCCTATAGACACTTACCAATGCTATCTTAAAATGAAAGAACCAAATGACAAACAAGAAATGTGACCCATGTATGGCTTCCAACACCTGAGCTGTGATTTTTTTCTTTAAACCTAGGAAGGGAAATATAAAATGTGTTCATCTAAATCCTCTTTAATTCAGTTCAACCAACCTATATGTGTCGGACATCATCTACCATACACAAGGCCCAGGTCCTTGAGCTGGGAGGCAAAATCAAAAGTTAGGGAGGCCTGAGTCCTGCTTTCCTGGAGATCTCAGTTCAGTAAGGGAAGTGGGACCCCAAGTAATTCTAGTGAAGGTAGACTGTGCAAAGTATGCTAACACTAATTACAAATGCTATGGTGAGAGGAGAGAAAGACACTCATTCCACTTGGGAACATAAAAGAGAAAGTTAAGATGCCATCTCTGAAGTCTTCCACCTTCATCCACCAAGCTGAATTCTTTTGAGAGAATGTGGTCTCCTGAGAATCTTGCTTGAGTCACCTTCTTAATTTCTGAGAGTCAGGACTCCTCATCCTATCTAATTTCTCTGTGCTTCTCGGTCATCATTTGTGACAGTCAGTTCCAGATATCCCAAATGAATATGAGGAAGTCAACATAAAAATAGCCCTAAGAATCTCTCAGCTTATCCTTTTATTGACCACCACACCTGTTTTCTTAACTTCGTAAAACTAAATCCTACCAGGCAGACTCTTATTATAAGGAACTGGAAAATAGAGGCAGATTCTGTACTAATACTTTAAATATTAGTACAATATTTACAATACAATACAATAATCATTAGTACAATGATTTAAATATCAAAAAAGATATTTTTGATATGAATATTTTCTTTACAGAAAAAAAGAGAAGGAAGAAGAGAATACATAGGAGTATGGGGAAGAGAATAGTCTGCCTGAAATCCAGTGGTCATTGATGCTTCTGTACTCTGACTCATCAACTCGACCACTTTGACTTGTGTATTGAGCACTTACTTACTTTACAGACCCAGTTTTCATGCATCCTGATGAAGATTCATGTGGTTTGCTGGTTTGTATGTATATACATACATTTTTGAAACCAGCTGAAACCATGAGGTTTGCCAGTTGCTTTATCATCCTGATCTGAATTTTAAATGTCTGAATTACCAAATCCTAGGACATTAATAACTTCATTTTTAAATTATTCAAAAATTCTGCATAACATTCTTAAAGTAGGTGAAGACACAAATATCTTTGGCTTCCTGTTGCAAACAAAAGACCTCCCCCAAAGAAATGGCCAAAACAAATGCCGCGAATGGAGATGGGTCTCAAGGTTTCTGTGATGGCACCTTGCCCTCCCAAACAACCCACCGTAGTCCTGATCTCACTCTCCAAAGGGCAAGGTGAAGATCAAGCTAGCAGCTGAGTTATTGTAAATTCTATTCTTTATGATAAAATCCAATGTGTCAAAGAACGTAGATGGCCTTGGGGATGGTTGTAAGGAGAAGTGACCTGTGCTAATTCCTCTTGGAGAGATTTAGGTGAATACTGCCACCTATTGATAGGTGAACCATACGCCACAAATTTCTACTCTGACCTGACAGGATGCTAGCACTTACCAGACCAATCTCCATATTCAGTTGGCCAAAACCTTTTAACAACCCTAAGTTCAAAATTCTTTACGTGTTTGTGATGAAAGATAGGTATGTTAAGCTAATTTAAAATGACTCACAACCTGTATTTCTGGGAAGTGGCAAAGGAGAGAGGTACAAATACTTTGAGCTTCACAGTCAGATCTGGGTTTGAGTCTCAGCTCGGCCCCTGAATGCACAGAAACCAGTTTATTAATCTCTCTGAGCCTTAGTTTCCTCACAAATAAGATTAATCCTCTTCGCAGAGTGGGAGAATGCGGTGCCAGTGCTACACACCACACGGGAGCTGTCAGATAAATGGCAGTATTTGTTCCTACATTTCCACCGCGCTATTAAAATTAACTATTGGTGATGCAGTGATTGGTAATATGACAAAGCACACTGTGCCTCAGACTCTGTTGAACTCTTCTGTGAGGTTTAGTTATCCTTTGGCAATGCTACTTGTCTCATATAGTATCTTTGACATTCAAAATTAGGACAGTGTGAACATAAATATTAGAACTTTAAGTGTGCCAATTGAGAAAATGAGGATAAATGGGCTTCATTACCAAACGTCTCCTGACTGCCCAAGAGGATATATGGGGCTGAGCAGATAAAGAATTATGATAAAACTTTGGAGCTGAGTATAAATGGGGCTTTGTGACCTGCTGGACAGGGTTGAGGCTTAGGACCAGACCTAGGAGGTTCACATTCCTTCCTCGGCATGGTGTGGGGGATCCCGGGCTCACACAGACAATAGGGGATTCATAGTTTGAGAATTCTTATGATGACTGAAAGGAGGGTGCCAGTCAGAACAAGAAGACTTTTCAGAAGCTCGGACCCTGATTATCACATCGGTGCTACAGCCCTGCGAGAGGCTGCTGCGAGGCGGCGTGAAGCCGTTCTTAGAAAGCTTTCAGTGAAGTGTTTGTAACCTCCTTAAGAGAATCCCATTTCTCAAAAATGCAACACTGGAAAATCTCACATGATTAGTTCAGATAAACACTCTGTCATCAAATCACAGCAGAAGTCACACGGCCCATCTCTCTTTGAAGAGTCTTTCTGAATGTCGTGAGTCTAGTCTCCAAGACTTAGGTGGGGCGGGGGTGGGGTGGCAAGAGAGAGTTTTCTCAGGATATTTTGGGTCCTTTACTTTTAGTCTGAAAGGTCAGCTGCTACTTAAAACAAAATAATCAAGAAATAGCATGCCTATGAACAGTCTGCACCTTTTGAAAAGGCCTGCTTTGGACTGAATAGCCACTGCCCTCCCCCACCCGTTTCCTTTTTTCTTTGGGGCTTAGTAATTGAGAGGGAGGAGGAGGAAGAGTTTTACATTCATTACTAACAACTTCGCACATAATAAGCATGTTCAGATACACCCTGGGGTGTTAGTTTTCTTTTCCTATTTTTTGTCTCCTTTTTAGCAGCTTTTGATAAGTAGCACATTTTATTTTTGAAAAAAGAATCAGAGCTGTTACTGAGTGGCCGCACCCTGAGGAAGGTCAGGAGATTAGGGAGCGGAAGTAGGCTGGCCAGACTCTTTGCTGACCACAGTAAGGGACTGCTACGTTCTTCCCATAATTTAATTTTGATACTCTGATGAAAAGGTACCCTCTAAAAAAAAAAAGAAAGAAAGAAAGAAAGCTTTGCTGAAAAAAAAGAGTGAAAAATTGTTAGAAAAAGGTCATCAAAATGTGATCAATTTAAATTTATGTCTTACAAACTAACCACATGGTACTAACCACAGGGCAGACATGCATTTGTGGTGATATATGAACATTCTCAAAATATGGGCATGATTTTGCGGGAGAGAGTGGACATTGCTAGCCTCTGATGTTAGTGGGTTTTGGCCTTGTTTCACACATATTCTGAAATTCTCAACTCCACAAATGTGGCACTTCACAAATCAGAGGACAGTACACTAAAAGGGACCTTTGAAGTAACTGGCCCCACTCCCTCACCTGCCAAGTAGGAAAGCTGAGACCTGGTGGATAGAAAGTAACTTGCCCAAGGTCACTCAGTTGGTGAGAAGCAGCTCCAGGACTTAAATGCTTCATCCCCAGCTGAACTTCCTTCCACCAAGCTTCACAGCTCTGAGATGGGAAGCCTGGCATCGGGAAGTTCTCTTTCTGGGGAGACTGCATCTGTTCCCTTGCAAATGGCCCCGTGTGTTGCCGGGGATAGTTGGTCCACCACAGCCTGAACTGACTTCTTTGGCGGCTATTGAATGGCTTCTTCAGAGCAGTCCAGGCACTTTCCATGTGGCTGCAATGACTCGGCCTCCTGCTCTTGCGTCTGCCTTCACAAGATGCACAGACTGTGCCATGAGTGCCTACGTTCTCCCTGTGCTTGCGCACCAGCATCCACACATGTCGCCATCATCTGCTGTCACACAGGTTAAAACATGCAGAGCCATCTTCAGTTTCTTGCTTACTCCCTCCCATCTTTCCTCACTCTCAGCTGCACTGCAGACAGATCCTCCTCCAGAGCGTGTCCCACACACGGTCAGCTCTTGATTTCCAGTTCCACAGGCCTTAGCCATCTACATCTTCCTGCTTCCTGGCTCTCCCCACTTCAGTTTACAGGCCTCGGTGGCTAGATGAGATGGAGCTTAATCCTCGGCACTGCCATTCTCCTACCCAAATTCCTTTCTCCTCTAGGAAAAAGTCCAAACTGTAACATCACATCCATGCACACCCCGGTCACACCCCAGCCTATTTCTGCAGCCCAAATTCCGTTAGATCTTCCCCTCTACATGTACTCCAACCCAGCTGGATTACTTGTCATTCCCTAAACATTCTAGGAATTTGGTGCATCGACACTCCCATTTCCTTCTCTTCTGATCATCCTCTAGAGGTCTTCATTCTGCCAGATCCAGTACAAACGCAGACTTCTCTGTAAATCTTCCCTAAGCATCTAGGAAGGAAGTACCAATTCTGTCCCCGTAAAGAGAGCCCTTTTATCTTTGAAGACATACCTCCTCATCTTTGTTCCCCTCCTCACCTATAGTGCTTTATCCAGCACTTTGCATAAATAAGGTGTTTTTCTTAATACTGACTGAGCACCTGTCTCCAGATACCAGGCCAAGCAGTGTAAGGGCTGGAGAAGGAAGATACAGATTAACTAAAATGTAATCCCTGTCTTCAAAGGCGTTTGAATCAGTGAGACATGTTCACCAGTAGCCTAACCAAGTGAGCTAACTGTGGGGGTGGAATTGGGTGGAGGGGAAGTGCTGTGCTAAGTGTGGAACAAACATTCTCAGTGTTCCAGATGGGAACACGGGTATTACGATATGGAGGGTGGGGTCATGGGGGATGGGGAGGGAAAGAAAGCACAAAGCTGTTTTTAAATTCAATCTCTGTGCTGTGGTCATTATTAGAGTCCTGTCTAGGTCTGGCCAATGTAATCCATTCTTCCCCCAATACCAGAGTAATATTCCTAAAGTAAAACTCTGTTTATGTCTTTTAAAGATTTTATTTATTTGACAGAGCAGGAGAGAGAGAAAGAGAGAGAGCACGAGCACAAGCAGGGCGAACAGCAGAGGGAGAAGAGGAAGCAGGCTCAGAGCTGGACATGGGGCTCGATCCCAGAACCTTGGGATCATGACCTGAGCGGATGCCTAACTGACTGAGCCACCCAGGTGCCCAAGACTGATCATTTAACTCCCTGTTCAAATGTTTGCTGTTGAATGAATCAAGCATCAAATAATTGCAAGCTTATGCTTGGTATTATGGAGAATACCAGTCTATAGAGATGAGACAACGTCTAGGAAACAGCTGGAGAACAGAAAGCAAGAACATGCTGTAAAAGTGCTGGGGGGCAGGGGACAAAATAGTGTGATCACTCTGGGCTGAGATTAATCAGATCAGAGGAGGCGAGACTTCACTGGATGGTCAGTTGACAAGAAAAATTAGATGTACTAAGTGAACTTTAGGGTTCCTTTCAATTCTCAGACCCCTATTATTCTTTGAAATAGTTTATTCATTCATTCAACAAATACATGCTAAGCACTTCAACAAAACACTCACTAAATATTTATTGAATGCCTTCTATGTGCCAGGAATTCTGCTAGATTGGAAACAGAGCAGTGAGTAGAAGACTTTGCACTTAAACTCTTAGAGCAAAATAGGGATGGCTGATGTAAAGCAAACAAGTAGAACAAAATGTGATGGATGTCACGAAGGGCAAGTAGAAGGTGCTCTAGGACTGCAGAGCAGGGCCAGAAAAGTATCATGGAGAGGTGATGTGTAAGTCAAGACTCAAATGCTGTACATGAGATATCCAGACAAAAGGGACTGAGCACTGGGGCAGAAGAATATCACATAAAGGATTCTGGAGTTGAGAGATGGTATGGCATGTCCAAGGATTTGAAAGGTGTTTACAAGGACTGCAGCATGGAGGATGAGTAACAGGGGGCAAGAAATTAGGCTACAGCAGTAGGCAGAGCCAAGTTGCAGGGAATTTTGCTAATTCTCATTGATAAGCTTTTTGGTAACATTTAAATATTTAGCACAGTGTGACATAAGGACTTACTACTTAATAAACTTGACTACTGTTTGTTAAGAACTGATTGAGGAATGAATGGATGAATGAATGCAATGGACAGGAGATGACATGACTCAGTCTCGGGCATTTGCTCCTGGAAGTGATGGTACTATTACTAAGGCTTCATTCCCTAAGGTTTGCACAGCAGATTGAATCATGACCCCTTGGAGGCAGCCCCTAATCTTAGTAGAATGACTCAGTCACCTGGCTTTCCCCAGCAGACAGAATTTAAGTGAATCTGTCAAAGTTTAAAAGCATTAAAGTCAAAGTTTGTTTAGAGATAAAGGTAAAGTTTTACCTGGCAGTCCTTTAGGCTTAAGCTGCAAAAGGGTGTCCTGACTCTTTCTTAATCCTTGATGAAAAAAATAGCCTGCTGAGCCTCACGGGCACGAATATTGCCTAATTAGATTATTCATAGAGATGCTTCCATGGAGGCACCTGGGTGGCTCAGTTGGTTGGGCAACTGCCTTCGGCTCAGGTCATGATCCTGGAAACCCGGGATGGAGCCCCACATTGGGCTCCCTGCTTGGCGGTGGGAAGCTTGCTTCTCCCTCTCTCATTCCCCCTGCCTGTGTTCCCTCTCTAGCTGTGTTTCTGTCTGTCAGATAAATAAATAAAAATCTTTAAAAAAAAAAAGAAAAGAAAAAGAAAGAAACGCTTCCATGGACAAATAAGTCTAAAGAGAGGGAGAAAAAAAAAATCCAAAAAGAGATTCTGCCTTTTGAATGAGAAAAGAAAAAGTAAGACAGTTGTGAAAAGGTAACCTGGGAGATTTATGAGTCTCGGCGCCTTGCCTCAGATCCCAACTCCAGAGCAGCCACTTGTCTAGGACGAGTCAGCCACCAGAGTGAAATGCTGTCTCTAGAAAGAGGAAGATTTTTAGGAACACAAGATGCCATTCCTAGGATTCTAATTAATTACCAGACCAAAAGACTAACTATTCCACCCTCTTGTTTTTATAACCAAGACTTTCTCCTGATTTTCTACGGAGTTGCATTCAAAATTTGGGAGTTGATTTGGCTCTTGGTATAAATAACGTAGCAGAGTCAGTGCCTAGTAGAAGGGTTTAAAACTATTTCTGAAGTCATCATAGCAGCTAAGCTTTCATTTGGCAGAGAGAGAATCTGAGGAGATCTTTAGAAAGATTCTTAGTGCTGTTGCTAGGGACGTCTGTGTGTGTGTGTATCTGTGGGCGGTGGGGGGGGAGGGGGGCATATGTGCTCTAATCAGCAATGTCTCCCTAACATAAAAGCAGCCTGTGGGAAGGTCATTTGCCATTTTATTTCAGAGAGAAACATGAAAAATGCCTAAATAAGCGGTTTTCTAGGAAATTCATTCTGTGTGTTTTATTAGTCATGGAAGGCATAACAGCATGAAAGCAGCCAGGTGCACCCGTATGTAGCTGGCATGAAAGGAGCACTGGAATCTTCCTCCTAAGACTGAGCCTCTTGATGTCCTAAGTCTGAGATATGCTGACTACTTCCTCAGAACCTGCTTAGACAAAAACTCTAGCAATGCTTGAACAGTGCTGACTGGAGTGGGAGCTTTCTTAGCTCTTGCTGGGGGCTTGTAAAGGATTGCACAGGTGTCTTAGGTGAGGGATGTGGTAGCACCTTTGTGCTTCTCGTCCGGGGAGCTGTGGGAGTAAGGGGGCATCTGGTCCCAGGAGAACTGTTGATCATTTGCAGTTACAGATTGCTGGATGGGCTCTTGGATGCCAGGTGATATTTCTTTACCTGCAGTTGATAGAGTGCAAAGCTATCTGGCTGCCTTGCTGCCCCTCTGTTCATCCCAGAGTGACAGCCAATTCAGATTCAGGCTTGTTTGCCATGAAGCTTGTCCCTGCGTGCCGTTCCTAATGGACCTCACAAATACAATAGGCTAAAGACACACTGAAGTCATGGCATCCTTTTACTACATGCACAAGGGATTGAGAAATCAAGACTTCTCAAGGCTTCAGTCCTGAGAATATACCTAGATTCCGAGCCAAGCTGTTTCCCTATCTCCTTTCCTCCCTGTGCATCATTTGCTCTTTTATTTTGCAGCAAGAGTAGCTTAGTGATCTTGGACTTCAGCTCTTGCCTGTACTGATCCTGTTCGCATTTTATTCTTTACACAGAATAGGAAGGAGGTTCGCTTGCTTTGCGCAGAGGCTGAGCCACAGGAGAAAGCAAAGCCAATGTGATTTATTGAATGAAAGCACTGGACAATTACCAAAAACTTGTTCCTCTGCTGCCTTGAACAACCTAAACTGGTAAGTAAAATTTATTGTTGTCTTTCTTCATATGAATGTGGAGCTTTCTTATTCACTGATTATTTTTTAAATGTATGTGTGTTGCTGCGATTTAAATGATACAAAAAATCTTCATCTTCCAAAGTTAGCTGCAGGCAGTCCATGAAGAATGCACACAAGCACATACACATCCATGTGGAGAGGCGAGAATGGGGGCAGGGAAACCCCATTTCTGATAATTAGGCATTTTATTTGCAGCAAGCTTGAGCACATTATGTGCTTTCCTAACAGCAAGACCTGTGAAAAATAGAATATTCTTTTATTGTACCAAATCATTTCCCAGTTGGGTTCCTGAGTACCTACAAAATACCTATTGGATTAGATAAAGATGGATCCCATCGTACTGATAATCCTAAACATAAACCCGGGCATCTTGTCTTTAATCCAACTGGACATGCAGAGTGGGATACCAGCATTCTGTCCATCCTGGATGAGCATGCCTGTAAACAGCATCATGACTCTGATGTTGAGGATACGTGCTAAGGGCACACAGTGGACATGCATGCAAACCCTTGCTTGATCCCCCCGACTTCTGTACCCATATACTTTACATCCTTTTTTTTTAGTCTATGAAGATATATACTTTGGTAGGGCATACTAGGTTCAAAGTGGGATATTGTGAGGGTCTTGTTACCCATGCTGATCTTTGGCTCCACCATGGCCAGTGGAAGTACCATTGATAATCAAGTCTATTTGCTTCTCTACTGGGACACAGTATCCCTGTATTCACTTGATTTCTTTATGTCCTAAATTAGATGCAAGCCAACCTCTGCAGAGGGGAAATGTGAATGGAGAAAGCTATTGCTTTTCCCACCACCACTGCCACTATCATATCTTCTTAGTCTTTTCTTTGCCTGGCTGCTACAAGGCTTTAGGGCAGCCAATACATTTCTGGTTGGTTCAGAATCTATATAAATGTTATACAAAGTTTACTACCTTTGGTGCACTCTATCTGCAGTGTATCACTGGCTATTTAGTTGAAGTTGTGGCCTTGGATGCTGACAAAGATGGATGATGGTAGAATAGTAAACAGCATACATCTCTAAATAAAAACCAAAGTTAGGAAATCTGAGAAATGGGCAAAGTTCTGCAGAGTAGAAAGGATCCCAGGCCTCTCAGTAATAAGAGCAGGGTCATTCTCCCATGTGATTTGGCTGTTTCATAAATGATGGCATTCTAACAGGAAGGAGATGGAATTGCTGAATGGTCAGAGGTATCAGGATAGCAAGGCACTTTTGCTCATTTCCTAACTGTGTGTCTTTAGGAAATTCCCTTACTCTCCCTGAATCTCCATTCTTCCATTTTTTCCCCTTCCTGATCGTTTCAAAGATGACATGCTAAGGTCAGCTAATTTATCCATGAGATACTACTTAAAGCTTTCCAATTAAAGATGCAATAGGTACTAAAGATCATTGTTCACACATCAATCCAGAGACCATGCATCAGAAACCTATGGATGAGGGTTTATGTGGGGATGAGGAGATACATACACCTTTCCCATCAAAGGGATACAGTGTACTCTGAAGAAGCATGATCACTCTCAGGGGAAGGGGATAACAGAGCTGAAAAATGGCATTTAAAAAAAACAACTTTATATAAATAAGTCATGTAAATAATTTTTATCAATACTAATCAATAATAACTGACTTTATATACTTAGGATGCCAAGATATTGAAGATCTTAAATGTTTTGAAATGAACATTTTGGAGGAGTTAGTTCAAGGATGACTAGAACCCCTGTATAGAATTTATGTTCAAATTACCCCCATACCCACACACATGGAGTTAGCAGCTATAATGTACTATGATTTATTTGAGGAATTCCAGAAGACTCATTGGCCAAAAGAATTGTCCCATCTCTAGGGTTAAGGTACCTGAAATTCTTTCACCAGGGATTCAATTAAATATTTCTGTCTTTTATAAAGCAAATATTCTTAGGAGGAATAATAAATTAAGAGATTCATACCTTATCATAAGTGAATGTATTAAGTATTTTCTTCCTCAGGGGAAACCCAAAGGATGTTGCCTTAATGCTATATTAATTCCTCTGCTTTCTATTTATTTCATACCTGTCTCCAAGAACTTCTCTTATAATGATCACTTCAGTCTTTTTTTTTTAAGATTTATTTATTTGTTTGAGAGAGGGTACACACATGCTAGCCGGAGGGCGGGCGTGAAGGGCAGAGGGAGCAGAAAAAGAGAATCTCAAGCAGACTCCCACTGAATGCAGAGCCCACCACCCTGAGATCATTACCTGAGTTGAAACCAAAAGTCGGTCGCTCAGCTGAGCCACCCAGGTGCCCCTTTATCATTTCACTCTCAATCAGGAAATTAAGTAGCCTTAGGACAAGCTTTTTCCTTCCTTTTATGGGATGCTTGCATTAGGTGGATTTTCTCTAGGCCATTGCGAGTCACATGTGGAAAGCTGAACTCACCATCTTTCCCCTTTTAGATCCACTCTTCCTCCTGCATTCCCCCTCTTTTCTTAATTACTGGTGGAACCATTCGGCATCTAGTCAACTAAGCAGAGCTAACAAAAGCTATCCTCAGGTTTCCTAACTCCTTAGATCCTTACATCTGATCACTAAGTTTGGTCCATCTTACTTCCTCCCTGTTTTTAATCTGCCCAGCCCTCTCCATCCCCATTGTCACATGCTGGAGTTGAAGTCACCAGCTCTCATGGGGACTTTTTCAAGGGCCTTATATTTGGTTGTCCCCTGTCACTAGTCCCCTTCAAATCACCCTCTGGATACTTACCAGGGTGATTCTCTAAAAATACAAATCTCAGCCTTTCTCTAGTGCTTCCCCGTTGTGAACAGGTTGAAACCTATTGTCCTACAGAATAGTATGCAAAGCCATTGATGGTCTGGCCCTGCTATCTCTCCAGGCTTCTTTTCCAGGGTCCTAGTGTGACAGATAAAATTTCCTTTCGAAGTGTCTGAGCCAAAAGAATTCCATTAGGGCCCCTGTGGACATCAGCCAGCCAGCAACACTATGACGTGTCCTAATCTGAGCTCATATACCTGGAATATATGATTCCTCATTTATTGTTCAAAATACCGCTCAGTCATCACTATCTCTAACTCATTCCCCCATACCCTCTTCTCCCATCTCTTATCACCCCTCTATGCTACTTCTTGCCTTAAACATTTGAGAAGAGTGTTAAGAGGCTAAGCTCTCAGATCAGCTCTCAAATCTGTGTTGCCTGCATTTGATTCCCAGATCTACCCCTTAGTAGGCCCTGAATTCCTCACTACATAAGGTGGGGATAATAGTAGTCCTTACTTCACAAGGCTGCTATGGGATTCACAGAGCTGATGCACATAAAGGCATTATTCTGAATAGTGCCTGATTCAGTACTATAGAAGTAAAAGCCATTATCATTATTCCATATTTTACATATCACACTATTTCATACATACATACACTTGAATAACTGTCTTCCTCACTAAGCTGGTTGGGGTACAGGTAATCAATTTGTTGCACTTTGCATGGGTTTTTCCCGGTTTTAGCACTGAAAGTCATGTATCCTGGGAACCCCCTCAGTTCCAGGCAAATCAAGGCAGTTAGTCACTCTATGAGGGTGTCTCACTCACCTCTACAAAGTTCCAGGGTCCGTCACAGGATATGTAGGCTACCAAGTAGATCACCCAAAGGATTTATCAGATTACAGAATCAAAATTGTCTTTTCACCTTCTTCCTCATCAACATCCTTTTAAACTTCAAAAATCAGTCTCCTTCTACTGTGAAGTCACCAGTGACCCTTCAAAACTTATATCACTGAACAACTGAATATATATTTTTTTAATGCACAGGAACTCAGAAGGCTTCTGCCCTGTTATATATTATCAGTGTAATAGTATCAGCCACTCTTTAGCAATCAGACATACCTGTAGGTGGGGAATAGGAGAAGGGTCACATTTTCTTTTCTGTCTAGTGATAGGCAGGTTGAAATGTGAAGGTCCCTAGTTCACATCACAGCCTGAAGAGCAATCTTGTCCCAGTCAGAAATGTTCTCTTTGCTGAACATATCTGTCTACCCAGCTGTCAAGAATGGCTAGAGTTCCTGTTTTTAATATGCTTTGTCTTACAACTGCTCCTCATCCATACTGGCTCAGATCCTTTTTCACAAAACAGATATGATGAGAAAGTCCTACAACCAAGCTCCTGTGAAACAGGGACTCTGGACGTGCCAGAACTCATAATAAGGACAGGATCTTCTCCTAAGAATCAAGGTCTAGGAGAAAGCTGACAGGCAGCCAGACCAAGCATCCTCAGGCAGAATAATAGCAGATTGCTAAGAGCATGGACTTTGGAGTCAGAATCAGTCGTGCCTCCTCCATTTACTGGCTAGGATCTTAGACAAGTTACCTGACCTCTCTGGGCCTCAGTTTCCCTGTTTGCAAATGATATAATAATAGTCCCAACTTTCTCATAGGGCTACTATTACATTTTGTCTGAGCCTTGAAAACAAAACCTGAGGCAAAGCCAGTCATGAGTGTTCTGTTGGGTATTGGGAGACGCAGCCTCAGGGCATCAAGTGTAAAGCCATCCAGGTAAAAGGGAAATGAGTAGAGGAAGGAGGGAATACAAATATAGGTGGTTTGTAACTGACCTAGCCAAGGCTTCACAAGAAAATACATCTAGTGGTTTATTTATGTGTGACTGCTTCCAAGAAGCCCTCAAAACTTGCCATAAGGGAAGAATAGAGAAGAAATTATCTGAGACCTACTTCCGGTCTCCTGCCTCACCTTGATCCAGTTTTCACATTTCCAGATAGTGTGACCCAGTCCCACAGGGCAGCCATGAGTAAATCTGGAGCCTCACTCCACTGGGTCAGAGCTGCTGCAGCTCCTGTCACAGCAGACATGGTGAGGGCCATGCCAGAACCCACCCTTCACTTGACACAGCTGGTGTTTGGAGACAGGAAAATGGTGGCAGCCAAGGCTATCTACCAGAACAAGCAGCCAGGACCCAGAGAACAGGTGGTTTTAAAGTAAATCTGGAGAGGCTCCGCTCTCCACAGATCATTATTGCCATTTTGGGTCTGAATTATCCAGGCTACTATCACTCTTTCCTTAAAGCTTGGCTCTAGGTGTATTAAAAGTGTAGATGGGGGGGCACCTGGGTGGCTCAGTTGGTTAAGCGACTGCCTTCGGCTCAGGTCATGATCCTGGAGACCTGGGATGGAGTCCCACATCAGACTTTCTGCTCAGCAGGAAGCCTGCTTCTCCCTCTCTCACTCCCCCTGCTTGTGTTCCCTCTCTGGCTGTGTTTCTCTCTGTCAAATAAATAAAATCTTTAAAAAAAAAAGTGTAGATGGGATTAGGCTGTAATAAAGAACAAGTTTTTAATTTTCATAAAGTGTAATTCATCAGTTTGTTTTATGGTGTACTCTCTGTGCCTCTTCTAAGAAATTATTGTCTTATTCAAGTTCACAAAGATTTTCTCCTATGTTTTTTTTCTGGAAGCTTTACAGTGTGAGCTTTTGCAGTTAGGTCTCTAATCTATTTCATTTCAAGTTAAGTTGTTATATATGATATGAGTGGGGGTTGAGGTGTTGTTTCTGCATAGATACCTCATTGGCCCAGCACTAATTGTTGGAAAATTTCTTCTTCACTATTGAATTACCTTGACATCTTTGTCAAAAATCAGTTTATCAAATAAGTGCATGCTATTTCTAGGCTGTCTTTTTGGTTTCATTTAATCTATGTGTCTGTCTTTATGCCATAGTCTTTATCTGGAAAGCTATCTTTATACCAATACCACAGATCTTGATTACCATGACTTTATAGCAAGTCTTGAAATCAGGTAGTATAAGCCTTCCAACGTTTTTCTTCTTTTTCAAAGATGTTTTGGCTATGTTAGATCCTTTCCATTTTTATAAAAATTTCAGAATCAGCATTTTGATTTTTTTTAAAGATTTTATTTATTTGACAGAGAGAAACACAGCCAGAGAGGGAACACAAGCAGAGGGAGTGAGAGAGGGAGAAGCAGGCTTCCCGCCGAGCAGGGAGCCCGATGTGGGACTCGATCCCGGGTCTCTGGAATCATGACCTGAGCTGAAGGCAGTCTTTCAACCAACTGAGCCACCCCGGTGCCCCAGCATTTTGATTCTTAAAAAAAAACAAAAACAAAAAAGAAACCTGCTAGATTGGGACTGCATTGAATCTAGAGCTCAGTTTGGAAGAATTGACATCTTAAAAATATTAATTCTTCTGATCTGATCCATGAAGAAAGTGTACATCTCTGTTTATTTAGGTTTTCTTTAATTTTATTAATTTCATGTAGCTTCAAGTATATGTTTTGCCTTCATTTTGTTTATTGCTAAGTAGATTTTTGTAGATTAGACTATTCTACAAAATGTTCACGTCATCTGCAAATGAAGACTCTCTTTCTTTTCAGTGTTTATGCCTTATTTTTCTTGCATCGCTACCCTAGCTAGAATGCCCAGTATAATAGAAGAGATAGGAATGGACATCCATGCCTTGTTTCTGATCCTAGGAAGAAGCACTTGTCTTTAATAGTTAAATATAATGTCTGTAGATTTCTGTAGATTCTCTTTATCAGGTTGAGGAAGTTCCCTTGTATTCCTGAAGCCTTCTTCTTTTTTTAATGAACAGATGTGGAATAATGTCAAATGCTTCTTTTTCTGCATTAAGATGACCATATAATTTTTTATTCTGTTAATGAAGTTAATTACCTTAATGAGCAGTTGAATGTCATACATAACCCTGCTTCCCTGGAATAAACCCTACTTGACTGTAATGTATTATTCTTTCTGTATATTGCTGGATTTTATTTGCTAACATTACGTTGAGCGTTTTTGCTTCTATGTTCATGATAGACATTAAGCAGTAGCTTTCTTTTCTTGTAATGCCTATTTTCTGGTTTTGGTATCAGGACAATGCTAGCCTCAAAAATGAAACCAAATTTTTGGAAGACTTTTGTGTAGAATTGGTATTGTTACTTTTTTAATGTCTGGCAGGCTGTAACATTTAACGTGACCTTTATTAAATATTGTGGGAGAAAAGAAACTATTAGGATGGAAAAAGAAAGTATAAAACAAGAGACTAGCTTTCCCATATAGGATCTTTTCCTGTCTCCTAAATTCTGGTCCTGTAGCTATATTGCAGAGACCAGCCCATCTTCAATCAGGATATCTGTTTGCCCTTCTCTTTGGAGCTCAGGTACCCTAAAGCCTCTCTGAAGGAAGAAAAGAAAAGATACATTTATTTCCTTAGAGAAACTCCAAGAGTTTTTTATTTAAATAATACCTAAATATTAATTAATAGTGGTATACTCATCCAACAGAATACTGCTCAGCAGTAAAAAGTGAAGAACTACTGATAGATATAACAATGTGGATGAATCTTAATATAATTAAGCTGAATTAAAGAAAACAGATTTAAAAAAGAGAGAGAGAGCATAGTGATTATTTGATTTGTTTGACATTCTAGAAAAGGAAGCCCACTCTGTAGTGTCAGAAAGCAGCAAGCAGTAGTTGCCTGAGAACAGTAGGCCTAAAATGAGTATGTTTTGAACATCTGTTTCTTTCAGGCACTTTGCTAAATAATCCATATGTATTATCTCATTTAAAACTCTAATCTTCTTTTGAGACATGACTTTTATAATTGAGATAAGGAATATGGTAATGATAAGGAAATTGAAGCTTAGGAAAGGTAAATAATTTGCCCAATGTCATGCAGTTATTAGGTAAAATAGACAAACCCAAAGTTAGATCAGCCTAATATCAAAGCCCCTACTTTTTCTTTTTAAGATTTATTGATTTATATGGGAGAGAGAAAACACAAGTGGGACGGACAGAGGGAGAGGGAGAGAGAATCTGAAGAAGACTGCCTGCTGAGTTATAAGCCTGATGCAGGGCTCCATCTCACAACCTGAGATAATGACTTGAGCCAAAATCACGGAGTTCCTCATCCCGCCAAAGGAGCCACCCAAGCACCCCAAAGTCCCTACTCTTAATGCTGTGCTTAAAACCACCATGATTATCTTTGGGTTGAAGAATGGAATAAAACATTACTATAGATTTCAACCTGTTTCAGTAAAAGTGGCTAACAAGGAATGCCCTCACAAGAGTGATGTCCCAGACTTAACACAACAAAAATAATTTCCCTGCCAGTTCTCCTAGGATTCTGTATTTTACCCATCATGTATTTCATTCATATTTGAGTCTTTTTCTTCCCCAGTTAAATTTAATACAAAAATGTAGAGAGTATTGTTGCTGTTGTTTTCAAGAGAGTTTTCTGAGTGCTCTAGGAATGATGCAATATGTTACTAAAGTTCCCAACAGGAATCATATGGCACATGAAAACAGTAACTGAGGAAAGGTTAATACATTTTGTACTCCCTTTGTTAAATTTATTCCTTAGTATTTTAATCTTTTTAATGTCATGCTTATAATAAATAGAATTTTCTTAATTTCATTTTCATTTCATTGTCTTAAGTCAGAAGAATAGAAGAGTTCTGTTGTCTTATGTTTATATTACCTTTTGTTTACCTCCATAGTTTCCTTACCAGTGCTCTTTCTTTCCTTGTGTGGATTTGAGTCAGTGTCTAGTATCCTTTCATTTCAGCCCAAAGGATTCCCTTTAATATTTCTCTCTTTTTTTCTTTTTCTAAGTTTTATTTATTTATTTGTTTTTAGAGGTGGGGGGGCAGAGGAAGAGAAAGAAAGAGAATCTCAAGCAGACTCTCCACTGAGTGGGGAGCCCAACCTGGGGATCAGTCTCATAATCCTGAGATCATGACCTGAGCTGAAATCAAGAATTGGATACTCAACAGACTGAACTCTACCCAGTTGTCCCTCCCTTTAATATTTCTTATAGGAAAGGTCTGCTGTCATACTCTGTTAGTATTTGTTTATCCATGAATGTATTACTATCACCTTCATTTGTGAAAGGTTGTTTTGCTATATAGAGAAATTCTTATTTAAAAGTCTTATTTGGCAGTCTTTCTTTTGGCATTTGAAATATATCATCCCACTTTCCTCTGGCCTCTATGGTTTTCTGGTGAAAAATCAGCTGTAAATCTTCCTGAGAATTCCTTGTATGTAATAAGTTATTTCTTGTTTTCAGAATTTTCCGTTTGTTTTTAGCTTTTGGTGATTTAATTATGATGTATCTAGATGTGAATTCCTTTGAATGCATCCTACTTGGTGTTAATTGAGCTTCTTGGATGTGTAAGTTGATGCTTCTCATCAATTTGGGGAAGTTTACTTAAAATACTCTCCCCCTCCTCCTTCTCCAACTCCTGTTATGTGTATGTTGGTACACTTGGTACTGTTGCATACTTCTCTGAGACTGTTCATATTTCATTTTTTTCTCTTTTTACTCCTAAAACTGGATAATCTTAATTGACCTATCTTCAACTTTGCTGATTCTTCCTTCTTCCTATTCAAATCTGATACTGAACCCCTTTAGTGAATTTTTCATTTCAGTTATATGCTTCAACTTCATAATATTTATTTGGTGCTGGATTTGTTTTATAATTTCTACCTCTTTACTGGTATTCTCTTATTTGGTGAGATATCATTCTTACATTTCTTTATTTCTTTAGAGATGGTTTCCTTTGGTATCATATTTAAAGTGTTTGTCTATGGCACCTGGGTGGCTCAGTTGGTTAAGTGACTGCTTTTGGCTCAGGTCATGAACCCGGAGTCCTGGGTTCAAGCCCTGCATCAGGCTCTCTGCTCAGCAGAAAGCCTGCTTCTCCCTCTCTCACTCCCCCTGCTTGTGTTCCCTTTCTAGCTGTGTTTCTGTCTGTTAAATAAATAAAATTTAAAAAAAAATAAATAAAGACAACATTCGGACTTCTTCAGGGCAATGTTTATTGATTGCTTTATTTCCTGTGACTGGAACATATCTTTCTTTGTTTTGTGCATGGTTCATATTTTTATTGCTAAAAACTAAGCATCTTAAATAATATAATGTGACAGCTCTAGAAATCAGATTACCCCACCTCTTCAGGTTTATTTTTTACTGACTTTTCAGAATTATATCTATGAAGTCTGTATTCTTTTTCTTTTTTTAAAAGATTTTACTTGGGGCACCTGAGTGGCTCAGTTGGTTAAGTGACTGCCTTCGGCTCAGGTCATGATCCCAGAGACCCAGGATCAAGTCCCACATCGGGCTCCCTGCTCGGCAGGAAGCCTGCTTCTCCCTCTCTCACTCCCCCTGCTTGTGTTCCCTCTATGGCTGTGTTTCTCTCTGTCAAATAGACAAAATCTTTAAAAAAATAAAAAATAAAATATTTTACTTATTTATTAGAGAGACAGGGAACACAACTAGGGGGAGTGGGAGAAGCAGGCTTCCCATTGAGCAGGAAGCCTGATGTGGGGCTCTAGCCCAGGACCCTGGGATCATGACCTAAGCCAAAGGCAGATGCTTAATGACTAAGCCACCCAGGTGCCCCTGAAGTCTATATTCTTTGTCATTCTTTGTCACTTCAGTGACTGCTGCGGTCTCTACTTGGTTAACTTAGTGATCAGCTAATGATTGAACGAAAATTTCCTTAAATTTCTGAAACCAATAAATCTTCCAGTCTTTACAGAAGGGCTCTGGACACATGTTGGTGCACACTTTATATCCTCACCAGGCAGTTGACAGCCCTACCTCACCCTTCACTTCCTGCTTGCCCACAGCCTTAACGTCAGACAGAAATAAGAGCCTAGGACCTTTTCAGGTATATTATGAGAATGCTTCCAGCCCCGGGCATACATATGATCTGCTAGATCCCTGGCAATATGTCAAAGCTTTTCAAAGTCCTCTATGGACATCTCATTCCCTAGTATTTCCTTTTAAGTTTTTTGGTTGGTCTATTGCTTGCCCCAACTTTTATCTACCACCTCAAGCAGCTGTGATGATTAAACAATTGCCAGTATTTGTTTTTGACAAGCTTCCTTAGAGAAGGTTATGTATACTTTGTATACTCCGAGGCAGATCAAATAAAGAAAAATCTTATGTGTGGGGTCTTCCAGGGAACCACGAGTCAGATGATTCTCCCAAAATGGCATTTTGAAGGAGCTCTGTCACTATTCTGCACCATCCAGTGGCTGCCTGGCTGTGGTTTTTTTTTGTTTTGTTTTTTTGTTGTTTTTTTTTTTTTTATCATGAATATACACTGATGGTCTTCAAGGCAAGTTAAAAATGCCACAAAGCTCACTGTTCTTACCAAATTGGCCACTTTTCTCAAATAAACACCTCTTGGATTGCTGCAGACCTTTGGTTAATTTCCAGAATTCTGAGAAAGTTAATTTTGACAATTCTTAAAAGCAGTGTTCCTACTGCTTTTATGGAAGAGAGGATTTTTGGAGGTCATTACTTTGCCATTCCTACTGTCATACTATTATTTTTAATCTTTCTGTGAAGTGTTTATTTAGCTGTATCTCTTGTAATCTCTGTTAGAGGGGTACCTGGGTGGCTCATTTCAGCTCAGGTCTTGATCTCAGGATTGTGAGTTCAAGCCCTGTGTTGGGCTTCATGCTGGGCATGAAGCCTACTTTAAAAAAAAGAAAAAGAAAAAGAGAAAGAAAAGAAAAGAAAAGAGAAAAGAAAAGAAAAGAAAAGAAAAAAAGAAACTCAGTTGGAAAGTTTTGTCTTTTGCTAGGAAATTAAATCATTTGGGTATATTGTGTTCACAGATATATTCAATCTTATCATTACTACTTCATTTTACATTTCTATTTACTGTGTTTTCTCATTTTGTTTTTTACTTTTTTAATATTTCTTTAGGCTTATCTTTATTCCTCTCTTTCTGCTAATACTTTGAAGTTCAGCTTCCTGTTTTACTAAGAGTTACTGTAAATATCCATATAAAAATATCTAAAGCTATATTTTTCTATCAAAATAAAACTAAATAGTATAATAAATACATAAAGTCATAACTTTTTTTTTTTAAGATTTTATTTATTTGACAGAGAAACAAAGCCAGAGAGGGAACACAAGCAGCAGGAGGGAGAGAGGGAGAAGCAGGCTTCCCGCTGAGCAGGCAGCCCGTTGTGGGGCTGGATCCCGGGACTCCGGGATCATGACCTGAGCTAAAGGCAGAGGCTTAATCACTGAGCCACCCAGGCGCCCCATAGAGTCATATCTTAAAACAATGTTTAAAACAAACAAGAAAACTATTTAAATTACTACAATGTATTTGGTGTCTCTGGTTTGGGAAGAAGACTGAGGTAATCTTAACAGTTGCTAATATTTATTGAGAGGCTCTTATAGCATTTAACAGGATGCGTGCTTTCATTTATTAATTCATTTAATCTTCACAACTCTGTAAGAACTCTCCTTATATATGATGAAATGAACTCTGGGAATTTAAATAAATTTCCTAGAGTCATATAGATAATAGATAACAATATCATGATCCAAGCTTGGGTCTGCCAAATTCCAGAGCCAAAGCTATACTGCTTCTCAAAGGCTTACCCCCTTCTAATGAGGGTAAAAATTTAAGAGTACAGTTAGTTGGGAGGGGTATGCATGTTTATGAGAACAAGTGTCTTTCTCAATATCTTTCATTTGACAAAATTTTAAATACAGAGGGGGGAAAGAAAATATAATGACAGATGAAATCTAGAAGAATAGAAACATGCTAAAAGATGGCCAGGAAGGAAGGGACAGCTGAGGCAGTATGAGAAGGAAGTCAAAGAGACAGAGAAAGTCAACCTATCTTGACTGAAAGGAACAGATGGGAGATGAGCAAAGACAAAAGAGGCCATGTGGGTAGGTGTCATCAGTTAGAGGGCAAGTAACTGGAATTTGATCAATCGACAAGAATTTATTTACTGGACTCCTGGGCACTGTGTGAGATACAAAAGAATGTGGAGTTATTTTGGGAATGATAATGATGTAGACAAGACAGATGGCTTGAACTGGGGCATTAATGCTGAAGGAAAAGGCTAGAGACAGAAGGCAGAAAGAAATAGGTTAAGGCAATCTCCATGTGAGCCAGCTTGCATATCAATCTGGAATTTTTGTGGGAACAGCAAGATATAGAGGAAATGCTGTAATTGCTATTGAATCAAAGTTAAAGGATCTATAGATGGAATGAGAAAGATGCCAAATCACCTACCCCCTCTATGTCTGCTTTTGTGTAAATTAAAAGATTATTAAAGATGAAAGCACACTCATATGTTCATACACACTACAGATAGTGTTTTAAATCATCCTCCCAAATGTAAATATGACCATTGAGCTAAGACTGAGTGGGGCCTGATACATGTGACTAAAACTGAATAGGTCTGACAACCTTGAAAGGCGCTGGAAGATTATGTTGGAGAAGATTGAAAGCAAGACTTAAAAGGTACCTAAAGATATTCAACAATGTAAGGAAGACAGATTTCCATTTGTTAAAGTGAAAGTAAGTCAAGGTTAGTTGGCACCAGATGGAACCCAATTTAGAAGCATGAGGAGGAGTTCCTTAGTATATTATTTGTCATAGACTCTCATATGAGCATTTATTTCTTCTAAAGTATGTATTGAACATCTGCTGTAACAAAAATGATAGCTGCCATGAGTTTTCCTATATTCTAAGCTCTCTATATGCATTATCTCATCAAATACTCATAACTTTAATGTGATAGTAGTGTTATCCCTATTTTATAAAAGAGAAAAAAAAGATTCAGATATGTTAAGTAACTCACCCAAGGTCACATAGTCAGTAGCTGGAAGCAATTCCTAGCCTAATCGGTATTATATCTCTTGTACTTTGAAGCAGGCATTTTTAGGTATAAAAATGAATACTTGGCAGTCCTTGATCTTGAGAAGCATACAGACTAGCCAGGAGATAGAAAGCCAAACAGCTGTAATACAATAAAATATTTTCTGTAAGAGGCATATACTAAGTAAGTAAGTAAAGTAATACACAAATTTGCCTGTGGCTGCTAGAGACCACTTGAGCATAGACTTTAAGGATCGGAAATTGTTTCCTAGGTGATGAAGGCCCAAATGGAATTCCAGTACAGGCAGAAGCAGTGCAAACAAACACCCTAAGAAACCCTAAGGAGATCAGAAAGACTGAAACATAAAACATAGAGTAACATTAAGAGATGAAGCTAAAGAGACACACAGCTGTATGTGAGGCTAAAGAATTTAGAATGTATCTTGTAGAAGTTGGGGAAGCTTTGAAGTCAATCCTATGAAGAGTTGGGTTAATAAAAGAGATTCTACATGATATCGTATCATGGGTCCATAAGACTATGAAAAGTCAAGGACTGGAGATGTCCTCTGAGGGCCACAGCTAAATAGCAATGACAGCATTACAAATGGAAGGCTCCACTGGAGATTCGATGGGAGGTGGTGGGAAGATAACAGCGTGCTCCAGAAAGACCTGGTCCCTGTGTACCAGAGGTTCCCCTGGGGTGGAAACTCTTGGCACATAACTGCCTCAGCCAGTTATTTCATTCATGCATATGCTCATCCAGTGCAGAGATGCATGCCAGGCAGCCATAGCCTTGGTAGCATCAGTATTTCAGTAGCAATACCCAACTTAATGGTAGATGGCTTTTGAAACGGTAGATGGCTGATCTCCTGGACACTGAGTCCAGGTATGACATTGGTGAGGACCCATTTAGAGATTTGTGGAACAGCAGTCAAGTACAACTTGGAGAACGTCAGTAGTGAGTACCCTGAAGGACACTGTCTAGGGTGTCTGGGTAAGCAGAAAGGGACCTATGGGTACAAATCCCCCAAACTTCTGAGCACTCAAGAAGGGAACAACCACACCCAACAAAGGGAATAATCTAAAAGGAGGTAGGTAGAAAGTTCCCAAGTACATACAAGGGGAACTAAACAGAACTCTCTGGTTATAGATTTGAACCACTTCCTCCCAGTGGGATAGAGACCAAAAGACTTGAGTAGAGACTCGTGTCATATATAGGTTTGTCGGTAAATGTATATGTTTACATAGTAATTGGATGTTGTCATTTCATTTTTGCCCCCAATTAGCTATGTGGCCATAAACAAGCTGCTTCTTGTCTATAACATGAAAAAGCTGGACCTTTTCAAGATCCCTTCCAGCTACAGTATTTTATTAGGATTCCAGATGGTTACTGATGATGAAATCCTTTGTCAGCTCATAATTATCTTGTATAAATGATACAACATCAGATTTTCCTCCTCTTAGGAACTACTGTGTGAAAATGACTCAACAAATGCAGAATCTACATCTTTCTCAGTCAAAGAAACATAGTGCCCCATCGTCTCCCAATGCCGCCAAACGCCTGTACAGAAATCTCTCTGAAAAACTCAAGGGGAGCCACTCTTCATTTGACGAGGCCTATTTTCGAACAAGGACAGACCGGCTGAGCCTCAGAAAGACCTCAGTGGTAATAACACTGTGTTGTTATTCTTGTCTCTGCTTGATTGGTGCAGTTGTATTTGAGTTTGAAGAGGTTCTAAGATGCTCCACATTTACTTCAGAACCTGCATTTGCAGTTTTAGAAATGCTGAGAGTCTGGAAGGCAGGACCCACACATGTCTGTGCTGTGAGCTGAAACTGGAGTGAGTGTGAGAGTTTTCCTTTCTTTTTCTTAGTTTCTTGCTCTTTCTTTTCTCTTAGTTTTTCTTTCTGTAATGTGTCAAAGAAACAACAACAAAATGGCAGTTTCAAATAGGGAGCATGAATTAAATAGACTTTCTGAGAGCTCCAGTGCTCATTCAGATATCGAATGAGCAATGAACATATCATTTACTTATTTATAATATGTGGCCCATATGCTTTTCCAGAGGCATTCAAAATAGAATCTAGGCCAAAAAATGTGTATAACGCGAAATAACATGGTAAAGATAAGAGGGAGAGAATAAGTGAGGGAAGAAGGAAGGAATGAAAAAAAAGCTAGAAAATAATGGGGATAGAAAGAGAAATAGATATACTAAAATCCTAGGCAAATATAGTACCTAAAACCTCCCATATTTCTCTCTGAGCTCCTACTCAGTCAAAGCAGAGAGGGCAGCCCGGTTGGTCATAGCATCCCATGAAATGATAACTGAAAGTATACCAGGCTACCAGAAGAAATGAGTGTTTTCCTGTTCCTGAGTCTCCTGGCCTTCATAAGATTCCACAGTGAATTGTGTGATAGAGAAGGAAGGTCAGTATTGGTGATGTTATAGACACTGTCGTAGAATAGTTTCTGATACTGACCCTTGGTAAAAGCCGAGGGCGTAATATTACAATGCTCAGCAAGGGCATTTCTGCAAGGGGTAATGGCACCACTTGTTTGAGCTTAACACAGAAATGAGCCCTAGCCTTTCCAGAGAGAAGCATGCTAGGGTTTGCCAACAAAAGCATGGAGGAGGAAATGACTCAAGAGTGAGAGCAAATATGGCACATGAGAAATTAAGCATACTAAGAAATTAAGCATACAAATACACAACTGTGGACAGGGCAGCATGCTAACTTTGTTCTCTCTGTGTTCTCATTTGTAGTCTTGTTTCAGGCTCGTCTTCTGGGAGGGCTCAGTTGTGGCTGAGTTACAGCCTGAGCAGCAGAGGCTCTTCCGTTTGGCAGACTATAGACAAAACACCTCTCCATTCAGCAGACTGTCCTGTAGCAGAGAGCTGCATAGCAAAAATAGTTCTATCCCTTGGTACCCCATTGCCAAAACCTATATGTGCATAATAGTGCTATATTTCCCTCAAATTTCAATCATGTCATGTGCTCAGTTAGGCCAACCTGCAGCCTTCGATGAAAATAATTGATTTTTGATGATACTAAAAATAAACCCTGCCAACCTAAATATTTGGTCTCCGAAGACCTTGCACAGTTTAATTAGGCCAACCCTGTGCTATGTCAGGACCAATAGCATTTCAACATTTTAAAAGAGCAAACAGCTCCTGGAGAACATACCAGATAGATGTGTAAATAGTAATGTGTTGCTCTTCTCCCATGAGCTGCAGATATACATATTTGAGAGAATTCCAGAGCTCTTCTCCTTTGTCTACTGTGAATCTCTAATAGAACTTTTCAGTATAATCCTATTGTCCTTAGCTATTATTGTTCTGTATGTGATTTGCATCTTATTAATATTTAACTTTTGGCCCTCTCAGCACCATAGGCCACCTAGTCACTGAAACCCTCACTGGACACCACCTCTTGAGCCCTTCCCTTGAGGGCTCAGAAATGCCAGTTGTTCAGTGGTTGGGGCTTTGGGCTGAGAAGGTACAGAGGTGAGTACAGAGGAGCCTTGGAGCTAGGGAGCTGGCCTGCAGGCAGTGAGAGCTATTTGAGAGTTGCAGAAAGGAAGTGGTATGTAACATCATCAACTTTAGAAGGATTATGGAGATTGTGGCAGTATGGAGCATGGGCTGCAGGACCCTAGGACAAGCAATGGTCAGATCACTATCATCGTCCAGGCAGAGGATGACAATGGTCTGGGTCTGAGTGATAGTATAGACATGGGGAGGGGGAGAGGAAGGGATGAGTTGGAGAGAAAACGTGCCCTCAGTTCCAAGCCAGTCATCCTTTCAGCGACCTGTGCTGCATTATCTGTGCCAAATTTTCAGGAACTGTATTCTGTAGAAGCCTGTTCCAAGGACAGTTAAAACAAATGCAGTAAAAAAAAAAAAAAAAAAAAAAAGTGTTTCCCAGCTATTGGAGAGTCATAACTGCATAACTGAGTGTTAGAATTATTAAAGGCTCTGAAAGGTCTTATAGTAAAATAATGCGATAAGGTGGCTTAATCCAGTATGCACCAAATTGATATGACAGCATGCTACATTCTTCATAGAACACCTCATAATGAACTATCAGACAGTACTGTGCAGAAGACTAGGTTGAGAAAAGCTGATGTTTGCTCTTAGCTGTAGACCAGCCATGCTGTACCGTATGGTCTCAGTAGATATAAATGTAGAGATCCATTCAATGCCCATTAGAATGATGGAGGGAGGATCAAAGCTGTAATCAACAAGTCGTGTGTGTTGAGATGAATTGCAGTCAGAAGTGGGGATGCAGTCATTGATGTCAGAACAGCTAAGCCACAAAGGCAAGCTGGTGGATGAAAGCGTGTTCACCTGCTTGTGTTCTTGCCCTCCAGAACTTCCAGGGCAATGAAGCCATGTTTGAAGCTGTTGAACAGCAGGACATAGATGCTGTGCAGATCCTCCTGTATCAGTACACACCGGAAGAACTAGATCTCAACACACCCAACAGCGAAGGGCTGACGCCGCTGGATATCGCCATCATGACCAACAATGTGCCCATCGCCAGGATTCTTCTAAGGACAGGGGCCCGAGAAAGTCCACACTGTAAGTAAACCTGGGAATAAAACCATGTACTGTTAAGACTAGACTGAGTTTCATGCCACCAAAATAGCCATTGCTGACACTTAGCGCAGGAACAGTTGACAAAGACAGGCTCCAAATTCCTTTATGTTTTCATGAACTTCCATGCAAATAGTGATAGTGTTTAACCAGCCTAGGCAATAAGTTACATTCTAAAAAGAATACACTGAGTGTAATTGAAAAGGAACCTGAAAAGAACTTCCGCCTAAGAATTTAACCCAAGTTTTAAAATTTGTGAAACTCACCAAGTGAGGCTGTAGAATGAGAAGCGTACATAGAAAAAGTTTAAGTATAGATGTGCCTGTGTCCACAGGCAATATGCTGGCTGTATTTAGTCACTCATTCACTCAACAAACACTGAGGACTTGGCACTGTTCTAGGTACCAGGTATAACATGGTAAGAAAGATAAAGTCCCTATTATCATAGAATTCAGACACCAGCAGAGGAGACTTCCAATAAGTGAGTAAATAGATCAATTAAAGTATAAGCTCAAATAGTGATGAATGCTATGAAGAAAATAAAGTGAGTGGCTAAAGATTGATAGAGTGGAGACTGTTCTAAATAGGGTTGGGCAAGAAAAGCTTTTCTGATGTAAGAATGTTTGTGCCTGGTCCTATGTGATATCAAGAAATGAGCCATGAGGAGATATGGGGTCAAATTCTAGGCAAAGTGAGCAGCAAATAGAAAGGTGTTGAGGTAGGTAGGAATGAAATTGCCACGTTCAAAGAATAAGGCCAGTGTGGCCACAGCACATTAACCAGGGGCAGAATGATCACAGAGGAAGATCATTCCGGCTCTTGCAGGCTATGGCAAGATGCTCACTTTGATTGTAAATGGGATGGGGAGACGTCAGAGCAGCTGAAGCAGGTGAAATGACATATTCTGCTTTATGTTTTAAAACATCGCTACAATGCTCCATGGAGAATAGACAGTGGCGGGGCAACTGCAGAACTGGGAAGACCAGTTAGGAGGCTAGGAGACAGATGCAGTGACTTGGACTGGCACGGTAGTGACATTGATGGTAAGCTGGGCTGGAATTCTGGATGTATCTTTGAAGAGTTTTATTGAGATATAATTCCCGTGCATGTAATTCATCCATTTCATGTGTACAGTTCAATGGTTTTTAGCATATGCACCATTTGCAACCATGACCACACTCAGTTTTAGAACATTTTCATCACTCATAACCTCTCACTCCCCAGCCAGCCCCTCCCCACTCTTCCCAGCCCTAGGCAGACACTAATCTACTTCCTCTTCCTATAGATTTCCCCATTCAGGACATTTCACGTAAGTGCAGTCATATAATGTGTTGTCTTTGGGGACTGGCTTCTTTCTGGATGTGTTCTGAAATAGAGCTGATGGTACTTTGCCAAAGGGAGATGCTCTGGGGCCAATGGCAGTGCTGGCCCTGGAGTGGACGGGACAAGGGACAAAGTCCTGGAGCCCTCAGCCAGCACCAGGCACCATACTGAGCACTTTACATGCATTCACTCCTTTAGGCCTCAAGGCAAAATTCTGAGGTAGGCATTCGCATTCCTCTTGGTGCAAAGAGAAGCAAGCACATCTCTGTTCCTAAATTTCATAAACCCTCACCACTCAAAGACTAGGTACAGAGGCAGATCCTTGTGTCAGAAAACTCTTTATTTCAAAAATGCTGAACTCACCACATCTATGTCAACCAGAGTGAGGATTTGGGTTCAGTAGGATTGGGGCTTTTCGGTCAGAGCTCCATCATCAAAGTGCCGCTTCTTTCTAATGGAACGGGAGGCTTGGAGGAGGAGTGGGCAAATAGAGATGGAAGAAACCAGAAAATCTCTGTGACCTTCCACCTATGTTGCAATAATATCTGTCCCAAAGATCCAGCAAGAGAGCAATGGAGAGAGAATCAGAGGGTCTGAACACAGAGAATGCAGACTAAGTACTGTTCTGTAGGAACAAGGAAACCATTCATCCAGATGTTGCCTGCACTGGACTGGATGAAACATTAGTCCCACTTACCTGAGACGTTACAAAGAATTCTGCATTTTCTTGAAACCAGTGAGACTCCCAATCTCTCCAAGTCCCCTTGTGCATAATTAAATCTCCATAAAAGAACCCACGTCCTAAATATCTAGTTAAACCAAAAGTAAATTCATTCAAAAGGTCCCCGGTTTTTCTCATTCCCTCTGGCATGATAACCACAATCAGCATGACAAAGTTGTAAAGGAAGGTAAGAGATAAACCCAGGTTTCAGCCTCCAGGAAATAAGACACTAAGTCACCTCGGCCACCCAAGAAGTCAAACATACAGTACCTTGTATAGACTCCCACAGGTATAAAGGTGGCAAGGGAATATTGACTGAGTATCTGTGAAGCATTATCTCTGGTTTTCACAGTAGCACAGATCCTGGGAGGTTAAGTGAATAGCCAAAGGTCCCACATCTGGCAAGTGAAAGGGGATGCCAAGGACTCAAACCCAGGTCTGTGGGACATCCATGCCTCGGATCCTTCTATGTGAACTTACTGCCTTTCCAAATAATATGGAGGGCTGTGGGTGCTGGGCCCTTGCATCTTTCCCTGTGTGCCATGTGCTAAAACCCTATGGTGTATTTCTTTGTTATGTTCTATACACAAGGTGCCATACCTGTTGGAGAGAGGCATGATAGGAAAGTACAGTCTGGGCGCCTGAGTGGCTCAGTGGGTTAAAGCCTCTGCCTTCAGCTCAGGTCATGATCTCAGGGTCCTGGGATTGAGGCCCGCATCAGGCTCCCTGCGTAAATAAATAATATCTTTAAAAAAAATAGAGAAGTACAGTCTGTTTTCAGGGATTTTTAATTCACATTATAGATCAAGTACAAAAGGAAGAGAATTGCTTCTGCACATGTGAGCCAGCCCAAGAGAAAAACCATGGTCGGCCAGTCAGAACCAGATAAGCAAACACCTGCTACAAATTGTTCCCCAGAAGTTGCAGAGGCAGGATATAAGATAAATAAAGCAAAAAATAATAGTGAGGCCTTAAGTTCGTAGAGCTTTTTACACATTGTGAAAATCCTTTCGCTCGCATCAGCTCATTTGGTCCTCACAACTGGCCTGCGATCATTCTGATCAATGAGGAAACAGGAATTTTAAAAGTCAGATAATTCACCCAATGCTACAAAGCCAGGAAGTGGCAGAACTATGATTTGAACCCAGATACTCTGTATTAAATGCTTTGGTATTTGTGTAAAAGCATTAGCATGCTCACTGTCACACCTCATTCTTTCCTTCCCTGGCTCTCCACTTCTGCTTCTAACACCATTCAAGTATTTCAAAGCAGTGAGCAGAGTTTCTAACAGAGTGAATTTTCTGTCTTCCTTTCTCCTTCTGAAAACCAGCCCTATGCTCTTTCCACTCTGCCAGCCAAGAATCCCAGCACAACTCAGAAGCAAGTCCTCTGTGCTCTGCCCGATTCACTGCAGGAATTATAAAGACACAGATGGGTTTAGGGACTTAACTCTAAGCCATTGATCAGGTATCTTTAGCCCCTGAATCACAATGCTGTTTCAAGGTATTCCTTACAAACACCACTTGAAACTCAACCAGGTACTCTTTCCTTACTCATAGAGAAAGTCCTAGAAGTGGCCACCAGAACTTGCACACCACCCCAAGGTTAAATACATGCAGAACCCCACCGGCTCATTAGACCCTTCTACTATCTTTATTCAGTGACTTTTTTTGTTCTTCCCACCTTTAGGCAAGCTGCAAAGTAATACTCATTCCTTCTAAAAGATAGTATAAAAGTAGAATCCCAAGTACTTCCACTTGGACTTGTGTGCTGAGCTTTAGGAAACCCTCAGAGCCTCCAAAAGGACTGAAGCTAGGGACACCTAGGGGCTCTGCCTCTGGCGGTTCCAGCCATTCAGTATCCCATTTGCCATGACTCCTGTTCAATGGAACAAATGCTGTCTGAGAAAGACTTACCTCTGTTAGTGAAAGTCCTCAGGCGTAAGGCCTTCCCTCATTCTGACTAACTCGTGTCTCACCCTGCTCTCCGGTCCCAGGTCAGTGGTCTCTGGGAGGAATGTGCTGAATCATCAGTGAGCCCCTTGCCTTTCTGGGGCTGCTAATTATTTGGCATCATCTAGAGTCTGTAAGCCATAATCATAAAGAAATGAGTTATTTTTGGATACCTACCATGTGCAGATTCCCTCTTATGGATTTTGTCTGTCTTTCAACTCTAGTACCTGACATACATAGTATATATTCAGAAATTTTCAGTTGAAATTTTCAACAGCCCTGTGTTAGGCTGCTGGAAATTACAGGTATTGAATTCAGGCACATAGACTTACATGAGTTCCATGCCTGGTATATACACAGTGTGGGAAATAACTCTAAGTCTTTCACTAATTTATATCTGGGAGTACCTTTTGCTATAGTCACATTGTTATTTTCCAGGTACTGTTACAGAATTTGGTTGTAGATGGAGCCTGAGTGTTTTCAGTTTTACACTGTTGAATAATGCAGGCCAGTAAAAATGGTGGCATGCTCCTCATCGTTAGTCTCTGCCCTTCCCTATAGCCATGTTCTCCCTTCCCTGCAGACCCTCTCTGTGTCTGTCTGTAGACTCGCTCACTCTCTCTCGGCTGTTGCCTCTGGAACTAAGAGATGTGTGCAGTTACTTCATAAAACGCGATTGCAGAGTAGCTGTCATGTGAGTGTGGTGTAGACACCAGACACCAGAATTTTGGCAGACTTGTCAGGATGCACCACTAGTTTCTGTGGTAGTCGAGGGATCATGTTGGTGCCGGGACCAGTTCAGGGCACGTCTGAGAGGTGTAACTATAAACTAAGGAACCTGGCTTTATATACACAAACACCCTAGAAAGTCTGCAATCCAAACAAATGTCACCCTTTAACATGGTTCTCATGGGAGACCCCACACTTGCTCCGACAGAGCTTCCATTGCTCTAAACACTTTTGGATTTGTCCTCAGAGCCACTTTATGAGAAAATCTGACTCGTTGCTTAGAGTCACACCTGATTTTTGTTCCAAAACAGCATTGCCCAGCATCATCACCCCCCATGTTCAGCAGACCTGGCTTCTAATGACTTAGAGAGGTTTCCTGAAATCAAATCCACCCTCAAAGGACAAAGATTTGCCACCATTAAGAATTTGAAAGAATAAGCTTTGGGCAGGTCTCTAGAATGAATCCCCGGGTATTTCTGTTTGCTTCATTAAAATAGGTATACAAATCCTCACCCTGACTTACAGACCTACTCCTCAAGCCTCATCTCATACTACTCACCCCTCACACCAGCCCCACCAGCCTCCCTCCCGTCCTGGAAACACACTGCACTCACTCTCTTCCCAGAGGGCCTCTGTCCTAGCTATTGCCCGTCCGAGGGATGCTCAAATGCTTCCAGTCATGATCATTCCCTGGCCAGCTCTTTCCTAACATTTCCACTTAATGTCACATCTTCAGGTGAGGCTTTCTCTGGCCACTAAGTCCAAAGTCACTTTCTATTCCCATCACTTTATTTCAATGTTCTACATACATAGTTCTTATCACTATATATTTTTTCATTTTATTTGTTTATTTTCCGTCTACCCTGTCTGTCTCATTCATTACAGTATCCTAGCAAACAGTAAGCACTCATTTATAAATATGTGCTGAATTGAATGAATCACAAGGCTACTTCTTTTGAAGGGTGTGAATATATTATTTATTTTGAAGGGAATGATTTTACTAAAAACTGAGTGAATTGGTCTTTTTTTAAATATTTCCAAACAATTATTTAGACATCAGAGGGCCACAGCCTAAGGTCTACACCCCTGCTTCCCAAGAGTTAATTGTTCTTTCATGCTCTTGTTTTTAATTTTTAAATATTCATGCAACACAGAATATATTCTCCTTGTAAAAAATGAAAACATAGATAAAGATAAAAGATACCTTTGACAACCCACACAACCTGTCCTTGTGCCATGTACATGCTCACAGTCTAGGTCCCCATCCCTGAATTCCCCCGACATAACTGTTGCTATCATCTCCAGGCTTGACTGAACTAGGAGAGCGACTTCTAACCTCACTCAGAGTGACTGTTGGCAAGAGACTCACGTTCCTTCGTGTGTGGGCCTCTCCAGAGGGCTGCTCCCTGACATGACCGTTAGCTTCCCTCAGTGCAGATGATCCAGAGAGAGAGACCAAAGTAGAAGCAACAGTGTCTTTTATGACCTAATCTCAGGAAGGACATATTCTCATTTCCTACCAAATGTTGTTGGTCACACAGACCGACCCCAGTACAGTGTAGCCAGCTATGAATACTGCAAGAGAGGTCACTGGGAGCCCTCCTGGAGGCTGGCTGCCCCACCACCTATCTGAGTTGTTGAGGATTAAATGTAATAGCAGCTTTAAACTACTTCCTTGGCACATCGTAAATGGCCACAAAAAAAAAAAAAATGTTAGTCAATATAAATATCAAAAACAATATAAAACAAGCCAAGAGTTTCTGGTAAAGAATTTAAATATTTTACCTGTTATATGGTTTGTGTTTTGAAAACACTGCCCAGTACAAGCACTTTTTAACATCTGTGGAATTTTATGTTCTAAAACTACATTGGCCGACACAGGATCCGCCAGCCACATGTCACAATGGAGTAACTGAAATGAATCTAGTCCAAATTAAAATGAATTCTTAATGTAGAACAACGCTGAATTTTTAAGGTTTAAGTACAATAAAATATATCTTACTGTATTCTATGTATTACATATATTTATTTTTATATATTATACATATACTGTATCTCAACAACTTTACATTGATTACATGTTGAGATGATGGTATTTTGGATCTACAGTGTTCACTAAGGCTATTAAAGTTGATACCACTTTTTTCTTTTTCTAACTTTTTCATTTTATTTTTTTCAAATTTTTATTTAAATTATAGTTAGTTAACATATAGTGTAATGTTGGTTTCAAGAGTAGAATTTAGTGATTCATCACTTACAAACAGCACCCAGTGCTCAACAGAAAAAGTGCCCTCCTTCATCCATTTGTCACATCCGCTGCACACCTCCCTCCAGCAAACTTCAGTACCTTTTTTTTTCTTTTATAATGTCACTCTGAGGAAATTGTAAATGATATGGGTTACATGATATTTCTATTAGCACCGAAAGTATTGGCAGGAGGTATGATTATCTTCTTCCATACTTAAGCCATGACATCATTCAGTGATCTGCTTTGGATTTTCTAAATAATTTCCTCAAGGCTTTTGTATGCTTATTTTAGAAATGTCCATTTGCCCTTTGGGGCTTGGGAGACTGGATGAGAGAGATGGAAGTCTCTCTCTCTGTGTCATTGGCTCTGGCTTCTTAAAGAACCATAATTACAGCTTAAACTGTATAATATGGACTTTGTGAATCCACATTCTGGAAAGTAGCAGGGAAGAACATTCCAGGGCCCCATGTCCAGGGTATAATGAGTTCTAGGAGGAGAAAACACCATAGTAATTAAAATGAAACATTTAATCTTCAAATCTCTGAAACATTTTGGAACCATGTTCTCAAAGTCCTTGGGAAAACCTGAAATTAAGACAGCGAGTTGAGTCCTGAGGGAAACCAGAGTGAATTCTGACTCATGAACCTCAGCAGGACAGGTAAATTGAAACAGAGGTTTTGAGCTTTTCTCATATGAGAGTTTTGAATTAAAAAACATTTAATGTTTGGATTCTTCTGTAATATTTCTCTTGATGTTCCTGCCTGAAAACAAGGCAGTTGTGAGGTTGTGTTAGAAGGTTGTCACCTATGACCAGCAAAGATAAATTTTATTAACTGCTATTCTTGGTTGTCCAGAGGACTCTGGCTTACAATTTAAGGTTTCTACCTAAGTGACCTTGTTTTCCTGAAGTAACAGAGTTGAAATTGATACCACTTAGTATATAATATATTTCTGAATGGTAATTGGGACAGAAAATTTTTACCTGGGGCAAGAGACTTTTTTTTATGAAAGAGCATAGAGTATTTGATAAAACAAGTATTTGATTTATTTTTGTGTGCCTCTAAAAACTATAACACAGATCAATGAGTGTAATGATAATACAAAAACTCCTCTAATTTAGAGCCATCTATGTAAAAATTATCAATAACTTATCGCAGTTTATGAGCTAGCTCATTATGCCACTTTTCGGATGGGACACTGGCTTCAAACGGCATCATAACTGGTTAAGGATCATGCATTCGTAACGGGCCGCACTTGATCTAGATGAATAACCTAAAGCCCTCTCACTTGTCCCCTGGTTTGGAAATAAGAGGAAAGCAGATTTCCGCTCAGGATGAGGAAGCTTTTTAGAATTAAATGAGACTCTTTTAAATTAAAACAGAGTGTACATGGACAGGGCCACCTTGGTGAGCAGCCAGTTCCCCTCCTGGAGGAAATCACAGGGCCAAGGGTGTTACAAGAAGAGTCCTCTAAGGCTGGTTCTAAGGCTGCTTCCGACATTGAGACTAAATGATTGTCTTGTGCCTCCTTTTCTCATCAATAGTTTGTTTTTTTTTTTTTTTAAGAAAAGAAAAATGCTAGTAACAACAGAAAAGTTGTTGCTAAGTTGCAAAATGCCATATCATTAGGAATAGGCAAATGTATTCTTTTTTTCTTCAAGCAAATCAAATGAATTATTCCCTAAAACTTTCACTTAATTCAAATTAGTTACATTTTACTAATTCTATTAGTAAATAAATAAAAATGCAATTCATTGCTTTTTAGTCTCTAAGCAATTATCAACCAGGCCCAAACTCACCAACTGCAGGGCAAGACAAAATTAAGAAATAGTAGGTAGTAGGCACACCATAGGTTAGAGTCTGATGGTGAGGAAAAAATGTTCAGTCCAGTCATTATTTATCTCAGGATTTAAACAGTAACCGTAATTGTATTCTTTGAACACCAGGTTCCCACCCCACCCCCACCCCCACCCTCTCACCCCTACCCCCACCCCCACCTCGTAGTTAATTAGCTGGGCAGGTCTTAGAACAAATACCCACTCAGACACTGGGTGGTAGAAATGCTGTTGATAATTAAACACCACAATAGCATGGGGCCTATTTCAGGAGCAGGCGAGTGGTCCTGCCCCAGCCCGACGGCTCACCACACACTCACAGACCCTCTATTGTACTGGCTATGGCTGCTCAGAGGGATAGTTGCTTGGCTGGAAAAGGAACTGACTGCAGTAAGAGAGAAAAGACCAAACCTTGCAAACAGCTCAGGAATTCTGCACTCAAGAGAAAATACCCTGAGTGTGGAAGTAAAAGGGGAAGGAATCCAAGAAAAAGAGAAGTAGATGGGCAGGAGAACCAATTACATGACAGACATAGTCTTTCTAGTTTCTGTGTCTAACCAACCACCCAAAATGAGCTTACTATCCTCATGCCAAATCGATGGCAATTAGAAAATTGCAATACATAAATACGAGGTAATTTGCATTCCATTTTATTTAGAGGAAGTTCCCTGGGTTCTTTGAGGTTTTTAAGAAAATCCTGGATAATAATGTCACCTACTTGGGTTGCAGTTTCTTCATCTTTATAATAGGCAAGTTAAAAAAAAAAAAAACAGTATTAAAATAAGGAGCTTAAAATGTTCTCATTCTAGGGTGGCAAAAATAGGAAGGGGGCTCTCAGAATAGTTTGCAAGGTGTCGAAAAGCCCAAACTTCCCACCATCACTCAAGATAAAACTACACAGTCTAATATAATTATCATATTGCTTTTGCTTAAAATATATTAACCCACTTTGCTAGGTTGATTATCTCATACTGAACAGATGTGACTCTTGGCAGTTATATAGGTCATTAATAATAGGGAGAAAACGATTACTTTATAAGTTAGCTGATTTGGTAGTCAGTAAAGAAAATCTTTCAAAATACAGTGTTTTATTAAGCTATTTAAAAAATCCATAGAAAAAAATAGTAAACATTTTGCTGGACGAAATGATTGGAAACCAGTGGCTCGGTTAGTGCCTCTTCTGCTCGTCCGTCTAGCAACAGAGGCAAGTAACCAACGGCACCTGGAGACTTAGCCTGGGGAAAAAGTGGGGGGAAGATTTCTATAAAGTACCTCTTTTTTTTTTTTTAAGTTTTCAATTTGGGGGGAAAATTTCCATTCCCCTCCAGAAGTGTTTGTTTTAATTTTTAAATAATATGGCTTCACCAAAATCTGTGTGGAGAAACTGATACCCCAGGAAGATGTACATATTTATTCTGTGGCTCCAGAGATGCCCACTGCACCCCACCACCAGCACCATATTATGTTGGTGCTTAGGTATTCTAGTTTGAGAAGCACGAGGATCTAGATGATCTTGGAAAATTCACCTGGCTATAAAATTGAATAGATTTTCCTTTAGCCTCTGAAGAGGCAGCATGTTTTACCTTAAAGATATGGAATCCCTTCACCACTATAACTCAGACAGTGTCAAGGCCACAGCCTCGGAGGAAAGGGAAAGTGTGGGAACAAAGCATGTTGTGCTAAGAAAAGCAGGAAAAATTTCAGGGGCCAAGCACAGCTCGAGAGAAGCTGTCCATCTGAAATGCCACCTGGAATTCACACCAGTAATAACTGATGTGGATATAAAAATTAATAGGGGGATTTCATAGTATTAGAAAAATTTATTTTTATAAATCATGTGTCTATCACCCAAGTGTTGACACATGCATGCAATTCAAACATCAGGCTTACAATAAAAGGCTCACTGAATGACTTAGCAAGGACAATTCCCCCATTTTCTCTATAATTTGGAGTGGAAGGAGGAGGGGGGCCGTGGGTAGAGGGTGCAGTTACTGGGTCAATTAATCAACCTGAGAACTGTGACACAAACCCTGACGCCTAACCTATGTCTAAAAATACACAAATGTATACGAATTTGTTTTCAGCTGTCAATGCCTATATTTAGGACCTTCCCAGCAAGGCTATAATGAGACTGTGTTTGAGGCCTTCAGTCATAGCAGACTCTACCATTAATCTGAAGTTAGTTAAATTAACAGCATTTAGTACTGACTTGTCAATCTCCCTGCTCCAGGAAATTGCACCTTGAGGCTACTAATATTGCCAATTTTTCCACTGGAGTATGCGCCCGTGTGTGTGTATGTGTATTTTTTTTCTCCAGAGCCTCCACATTCATATGCCATCATTGCTTCCCTACGTCCACAGCACTTACATTATCATTTATTCTGGCCTCCTTTAGCCTTCCCAGGGGATTCTGCATAGTGTAGCTGCTCAGTGAAAGAGTTTTTTAGCTTTATATTTATTTGTTTATTTTTCTGTCATGGCTCATGACTGAGGCTTTAAAAAAAGTGTGACGGTATTCAGAGTACATGACTGACTGCTACAGCAACATTCATTAACCATGAGAAATCCGCAGCAAAACACAGTCCCGAGTGTTCTAAACAGCAACTTGAAAAAGAAAGAAGAAAGAAGAAAAAAAAAAAGACTTGACTAATTTTTCACTGACCTCATCTGTAAATAAATTGAGACTGATGGTGAGCAGGGGCAATAATGAATCAGTATTCATTTCCTGTAATCAGTACAAACATGCCTATGAACGCAGAAAGTATGAATATATAACCACCTAATTTCCATTTCAAAGTACACCTAACAAATTCTCACTTGAGTTATCTTCATAATTTTCCTCCCTTAATTAGAAGAATGAAATGTTTGGACTTCTTTCCCACCCACCAGGGGGAAATACTGTTTTGGTCACATAGTGTGTCACACACACATTGGTGACACAGCCGTGGAGCTTGCTCCTGGTCTGTTCCATTCTTTGTGCAGTTCCTTCCACACACCTTGCTGAGGCTGTTGCCTCCTTACCACTAACTGGGTCTTCCCAAGTGACCAAGGGACCACCAAGGCAGCCCTCAAACATGTGGGAGCCATGAGGAAACCCCAGAAGCAGCTTCCCAACCTGACACATGAATGTGAAACACTGTGTCGCTGTCCTTAAGATTCACTGGCACAAGGGCAGGTCAGGTAACCAGTACGATGTAAATTTCATGGAGATAATCATTTATGAAGTAAAACAGAAATACCAAACTGTATAATCTCTCTCAGCAAGAAGAGTAGTAGAACTTGCTGTTGAGCATGGGCACCTCCAGAGACCATTCCTTCCCTGAGATCATGACCAGAGATAGACTTGTTAAGACATCATAGTCTGATCACACCCAGTCATCAGATCTCACTAGTGCTACTGTGGTGGTGGGAGTGGAACTCTTCATCAGCAATAAATAAATTGGTTAATTACAACACAATGACTGACACCACTAAGACATCGGTACACAAATGTGAGCTGGGCAGAATGTTGGTAAGAGCAGAACATTCGAATCAGATTCTACCTGCCCCCCCCCCCCCCCCAAA
>PITA01000387.1:144627-171630 GCA_004023965.1 Spilogale gracilis | reverse complement strand
TTCCTAGACAGCTATTTGGGGGTGCATATGACAAGAGGGCCCCAGGGCAATGAAAGTATCTTAAATTGATGGACTTACCATTTAATCTAGTTGTCAGTGTCACCACTTAGACTTTGTCAGGTAAGTCAGTTATTTAATAAGGAATATTGATCCCATTTACCCCAGGGCATGTTTTAAACCCCAGAGTTGAGTCTTAACTCCCCTGCCCATGAAGCAGCATTCCCCCAGAAAGAGAAAGGAGTCACCCATGTCTTTCCCTGCAGTTGTCAGCCTGGAAAGCCGAGCACTGCACCTTACCACGCTGGTGCAGGAAGCCCAGCAGAGAGTGAGTGAACTGTCTGCCCAGGTGGAGAACGAAGGACCCAGTCTGGACAGCACAGAGAAGGAGAAACAGCTGAGAGCTTGGGAATGGAAGTGTCGGCTCTATAGACGCATGAGGACTGGCTTCGAGCATGCCAGTGAGTATAAAAAAGAGCAGCTATGCATTTAACTAGAAGCCAGGTTGGTTGGAGACAGCCAGGCCTTCTTTTACTGATTCCCCCCCTCCCCTCTGCCACTCTGCTCCAGGATCATGGATGGCCGTTGTCAGCCTATTTGGAGTGAGGGTTCTGGGCGGCTGTAAAAGGATCTTTTGTCTTGCTGGATTTTCTGGCTCCCAGTAAGTTCTCTGACCACAGCCATGAGGCTTCAGTGCTGCTGGCCTCTCTCCACCATGTCACACTCATCTAGTGCTTTCCACCCGATACGCCCCAATGCCTAATAACCTGGATGGTCTGATACCCTAAGTGGCTATATTTTGGGATGGGGAGGTGGAAAATATTTGTTTGCCTATTTGTCCAGTTTCTGCCTCCAACCGGAGTTTAAGTTGTTTTCAACTCTCTACTGCATTTTTTATAGAGAGCTTATGTAAACCGACCTTCAGTTAATACGCGCCACAGAGGATAGTCAGTCAGCCCCTGAATTATGCTTTGTCTGCACTTCCATTCTTTTCATCGATTCTTTTTGTTAGTTTTAAGAAAAGCCGTGTTTCTGGATAATGCTCATTAGCACTGGAAGGTATGGCGTAGAGCAGTCCCTAATACAAAAAGTATCAAATCCAAACACTTGGGAAATATTAAAATCTTGTTCCAAAAGGAGATCCTATTTAAACAACAATGAAAAAATTAGACTTGAGAATTTAAATATAAGGGAAAGGATGAGTTCATTAATTTGGAAATATCTGCTTCTGCTTTGCGCTATAGATGAAGACCAAAGGCAGTGAAAATCTTGTTCTCTGAAGCGGTTCTGTATACTAAGGACTGCATCTAAGCCTAATCCTTTCTCTGAAAGCAAACAGCTTAAGCAACATTAATGAAAGTTTGCTTTCAAAATTATCAATCTCTGCAGCAATGCAGATACATGGGGGTTTTTTTAATTAAAAAAAAGACATTCAGCAATTGTTTTAATAAATGCATCTGCAATTGTGCCTCATTTAGGATAGATTAGTACTAGGAGCAGTCACAGTTTTAGATTTACTGCCATTTGGGAAGGAATTTTCTAAATCACAAAAATGCCTTTTGGGTATTAAGGAACACCTAGAACTATCATGAGTCCTTTAAAACCCAAGGTTATTGGGTATGACATTCATGTGTGAATTCTTTTTGAGAAAATATTACTTGATGTAATAGGAGGCAGCATGAATGAAGGCAGGTTGGCATTCTATCCCGGGAAGAGCCCAGAAGCAGTCATCCAAAGCCATGGGCCTTTGTCCTGTTTGTCTTTGCTGTGTCCTTGAACAAGTAGTGTGGCCACTTTGGACTGCAGGTTCCTCATCCTAAATGGGCACATGGTCTGCTTACCTTTTCTACCCAACAGGGTTGCCAAAAGGCTCCGATGAAATGATTTCCACGGAAGTACTTTATGAAATGTAACAGTCTCTATCAACAGCCAGTCCCTGCTAACAGTTTCTGGCCCCCTCTCCACTGGTCCAGGCCAATCTCCTGTTGTGTTTCCAGGATACTTTGAGAAGGCTTAACTGGTATTATTTATCCCTTCAGAAGATGTTCTAATGCTCAAATAAGACTACGATGGCAACAAATAAAGGCCATTGAGACTTCTAATGAAAATGTTCAAAAGCAAAAGCTATTAGGCTCTACAAACAAATGTTTCCATAGTGTGTGTTTCAGGGTATCCTTTGAAGAGGTAGAAACATTGTTTAAAAAGGATTTGTGATATTAAGATCTTTCTATTTTTCCTTCTGTCCCAGGAGCCCCTGAGGTGCCGACCAATGCCTGTCTCATGGTAACCAGCAGCACGGCCCTCACCGTCAGCTTTCAGGAGCCTATCAGTGTCAATGCAGCTGTAGTAACCAGATATAAAGGTACCACTCTCCAGATTGTTTTCTATTGTTTGGGGATCAGTTGTGCATTTTGTATGTTTGTTTTTCCTTCCGATGGGATTTTTTTCTGTCTCATGTACTATTTGAGTTGAAATATTTCCATAGACACTCATGTGCAGAGCAAAAGGTTAATGAGAATAAGTCACAGAGAGAATGGACCACAGGACCAGGCTGTCATTATTCCATGGCCCTCCAAAATATTTATTCTTGCTTACAGAGGGCCTGTTTTGTGAATAGTATAGGTTTGGGGACAGGACTAAGTAGGGCACATGGAAGAATCAGTCTCCATCCAAGGAACACAGGAGGTGGGATATAGAACATACTAAGTAGCAGGGCATATGAATTGATATGTGTAATAGCAAGTAAACTAGGGTTAAGGATTTTAAAAATCCATATATATATATATGAAGGACACTGGGGGTCAGAAAAGAAAGAGGGAAGTAACGTGATAGGATCAGAAAAGCCCCAAGGTACAGGTAGCATTTAGCTTTCAAGGATGGCTAGGATTTGGACCAGAAGATGCTGATGAGGAAGTAACCTCCAGGTGGGGAGAACGATGGGCACAGTTTTATACCTGTGAAGCAAGAACACACTGGGACAGGCAGAAGAGAGTGTGGGAACCAGTCATGGGTCGAGGGGAGGTGAGGGTTCATGAGAAGGCGCAGTGAAACATAAGAGCAGAGAAAGAAACAAGGGCAGGAGGCAGGGGCACACGGAGACCTGAATTCACAGTTAAGGAGTTTTGACATTAATGGTGAACTCTGCAGAACACTGAATAAGGTAGGGACAGGATCAGAGGTAGATGGTGAAAGATTTGGGTCGCCAGACTGTCTACAATGTACCAGAAGAGATGTGGGCCAAGAATGGGGAGTTAGGCAGCCAGCCAGGAGAAGCCATGACAGCCTGACGTGAAAGGAGAGAGGGAGCCCAGGGGAGACAGACAGCCGAATGACACTGTGATGGGAACAGCCAAGGCTACAGAGTGCCTACTGTATACCAGCCACCTTGCCAAGCCATCGTCTTACTAACTCCATGTGATCTTCACAAGAGCCCTAGAAGTGGGCACTGTTAGGATTTCCACTTTGCATATGAGAAGACTGAAGCATTGAGGTTAAAGGATTTGCCTAAAGACACAAAGCAGAGCCAGAAGTATCACATTATGTGGATTTTCAAATGTGGTAGACAAAAAAAGAGTGAAATCGATTTTCCTGACTCAGAAGGACATGTGGAAATAGCCTTAACAGTCCTAAAACCTGATCACATCCTCCATGCATATATTCCAAGATGCCAGCCCATAAGGCAGCAGTCCTAAGTCCAAGTAGTGTGTGCACCTATGTCCTTCCCAGGGCCTATTCCCTGGGAGGATCTCCTAGGTGTGCAAATATTACACTGCCCACACCCTGTAGCTTTCTGAGGTACTTGGAATTTTCCAGATAACTCCACTCTGTACTACCTTAGGTAAGGCAACCTAGAATTGGTTACCACTCTGGGTTTTTGGTATCAAAGAGAAGGCAGCCTGAGGGTACTAGTGACAAAAAACAAATGAAGCCACCCAAGGTGGCCTCCCACAGCCATCTTTTGATACAATTTTGATACTTTGTCTTGGTTGGCTGCTCTGCCAAGACTTCCTGAGCTTCAGAGCCAGGGTTTGGAGGCAGTCTCAGACTTGGACATTTTCCTCTTTCTCTACCTCTCTCCAGCTCACGGTGGTGATGAAGGGTTTCATCAGTGCTGCCAAACTCGACATTTTCTTCTTGCATTTGATTAGTGAGCTATCGGGAGCTAATTTATCCAGACTGTCAGCTATTTAATACTTGACCATCATGCCAGCAAGTTCTATCAGCATTCACATATTAACACGTCTCATCTCAGGAGACTTGCGTTTGGGTGGGGTTGAAATGAAAGCCACAAGTGAATTCTGTTAGTTACTGGAGGGGATTAATTAAGCATTATAAATAGAATTGTCTGTTGCATTATAGAGTAGGTTTCCTTCTGTTAATTTATAAGGTCATAAATTGAGTCCTTAACCTGACCACTCTTGGGGGTTATTTAAAACAGCTGGCAGCCTGCTGTACCCAGAGACAGCAGGACAGTTTTTAATTCAGTTGAAGTAATTATTTAATTGCGGAAATATTAGCAAAATTACCCTGAAACAAGGCTAATTATTTTGTGTGCTTAAAAAAAAAGAAACAGTTGAGAAATCCACAGAATGAAATGTCAGTTATCTAATTGGTTAGAGGGAAGGTTTAACCCTACAGTATTTAGGGTTTGGAAAACATCTCACACTGCTCTTGAGAATTTCTGGGTTCACAAAACCTCAAGCCTGTTTTGACAACTGGATGTTCTCCCCCTTCACGCTGAAGCCTTTGTTTCAAAGAAAATTTGAATCCTTCTGTTTCTCACGTATGTACACTCAACTCATTAAGATGTTCTAGTTTTTTTAAGGGTTTGTTGATATCCAGAAATCTTTTTAAGAACATCTCTTCATACATCCTCTTCAGGGCCTATGAAAAGCATCTCTTCGTAAGTCCCCTGGGCCATGCACCAGGCCACTTGCCATCACAACTTAACCATTAAAGGCATCAATTTCAGTTTAAGACCCAGAAGCAGTTTTGTGTACAACCCACTGGAGTCTTCTGCTGCATCTCCCTTAAATGCAAGAAAGTGAGACTAAGAGAGCGAGTATTTCGAAGTGTTTCTTCCTTGGATTCAAAGAGCACTGGCATCTTTGGTCCCATCTCACCAATTTCCATGGCTTACAGAGCCAGACTGGAGTTATTTCAAACGCTTTGATGTTTTGGACAATTGCCAGAACTTCTCCCCCTTGCCTTGGGTAACCTGCCTGCAGCTCTCATTGGTAGAGGATATGCCATTCCTCTGCAGTCCCAAACAGAGAGCATGTTCAAAAATGATGTTGCTGCTCTTTGCCGGGTTGGGAATGGAAAGGAAAGTATCCTTTTTAACAGATGCAGTGCAGCATCTGTTTTCCGTCCACAGGATGAATTCTTTTCTATCTTTATTTTAAAAGCAGGGCTTGATATGGTCACCCTTCGGGCTTTGCCAATGATGAGATGCTCCAGTAGCTGCCCCAGTGGGTGTGGGCAGTACACTGGTTTGGGTGGTGCCCTTCCCATCTCTTCTTACCTCATTCTCCAACAGATTAGAAGCCACCACCTTAATTCCTTCCTATGGAGAATTGTAATAGCTAACTATTTAACCCTTCTCCATTTGATGGCATTCTCTTAAAAAAACACACACACACACAAAACAAAACAAAACAAACAAACAAACAAACAAAACCTGAAAAGCATTTCCCCTTGAAGGGATTGCCAGGACCTTTCAGGAGCTGGTAATGTGTCTGCTCCTGCAAAGACTAGCTGGTGCTTCTGCCAGCTGCCACCTCCAACTTCTTTCCCAGAAAGAAAGCCAAAGAATTCCTCAGAGATGTCAGGGGGCACTGCAGATTCTAGAAGGGAGAGTCCACCATTTGTCCATGGAAATCCTAAGGGTTGACAATTTGTAATAGTAGTGTGAACTAGACCATAACTTAATCACGTTGGCCATCTTTTCACAAGACTTAAGAAAAAACTGACTTTGTGGCACTTGGATGCACACTGATTAGTATTTATATTATTTTTACCCCTTCTATTATTTTTCCCTACTACACCTTATAATTGGAAAGAGAAAAGTGCATTGCATTAGAGACTGTAATTATCTTCCATGTTTAAATAATTGAAGAAGTAGTCTGTTCCTAAGCATGAGGTAGCTACACTCCTCAGTAGATTGAAGTGATTCGATTTCACAAAACAAAAGGATTCATCATTTTAGTTGGCCTGTTTGGGCAGGGGTGAGACCAGAAGTTTACAGATGAGAAGCAACAAGGAGAGGCAGAAGATATTATGTCCAGGGGACAAGAAACTCACTGTGCTAACATTTTTTGCATACAAGTAAGTGAACGGAAATAAATTCAGCAACTAAAAGTATGATGAGGAAAAGCAGCAGGTCCAGTGAGAGCAAGAGAATGGCAACACTACTCAAATTCTTTTATCTATGCTGCTGCGGCTTTATAGGTCACTTCTCAAATTCCTGCACTGGTGGCTGCGCTGTCAGGGTCCAGCCAGCTGACTCTTCAACCATCGTGTGAACCACCTTAAAACTCTTCTCCAGTATAGTATATTGTAAAGCATAGCCTTTTTGCATTTTATTCATTTAGGCAAGTTTTTAACCCTCAAACAGTACAGTACAGGTTATATAAAAGACAAAGTAAAAGGTTTACCCTTTCCCCAATGTCCCATCCCTGTCACAAATCTGATCTGTTACGAGTTCCATGTATGGCTTTACAAATCCTTTCTTGATGCACACACCTACATGTATAAGCACACAGATGTATAGGTTTGTGTGCTAAAATTATCACACTGTCTATACAGCTAGATTTATTTTAAGGTATTTATTTGTGAAAAAGAGAGAGAGCACAGAGGGAGAAGGAGAGGGAGAAGCAGGCTCCACGCTGAGTGGAGAGCCCCATGCGGACTCCGTTCCAGAACCCTGAGATCACCACCCAAGCTGAAGGCAGACACTTAACCAACTGAACCACCCAGGCACCCCTAGATTTATTTTTAATTCAGCAATGTGTCATATATATCAAATATATGTCTATTATCAGTGTGTTTGGATTTTCATTCTTTTTAATCACTGTACAGTATTCCTATTTAGCTAGAGGTGCCATAATTTATCTAATCATTCTTCCACTAATAAGATAGAGGTTGTTTCCATTTTTTTTTCCTATTATATAATATTGCAATCTTTGTGTCTCTGTTTTACTTGGGACAGTATTTTCTTCTGGGACTATTAACTAGAAGTGGAAAACTTTATGCAGTCCCATTCTTTGTTTCATTCACCTCTCTATAGCCATTGTTAACCTTAAAAATAAAACCATAAATAAAACAACAAACAAAAAACCCTCAGTCGTTTCACCAGGGCAAAAAAGTGGGGGAGGGGGGCAGGCAGGTATTTAGCAACCATACAGAGCTGCAACCTTGCAAGTCAGGATACTGAAGCTACAAGTCTAGAGAAGAACACCCTTCAAAGAGGAAACAGGGCAGTTGCGCAGGGCTGTTATAAACAAAAACTATTGGAGTAAACTGGGAATTTGAAGTATACTGGCTTTTCATTGGCTGAATCATGAGGTCTCTGATTGGCTGTACCGTTGCTTGGGGGGAAAAAAACGTTTCTTCCTGCTGGGGTAAATAAAGTAGTAGGTGAAGTACTACTGACTTTCAAGGTACATCTCTTCCTGCTGGGTCCATCTCTTCCTTTTGGATCATTGGCAGTAAGTGGTAGGGTGTAAGAGCTCCCCCTTCAGGCCTCCCCAATCCATTTTAAATGGTGTTTCCTTTTATTAATGTTCACACCATATAGTAACTTCATAGTATTTTAACATCTGGTAGGGCAAGTCCCTCCCCATGGTAATCTTTTTCAAAATGTTACAGTTGTTTGTATACATGTTCTCTTCCAAATGAATTTTAGAACTGGTTTGTCAAGTTTAAATTTCAAAATCATATTGGAGTAGCATCATATTCTTAAATTAATTTGGAGAGCCTTTCTGTCCAAGACATGTCCTCCTAATCAACTTGAATTTTATGTATTCAGGAAAATTTCATAATTTTCTGTAGATGGGCTTTCACTTACTGTTAAATTTCGTGTGAGATCTATTTAACAGGTTTTATGGCTATTATGAATGAACTCTCTTTTCAAGATATAGTCTCTAATTGGCAATTTGAGGGACAATAGAAAAGCAAGTGAGTGCTAGTTCAAAAGAAATTTTCAGTTGGTTGCTTTGCTGAACTCTGAGTAAGAATGGTTGAGGTTTTTGTAGTTTTTTTTTTCTTCAGTAGATTGTCTTACATCTTATAATTTTTTTTTTTTACATCATCTTCAAGTAAGATCATTTGTCCTTCCTTTCTGGTACTTTCTGTTCTTTCTTGGCTCTCACTTTATTAACTAGAGTCAGTATGGTTTCTAGTTCCCATTACATTATGCACAGTAAGTGGGACAGATTACCGTGCTGCTCTTACCTGCTTTGGTCAACATGCATCTAATATTTTACCAACAGGTGTGATGGCTAGGATAGGCATGTGGCAGGTAACCTTTACCAAATTAAGTTCCATGTGGATTATGATGAATGATACAGTACTGAACATATTTAAGTCTCCGCTGTGATCCTGGTCCCTTTAGTATTTCAAGTCATGTATTTGTGTCCTTTCTTTTAGAAATGTTGAACATTTGTCTATTTTATTGTTTTGAAGAGTTAACTTTTTTCAACCATAAAACCTTTTTCTTGTTTATCTCCTGTTTTGTTAATTTCTGGCTTTAGCTTTGCCAATTCCTGCTACTTTCTGTTCACTTACTTTATTCTTTCTTTCCCAGTTTTTTTTTTTTAATTTGAAAACTTACTTGTTCCTTTTTTTTTCTTGTTTTCTAATCCATATATTTAAGGCTGTAAATTTCCCCCTACTATTTTGTCCATATCCAAAAAGTTTAAAGTGAGATGTAATCATTTATTTATAAATAATTCATCATTTCCACTTTAAGCAGCGTTTTTAGGCAAGCCATTTTAAACTTCTAAGTGGCCATATTTTTTTGCTGCCTTTTTAAGGTTAATTTCTAATTTTATCATAGTAAGAAAAAATTTTAATGTGCTCAGTATACTGTTGAGCTATTTTAAAACTCTTACCTGTAGCTAACCAATAAATCAGTGTATATGTACCATCATTGGTGTTTGAAAAGAATGTGTAAACTCCACTGGGTATAAAGTGTGAATGTGTCTGTGTTGTTTAAATCCCTGTCTTTTTCTAAAGTGTTTGTCCCTTTGATCTTTGATCTCTGAGAAGCTGCTTTATTTGTCTTGCTTAATGCTGTCTGCTTCAGCTTCTATTTTGTCTGTAATTAACAGTGCTTTCTAGGTTTTCATTTGCCTGCTGCCTTTCTGTCTTCCTGTTTTTAATCCTTCCCATGACATTTGAAAAACATTTATTTCTTACAAAGGGTATACAGTTAAACTGATTTACTCAGACTGCAAGTTTGTCTCTTTATCTACACTTTTTATTTTTGTCCAAAGTGATCTAATAATGGGATTAAAAATTGTACTAAAAGGCTTATAATTAAAAAAAAGTTATGTGCTTCATTCTCTCACCCTTCTCTTCAGAGCCAGTCAATTTTCATTCTCCTAGTTCTTATAATCATGTCTACTTTCATTAATAATGCTTCTGTGGCTCTTTCTTGATGCGGCAATTGCAGGTCTTACATATGCGATTATAACTATAACAGAAAAGAATTTGACTCTCATAATACCACACTCATCTGCACTTCCTTATTCTCCCCACCTAATTTTATTTCCATTTTTAGGTAAGTCAGCAATGTTTATATTATTATAAATGTGGACATTTTTGGTTGTTGTTTTAACTAAAATCCTGACTTTATACAGGTAACTTCAGTTTCCACCTGAGGTGTCTGTCTCTCTCTCTCTCTCTCTCTCTTTTTTTTTAAGATTTTATTTATTTGAGAGAAAGAGCCAGAGAGTGTGTGAGCAGGAGGGGCGGAGGGAGAGGAAGAGTGAATCCGAGGCAGACTCTACACATTGAACACGGGGCTCAATCCATGAGCTCATGACCAAGCCAAAATCAAGAGTTGGATGTTCAACTGATTGTGCCACCCAGGTGCCATGATGTGTCTTTTTTGTCCCAGGATCTCATCCAAGACCCCATATGACATTTAGTTATCCTATCTCCTTCAGTTCTTCTGGCTGACAGTTCCTCAAGCTTTCCTTGTTTTTGATGACCGTGACAATTTTGAGGAAGACTGCAGGTATTTAGTAGAATGTCCCTCTTCTGGATTTGACTGATATTTTTCTTCATGATTAAACTGGGGATGTGGGTTGGGGGCAGAAGGCCATAGAAGTAAAGTTTTTAGCCATTTTCACCCCATCATATCAAGAGTACATGCCCCCAGTATGACTCATCACTATTGATGCTGACCTTGTTCACCTGGCTGTGTTTGTATGGTTTCTTTACCGTAAAGTTATGGTTTAACCCCTCCACCCTGTATTCCTTGGGAGGAAGTCACTGTGTGAAGCCTACACTGAGTGTGTAAGTGTTGACTCTGCAAAGTCAAATGTAATATTTCCTTAACTATCTATTTCCTTCAAATCTCTATTTGCCTCTTTTCTTTCCTATCCTGCTTGCCATTATCATATTCAAAATTTGTTTCAAATAACCCTATCAGAGTAGTACCTACTTTCCCTCCTCTACTACTACCTATTTATGTTCCACTATATAGTAATAACTCATTAGGTTTGCACTGAGCAAATGCATATTAAAACTACAGTGAAAGGGGTGCCTGGGTGGCTCCATCAGTTTTTGGCTCAGGTTGTGGGGATGGAATCCTTCAGTCTTTGAACTGCGGCTCCTTGCTCACTGGGGAGACTGCTTGAGATTCTGTCTCTTCCTGTCCCTCTGCCCCTTCCTACTCTCTCCCACGTGCTCTCCTCTCCCCACCCCCCCAAATAAATAAATCTTCAAAACACACAAACACGGGTGCCTGGGTGGCTCAGTGGGTTAAAGCCTCTGCCTTCAGCTCAGGTCATGATCTCAGGGTCCTGGGATCGAGGCCCTCATCAGGCTCTCTGCTCTCTCTGCCTGCCTCTCTGCCTACTTGTGATCTCTCTGTCAAATAAATAAATAAAATCTTTAATACACACACAATGAAATTTTGCTTCGTGCCTATAAGAATAGCAGAAAATTTGAGAATAGTGAAAATATCAAATGTCAAGGATGGAGAGACAGTGGATTGCTCATACATTGCTGGTGGGAATGTAAATGATACAGGCACTCTGAACAACAGTTTAGCAATTTCTTTAAAAAAGAAACCATACAAGTACCATACATCCTACCAACTGATAGGCATTTATCCCAGAAAAATGAAAACTCATGTTCACATAAAAACCTATTTACAACTATTTTAGCAGCTTTAGTTGTAATAACCAAAAACTGGAAGCAAGTCAGGTGACCTCCAATTTGGTGAATGGCTAAACCAATGGTGGTACATTCATATCATGGAATGATATCTAGCAATGAAAAGGAACACATTACCATTATCAATACACACAATAGCCTGGATGAATCCCTCAAGAATTTTGCTGAGTGAAAATGGCAATCCAGGGCACCTGCGTGGCTCCGTTGGTTAAGCGACTGCCTTCGGCTCAGGTCATGATCCTGGAGACCCGGGATCAAGTCCCACATCGGGCTCCCTGCTTGGCGGGAAGCCTGCTTCTCCCTCTCTCACTCCGCCTGCTTGTGTTCCCTCTCTGGCTGTATTTCTCTCTGTCAAATAAATAAAATCTTTAAAAAAAAAAAAAAAAGAAAATGGCAATCCATAAAGGCAACATATCATATTGTTCCATTTGTATAACACTCTTGAAATAACAAAATTATAGGACTAAAGAACAGATTAGTGGCTGCTAGGGATTAAGGAGGAGAAGGAAATGGGTATATATGGCTTACTTTTTTGTCTCCTCACTAAGGGATATATTTTTAAATAATGTACCTTGTTTTTCTTTTAAAGGATTTGGACACAAAAATAGTAGGCAGGCATGTGTGTCGGTTTGGCATCTTGATTCAATCTCCAGGTCACTTCTCCCGCTTTCCCAGCCTGAATGCTCAGTAAACATGACCTAATACTAATATTACCCTAAGCCAACAGACTTATGAAAGCATTTCTGCTGTTTCAAAAAACTATGTAAGTTACCTAGGAACAAACATGAAACTGGGTTTTTATATCAGCTGGTGAAGGATTATTCCTGACAGTGATTTCATCTTCTTCCTGTTATGTTTAGAAAATCATAGATCCATAGAGTAATTGGAGTTTTTGGAATGTGAGCTTTCCCTTAAGGTATGAGTTCCTTGAAGGCAGAAATCTTGGTCTTTTATCCCTCTCCCCTCTTTATATTGCAGTAGTATTGACAGCCTTTCTGTTCTAAAAGATTTACCCCACCACAAGACCTTTGCACATGGCAATCCCTCTGCCTATAACATTGCCCCTCCCATTCCTTGACCTTACATCATTGATTGTTCAGGTCTCTGTTATAAAGTCATTTCTTCATACAGCACTTCTAAGTTTTAATGTAAATTATGCCTAATAAGTTCTACCATACCTTTTCAAATAATATTCACAAATTACAAACATCTATTCATTTTTGTGGTATTTTTGTAGTTTAAATATATTTCTTTATTACAGAACTTTTAGAGTCTCTAAAGTTTCTTTACCATATAACTTTTTAGAGTTTCTAATATATCTAGTAAATTATTTTCCAAATTTCACTTGGCCGTCATTCGATGTTTTATGGGAATAATGTTTCATGGAACCATGAGCATATTTAGAACATATTTAGAATTCTCAAAGCTGACCATTAGGATCACCTCAGGATCTGTGCCAGGGCCCCTTCCAAGACCAATCAAATCTGAGTCTTTGCAGGATAGGGACCCCCAAGCATAGATACTTTTCAAGAGCTGCTAGGTCATTCTAATGTGAATGTGTGGTCATGTTTCTAATATGGGTCCCTCCCATCAGTCTGTAAACCTCTCCTGTGAGCAGGGATGTTTTGTTCATCTCTGTATTCCTAGAACTTGGCACACGTGTGTGTGTGTGTGTGTGTAACATGTTTAGTTAAGTATTCAGTGAATTCATTATGAATGACAATGAACATGATAAATACAGTCCACCTATTTATGGGGCTTAGAGGTTACTGGGGAAAAGAAGGCTCAACAACATAAGAATTCACTTCATAGTATAAAAAGAGAATCAGGCCCAAAGTGTTGAGGCTAGAGTTTTTAACTGACTTTGTCCAGCACTGTCTTTGACCCTCACGTTACATCCCTTTGCTTGATCAGTCATCCACAGTTCTCTTCTTGGACCCACCCCCAACCCCCACCTTCAGTTTCATCCTTCTGTCACCTGTCGGCTCCCTTGAGCTCACTGTCTTCAACACACTTGCCACTGGGAAAGTTTCTGCAAAGGTGATCACATCAGTACTGAGTAGAGTATCTTATTTCTCCTCCTCTCCCTCACATACCCCTCCAGAACTTTGGAGCCGTGAAGTCTCTTGGCGGAGAGGGAAGCCCACCAGGCAGCTCTTTATTGCCACGCAACTGTGAGATTCCTCCCCACACTTCCTCCTGGGGAAAGTCAGCCTGCCAATCTACATTGAACAGTGAAGCAGTGCACGGTGATGTGCCAAGCCCCCCCAGACCCCCAGCCAGCCCCATCACCACCTCGCACCACCATCCCCACCCCTGGACTGAACAAACTGTATCACTTACCCCCTGGGAGCCTGGCATTTGCTGAGCCCAAACACCACAGGGGCTGGTGAGTTTCCAGTAGCCACAGACAGAGGCAGGTCTCCACTCAAGGCACAGCTCTGTCCACAACTGTCCAACTGGGCACACAGCTGGCACAGCAGGTGATGAGCCACTTCTGGGCCACTTTCTCTTCTTAGAGATTTTCCTCTTGATTCTATTTTGGCCAGATCCCTTTGCAGCATTATAGTTTGTCAATAGCCCGCGACTGCTTTCTAGAATTTCTCTCCAGGAGAAAGTGTGTTTTTCTAAGAAATAGGTGTTCTAGCCTAAAGCCTAATTTCATGTGAGGGCTCAAAAATGAAACAAAAATAATCACCCTTAAGTCTGGAAGCTGAGGGGCCTCTCCACTCCATGAGGAGTGCTTCCTTTTGGGAGGTGGGAGGCAGAGGTGGTCCTTTGTGCTTCTTAAATAAATTTTGCAAATTATAAAAATAATGTATGCTCCTTGTATCAGCCAGAGCCCAGCAGAAATAGAAGCATACTCCGCTTGACGTTTGAAGAAATTTTAGGGCGCCTGGGTGGCTCAGTGGGTTAAGCCTCTGCCTTCAGCTCAGGTCATGATCCCAGAGGCCCGTGTTGGGATCTCTGCTCAGCGGAGAGCCTGCTTCCTCCTCTCTCTCTGCCTGCCTCTCTGCCTACTTGTGATCTCTCTGTGTCAAAGAAATAAATAAAATATTAAAAAGAAAAGAAAATTTTAACGAAGGGATTATTTACAGAGAGGTGAGCAAGGTTCATGAATGGACAAGGGATAGCAAGGTACCCAGGGACAGCTACAATGGGAAGCTTTTATCCCCCCTACATTTGAGGGGAGAGGGGTAAAAGCTGGGGTGGGGGCACCAGTCAGGAGTTATGTGAAAGGACACACCTATTGCCAGACCCAGGAACCAGCTGAAGCCAACTAGATGTCAGAGGGCAAGGGGCCCTAAGTAACACAGTCCATAGGGATTAGCCTCATGGAGGTACAGAGCAGGTCAGTAACGATCAGTTTTTTCTGGTGAAAAGAGGGTGGGGGACAAAAGGAAAGACCAGTATAATAATTACAGAATACTGCAAAGGACAAAAATCATACGTGAAGAAACAAATTACCCTCAATCCTATAGGGCAAAGAAATTCAGTTTTTGAAGGAACTTTTGATATTTTTTGACCCCATCATCAGTTAAGACCATATATAATAATAGTGAACATCTGTCAAGCCCATACACCATGCCAAGTGTTGGATTAAGGCTTTCCAAACACTGTTTCTTCTAAACCTCACAGAGCCCTACAGAATAGGTATAATTTATCCTCTTATCATGACTGAGGAACTTGCTGAGGTCCTACAGCCATGCCAGAGCCCAGTTTAACCTTAGTCATCATCCCAGAGATGACCCCTTACTCTCAGTGACTCTGCTGTACGCCTTCTTTTCTACTTCACATCCCCATGTTGTCACTTCTGCTTTGCAGCTTTGCTTCAATCCATTCATACTGCATGGAATACATCAGTATGCATTTTACTCTTTTTTGGTCATTTGCTGTTCAAGTTTCTCCCAGTTGTTGCACTGTTACAAATGCTGCTGCCATGAACATCTCTATTTAGAGCATTTCCTGCAATCTGGAATGCTTCTTTAAAGGAGAATGCTACTCAGTTTTTCCCCCATTTTAAAACCAGTCTTCACTGTTCTATCATTTCAAATCACATAGTTGTAAATAGCTAAATGTGGACATGGAAAATAATATTAAAATTCTCCAATTCTATCACTCTACTCATCCCCAAAGAAAAGAAAAAGAAAATTAAGTAAGGGGAAGTGTAATGAGTCAGGGAGTCAAGGTACCCTAAACATCATTCAAGCAAGCTGAAGACCAATCAGCCCTACCTAATCCCACTGCCTTGGGTATTAAATGGGGACACATCCTCGAGCTGTGAGTGCATAACATCCAGGAAGTACTGCATACACATTAACCGAATCCAGATATATAGGTTTGTTTGTATCTCTCCTAGTCAACCACTTCTACTTCTTTTTTCTTTCATGGACCAATCTAAGTTATTTATTTAAGCCATCTCTTGCCATAAGCAAAGGGATGGAAGATCAGTATACTGGTTATCCATTGATAAAAGTAGGGAAGGTGAGCTTAAGGTCCCATATTCTCTTCCGTGTGCAGAGTCATGGTCCAAACCAGTGGTGGTCCCCATTGGGTGGTGGTCCAGGTTCTCGTTATTCATTTTCATAGCCAAGTGGAAGTGGATTCACGTGAGAGTTATGAAGTAGGGTGTAAGTACCATCTTTCCAGGGAAAGGGTTTGACCTGATGCGGAGATGGGGGTAGATGACAAACTCAGGTCTCTCATGCTGTCCATGATGCAACTTCAGGAAGATGTTTAGCATGCTCAACTCCCACACCAGGGAGTGCTACAAAGTAGGTGAGGGCCTTCCACTTGCAAGCTGAGCCCTACTCAGGGCACCACCATTTCTGACCTGGACCAACCACTTCTACTTCTGATGGGGTGTGTGCTAAGGATGACCATGGTAAATAGAAACAATTTATCAAGAGAACTCAGGTCAAACTGTTCACCGCCAAAGAAAAGTTTCCCACTGACAAAGAATTTAGGCTAGCCTACAAAGTACCTTGAATTCTAAAAATATGCACTCAATTTAGGGCAGTTCAGCTCATTCTTCAGTACTGATGAACTACTCAAGGAAAACGGGAAAAACTATTTTCTAGAAAATACCTAGATTCACTGTCAAGTTTGTCAAAGTCTTGATTTGTCTGTTCTATGTAGGGTGATGATGGCATGGTATAAACTACGTCAAAGTGCCAGTCTCCAGGAAGCTGTGACTTGTGAAGAGTCCTATTCTGGTAGCAGAGCATGGGTCGGCATTAAGAGGACATTTATACAGTGGAAGGAGCCCTAGACAGATAGTCAGGAGGTCACTGTCCTCCAGCTCTGCTCTAACAAGCTAGGTGACCTTTTTGGGTGAGTCACATCTCCTCTATGAACCTCAGTTCTGTCCTCTGAAGAAATGAGGGAATAAGACAGGATCAATGATTTTCACACTGATCCATGAAATCTTAGGTCTCCACAGAGATGTTGACGGGGCCACATGGCAGGCTGGAGTTGGAGGTGAGGAGAGCAGTGTGAGCTTTCCCAGACTCTGAAGTCTAAATAATTAGGTCTTCCTGTTGTATTCTTTCAGAGCACCATATAAGTTTCCCTTACAGTCTTTTTCCAGTTTTTAATTACATCTTTATCCAAATATGACTGTGCCTATTTGGTTCACCATTATAAACCCAATGACTAGCACAGTGCCTGGCACATGGTACATTATCATTCATTCATCCATACCTCTCATTTCTGGCCATGGAGGTGCTTAATAAACATCATAAACATGCAGATGATTAGTTTCAAAAGTATATATATTTTCCTCCTCTGCTTCATTATTAAACCATGTGAAAAGAACTATCTTTGAGTTCTGGGTTAGCCCTGACTCCTTAGAAACTGTTTGATCTTGGGCACAAAGGTCACAACTTCTCTGAGCTTTGGTTTCCTGGCTTGTTTTGTTTTGTGTTTTTCATAAAATGACTAGGTTTAGTCCTATGATCTCTCAGGTCTCCTTCTGCTCTAGCATTCTATGATTTCATGATTTTGTCCCTTCCTTGATCCAAAGAGGGTTAAATGAAGCTGAAGTTCCTGCACAGGACTTAGAATTCAGGAGCACAGAGAGAATCTCTGGGAATGAACGAGCTCCTGGGGAAGAGATAGAGAGTATCTTAGACATTCTCAGAAGTGGAACCATGGATTGGCAAAAACAGAAGAGGCAAGTCATCACTCTGCCACCTACTAGTTTTGCTGGTGATCTTGGGCAACACTTCATCTCCTCTCTGCACTTCAGTTTCTCCACGTGTGAAATGAGGACAGAAGTACAGAGCTGCCCCATGTGACATCATAAGGATCAAAACAAATGAGGCAGTATAAGTGAAAGTGCCTTGTAAATTACAGTGCGCTAAATATATGTTTAATATGAGGCTATCATCTTTATTATTAGGTCACCATCAAGGTCAGGATTCTAACACATTATAAAGCCGAAATAACTAGTTGTATACTGGTACATGATAAGCCAGTGGTTTAGAAGGGAAGCTTCTACCACAGGTAGCTCTAAATGCAGGAATTTAGTATAAGATAAAAGTAATCTCACACATAAGTAGGGGAAAGACAATCCAGTAAGATTACTGACCAGAAAAAGAAAATAATTGGACTCATGTCTCATGGTTTACTGCAGCATAAATTATACAAGGATCAGAGATTTCAATGTAAAAATGAAATGATGAAAGTTCTGGGGGAAAAAATGGGAGAAATACTTTAAAACTAGAATAGGAAAGGCCTTCATCATCACAATTCAAGTCCCAGAGCAAATTCAACCTCATGTGAACAAAGTATCTTCAGCAGAAGCAACTATAAGCAACATTAAAAAAGACATCATTTTATACAACAGACACAGACTCATCTCTCTAATATATAAATAGCTTTTGAAATCTATAAGGAAAAAAATTAGGGAAGAATAGTTCATACAGAAACACGGGTGGGTCCTAAGCAAATAAAAAGAAGTTCAAATTCTCCCATTATTGAAAGACATGCAATTTAAAACGAACTTACAATTTTCACCTTCCAGAAGGGCAAAAATTCAAAAGTTTTCATACACACTCTGTGGATTAGAGTCAAGAAAACTGTCACTTTCATAGAATGCTGATGGAAAAATACATTTTTAGAACCCTTATGAAGAGCAGTTTGGCAATATCTATTAAAATTACAAATGCAAATAACCTCTGACCCAGTCATCCATATTAGGATTATTTATCCTACAGATATGCTTAGGGATTTATAAAATAAAATATGCATAAGGTTATTCATATCAGCACCGTAAGAGTAAATTGTATCACATGCAGTTTTTAAGAGTACCTAAAATCTATCAGTAGAGTACTAATTAAATAAATTGTCACACACATCCATATACAGAATGTGGAATCTCATTATGTATTTATATGGAAAGATCTCCAAGATGAATTGTTTCCAAAAAAAAAAAGTTTGGATGAGTACATATATCTGCTTCCTGTTACATAAAGTGGTGTAGGGTGGTTTATATTCCTATTTGGTTGCATGTGAATTAAGAAACCTGGAAAGATACATAAGACACCAAGAACAGTGGATCCCTACCCTAATAGAATAATTACGTCTGGGAGAGTCTGGGAACTGGGAAGATGGCAGCAAGGGCTGAGTGAGACTTATCGCTATATCACTGGTTATACCTTTTGATTTCTGAACCATGTCACTCTATTCAAAACATTAAATTTAATAAAGGGACCAAAGGAAAAAAATGTTCATGGAATAAAGGAAAACAGAGTATGTCAAGAAAAGAAAAAGCAAAGGAAAGAAACCTGTGAGACCGAAGAAGCCTAGGAAGGGATTTACAGAAATAGGCCAGGTCGAGAGACACTCTGTATCCCATGAGTGGGGGGAAGAAAAGCCCAAGAGTACATCTCAGAGAGAAAGGGGACAAAATTTTTCTGTCAAGGTCCACAGTGTTTTTCCTGTGTTGACAAATAGGAGTGAATAATGCAATAAGCCAAAGCAGGTTAATTATTTCATATCTTTCAAGGAGCCAGAAAAAATATCTTTGGGGTACACGGGTAGCTCTGTGGGTTAAAGCCTCTGCCTTTGGCTCAGGTCATGATCTCAGGGTCCTGGGATCGAGGCCCACATCAGGCTCTCTGCTCGGCAGGGAGCCTGCTTCCTCCTCTCTCTCTGCCTGTTTCTCTGCCTACTTGTGAGCTCTCCCTGTCAAATAAATAAATAAAATCTAAAAAAAAAATCTTTGGCCATCATTTCAGTGACTATAGCGGGTGAATTTCATGCAGCAGGCTCCACAATTGTATGAAATAACAAATCTCTCCAAAGTATTGTCTTTTGTAGTGCTTATTTAAGCTATCAGGAAAGTGAGGAGTCTTATATGACAAGAGTGTTTACATATTTAATTGCTGTGTAACATTAGAACCAGAAAAACTCTCTCTTTAAGATGGGGAATATGTGACACATGCAGTTAATTTCCACATTAAATTACTGAATGAAAAATACACACATTATCCATTGCAACTGCAGGATTAGGTCAGGTCAAATTTTATTGCTTTTGGCCAAGGGCTTTTGTAAGACTTACAAGGCTAAGAGCAGATACAGTGTGATCTTTGGTATAAGTTATAGAGTTAGAATGAGGTTCTATGTGAGAAAATACGTAGCATTTCAGAGGTAAGCTCATGAAAGTCATCAGGAGACTAGCACATCCCCGTGTTGATTTAACTAAACTTTGTAAGATCACGTTAGTTTTGGTTTCTGAAACTGCCAAGGTTCATGTATCCACCTGACAATAAATAATCAACCTTTTCTAGATTGATCTGTAATGGATGCTAATTTGAATTACCCCCAGGAAGTTTCTGGCATAAGACCAAACAAACATGGCAAGGGCAAAAAGGGGAAGGAAATGTGGATAATACCCTAGCTCAGGGGTTCCAAAAATAAACATTTGTTGGGTTAAAAGTGTCTAATAGTATCTGCCTTCAAAGCTGGTTATGGACATGAAATCTGGAATGGGTTTAATTATTCTATTAGGGTAAAGAGAATTTCTGATAAAAAAGAGCATACCAAACACAGCATTTTGAACAAAGTGCTGTTCTTAGATTGGTTTATGTGAGAAATGCAGTAGAAGTAGAAGCAGAGTAACAGTCAGAAATATTTACTGAGCTCTTCCTATGGCCAAGCTAGTGTACATGTTATATGCATTGTCTCATTTAACGTCCCCAGCAATCTTAGGAGGCAGGTCTATCTACTTCATTGTTTAGATGAGGAAGATTAAGAAGCTGCCCAAGCTAAGCTAGGAAGGGATGAAGCCAGGCTACGTATTCCTCCAAAAGGCGGCATATCCGTAACATCATACTAAACCTCCATTTATATTAAAACACATTCAGGCTTTTATTGTTCTACAGTCACAGGTCAGAGCTTACTTATCATCAATAGGTTCTCTATATTTGATGGTGGCTTCTAAGCCATAGACTCAAATTAAGGGTATCCAATCTCTCCCAGCTCAGAACTGCTGAAGTATCAGAGGACCAAACATAAGATAGGAAAGAATGTGCAACACTTTTACAAAGAATTATTGGCTACAGTAACTGTAGGCCATTTTGACACCCTGTGCCTATATCAGATATAATTTAGGCTGGAATAATCTCAGAGCCAGAATTTGGCAAAATGTCCAGATGCTTTTCTCAGTGATTGCAGTGACAACTACTGTTTTCAGTATGAACTTTCTAGAAGAGAATTTTATAAAGCATACATAGCTACATAAATTGCATATATTGGTTGGCCCATCATAACATTCTGGGTGTCTTTCTGAAAATTACCATAGGCATTTTTATAAGAGTTTTATCTCTCTGAGCGCATATGTTTGTCAACTATATTCCCTCCATTTCTTTTCTTTGAGACATCTGGGGTCCTGTTATGCATTAGCAGAGATGTAAATTGCTAGTGGATTAGGAAAAAGGCACCTGTGAAAATGATGGGAGCTTTTATGTGGACCCATCAGGAATGCTCGTATTATCCTAGTGGTGGAGGAAGACAGCAATCAGATTCTTTGTCTCCAAAACTACATTCAACTCACAGATCTCATGAAAAAGCAACAAAAGAGATCAGAGATACCAAGGCTAGATTACTGGATTAGCAAAAGGTTTCATTTCTCTTACTTACTTCAAAAATATTTATGCCAGGTTAAAAATAAAGAGGGAACTAAATTTTGAGTAGTCTATTGTACTGGCATCCTTTCTGCTTACAAAGGTAACCAGCCCTGGAATGAGCAGCAGAGTGAATTCTGTGGAGATTGTTAAATTGATATAAAAACAGAAGTTTCTCCTCCCTTTCCAGACTAGGTTTGACCACAGGAATGAAAAATGACTAATAACTGGGGGATGGGAGGAAGTCAGGAAATCATGCTGCTTAGAAACACAAAAAGGTAAATGCTGTTAAGATTTTTTTAAGTTCATATCTTAAAAAATTTGTGTCTCCATCCTATGAGATCCTAAGGAAACAGCTGGATTGCAATAATCTTAAAATCTCACTCCAAGACAACTAGAATTTATAAGACAGAAAAGATCTAACGTTCCTTATTCTTCCTGCTAAATACAGCTAAAAATACTGGAGTGATTTTTCTGAGCAGCCAGCTCAAACAGACATTTTAAAAGACAGCCTAGGTCTCACAAAATATGAAAATGTCTGGTTTTCAACTGAAAATCCTTCACAAGAGCAAGAACCACAGTGGTCTCAAATTAGGTGAAAGAAGAAAATCAACAGAGGCCAACAGCAAGAGGACAGAGATGTTAGAATTTTCTGACGCAGGCTACAGTCATGATAAAAATGTTTCAACATTCATGATAAAAATGTTTCAAAAATGTGTATGTAATTCAGGCAATTACATACACACTTGGAACACATGAAGAAATAAAACACCTAAGCAAAGGTAACAGAAAGTCCCAGCAAGGAAGTAAAAAAGTATAAAGAAAAACTACAGGCAAATGGTACAACCGAAAAACGCAAAATCTTTTTTTAAGATTGTATTTATTTATTTGACACAGAGAGCACAATCACAAGTCGGCAGAAAGGCAGGCAGAGAGAGAGGAGAAAGCAAGCTCCCTGCTGAGCAGACAGCCCGATGTGGGCCTCGATCTCAGGACCCTGAGATCATGACCTGAGCCGAAAGCAGAGGCTTTACCCCACTGAGCCACCCAGGCGCCCTGAAAAACGCAAATTCTGAAACACCAAGTCTCAGTGAATATGCCCAACAGCAGCATGAGGGGACGGTAGGAAAAAAATCAGTGAACTGGAAGCAGAACAGCAGAAAATGCCCAATGTGAAACACAGAGAAAGAAGACTGAAAAGGAAAACAAAAAACAAAAACCAGATGGAACATTGAGAACCAGAGGGGTGATAATGAAAGATCTAAGATTTGTGTCATAGGAGTAGCAGGACGAGAGGAAAAAAAGGGTTGTGCTTGAAAAGTACTTAAAGAAATGATGGCTGAAAACTTCCTGATTTTGGCAACTGGCAGAAACCTACAGATTCCAATAGCTGAGCAAACCTCCAAAGAAATCCACACCAAGACACAAAATAGTCAAATTTCTAAAAAACACAAAACAGTCATATTTCTAAAAGACAAGAGACAAAAATCTGGAATGCAACAAGAGAAAAACAATACCTGACCCACAGGAGAAAAACAATTCAAATGATAGTGGATTTCTCATCAGAAACCATGGAGTTTCAGCCAGAAATGGAATACTATTTTCCAAGCGCTAAAAGAAGAGAATTATCAGTCCCAAATGGAGTGGTCTGCAAACTAACCGTGTGAGTTAGATTTCTTTTGTAGACCTAGACAAGTCTTACGTGTATATTGAAAAGCAGAGGAACTAAAATAGCTACAATAATTCTAAAAAAGAATATGGTGGGGGGGTTGATTTGCCCAATCCCAAGACTTTATTGCAGAGTTGCAGTCCTCAAGGCTGTGTGTGACATTGGTGAAAGGACAAACACAGAGATCAGTGGAACAGAACAGACCCCAGAATTTGAGCCACACAAATATGCCCAACTGATTTTTGACAAAAGCAATCCAGTTGCCAACAGAAAACCTTTTCAACAAACGGTGTTGCAGCAATCAGATTTCTAGAAGCAAAACAAAAGAAAACTTTTACCCAAAGTTTCAAACCTTATATAAAAATGCAGAGTGGATCATGGACTTACATGTGGAAAGGAAAAGAAAAAATAAAAAATAACTGAAATGAATGAATGAATGAATGAATGAATTAAAAAAAAAAGTAGGGGTGCCTGGGTGGCTCAGTTGGTTAAGTGACTGCCTTCGGCTCAGGTCATGATCCCAGAGACCCGGGATCAAGTTCCACATCGGGCTCCCTGCTCAGCAGGAAGCCTGCTTCTCCCTCTCTCACTCCCCTTGCTTGTGCTCCCTCTCTGGCTGTGTTTCTTTCTGTCAAATAAATAAAAAATCTTAAAAAAAACAAAAACAAAACAAACAAACAAAAAAAACTTAATTTGTTAGTCTTAGTGATCACTAGTAAGTTTTTCATTTTATTTTTGTTCCCATTAGTGTTATGTTCCTTATTTAAAAAACAAATACTTCTTCAAATATATGCAGAAAGCCCAAAAACGGGATATTCCATAAATAATGATTATAAAACTACTTTGGGAATGCCAAAAATTTTAGCAGTTTCTACGGGAAGAATAATTCATTTTTAAAATATTTTTTTAATCCCAGTATAGTTAACGTGCAATGTTATATTAGTTTCAGGTATACAGCACAGTGATTCAGCACTTCCATACATCACCTGGTACTCATCAGAACAAGTACAGTCCTTCATCCCCATCTCCCATCTTCCCTGTCCCCCGACCCCTCTGCCCTCTGGCAACTATCAGTGTGTTCTCTTGAGTTGAGTCTGTTTCCTGGTTTCTCTGCTTATCTCTCTTTTTCTTTTGCTCATTTGTTTTGTTTAGAATTCATTTTAAAGTCTCATATACTTGAAAGCTTTTCCTCATGGTATCTGAATAAATCCTGATCACTGACTACTACATGATGAGGAGAGCCTTACACAAGTTCATCACCATCTCTTTAACTGAAACTCACATAAGCCTCCATGACCCCTGTTCTTCCTCCTTAAGCCAAGTTATCCCCAGTTAACAAAATCATGACATTAATACTCTTATTATGCCTATTTTTCCCTAAATCCTGAGTTTTATAATAAGGGAAGAACAGGTACTATTTTTGAAATGCAGGCAATCACAATTCCCTTCCTCATTGATTTGAATTTTCTTCCACATTCCTCTTCTTATTAGCTATGTGAACTTGAGCAAGTACTTAACTCCTCTTGCCTCCGTTTCTTCCTAAAATAGGAAAGTAGTGTTTCTGCTATTTTCTTTTTTTTATTATTTTTTTAAAAATTTTATTTATTTATTTGACAGAGAGAAACACAGAGAGAGAAGGAACACAAGCAGGGGGAGTGAGAGAGGGAGAAGCAGGCTTCCCGGCGAGCAGGGAGCCCAATGTGGGACTCGATCCCGGGTCTCCGGGATCATGACCTGAGCTGAAGGCAGTCGCTTAACCAACTGAGCCACCCAGGTGCCCCATCTGCTATTTTCACAGTCATAAAATGGAGCATCAGTTACTTAAATAATATATAATTTAAAAGTCAGAATGGACAGAACAATGAGAAGGAGAAAAGCCAGGCCAGTTTTGAGAGTTAAAGCCCCAAATGATGGATTTCCCATTTTCTTTGCCCTGAGAATAACATCTTGTTATTACTGGGAACCTACTAGAATTCTACAAAGTCTATATTCTTCTCTTTCTCCAAGGAGTTAGATCTTAACATGGTTTTGTCTATGCAGGAGGAAGAGCATTCCTGGAGGCTTCATCTTCCCTATTAACGGTTTCTGTGAATCAGAGTCGGTTCTGTTCACTTTGTTAGTCAGGAAGAGGGACTCTTAATTTCTTTCAAACTCTGTTTGAATTGTTTACACTTGGATAGCTCTAGCTACTTAAACAGAAATAGTGTGCCAAAGCTTCTCAAATTCCCAAGCAAATTTATTTGATCATTATTAAATGGTTTCTAGCAGTATCCTTTTAAACCTACCTTCTTTTCTGGTCATTTTATTCTTCCATGTTGAATAGTAAAATCTATCTTGGTGGTAAATTATTTGGTATTTGATAAGGAATTAACAAAGATAAAGAAGGTGTTGTGTTGGTTTGATGGTCTTTGAGATCAGAGGATAAAGGTTTGGTTTTTTGGATCTTTTGCTGGTATTGTCTGATCACCTTACGGAAAATCAAAATCCAGTAAAAATTAACAAAAGAATTGGGATTTTTAAAAAATGGTCTTAAGAGATGACTATTTGTTTGAAAACACTAATAGTAAAACTGTGACTAAAAAATAAAAAGGCATAAAAATGAAAAATTGTAAAACACTATGAACCATAGGCAATATATAATAATAAATAATAAAAGAAAGGACAAGGTTTTAGAATTTAACAACCAAGGAAAAGCAGAGATCATCTGGCCCAAGCTGTTCTTTTAGAAGTGAGGTGACTAAGTCCCAGAAAGGTAAATGGACTTGCTCAAGGTCACAGAGCCAATATGAAAATCTGAGATCCCTAACCCAGCTCACTATTAAGTCCCCGATAGTTATGTACTCCCAAGTAAACGTCACCAGAGAGACCTGAAGCCCAGGCAGGGGACTTCAGGGGTTAATGCATCTAGCCCGTAACCTGAGCCATCTGTAGAACTATGGTGAGATTTCTGGACTTTGCAGAAGTTGAGAATTCTCAACAAGAGGAGCTTGTTCAGCTCTGATCTCCCTGGGATTAGAGTAACATGCGGAGGGCTCTTAAACCCTTGCTGTTTCTCCTGGCATTAGAGGTTCATTCACACCTCAGCCCTCAGATCCCTGCACTTCTATCTGGGCTGGATTGTGAGAAGCAACATGGCAGATAGGAACCTCAACAGTTGGCCAACCCCCAATCAGTGCATGGAATGGCCCGCTGGCCTTCCCTCTCCAGGACAGTGGCCATGAGCTTAAGGAACATAAATTCAAGAGTCTGCTTTTGCTCTTTATGTGAATTCTTTTGAGCATGACCAGCTTTACATGTCTTTTCATGTAAAAGAAGGTAGGTTTAAAAGGATACTGCTAGAAACCAGCTTTACAGTCTTTTCACAAGCTGGTCCCAACCCTCCCTCCCAGCTTCATCTGCCACGACTCATCATCCTCCAGCCCCTCCAGGGCTGACTGACACCACACAGCAGCTCACCTTACCTGGAACTCAACATATGTCTCGTGCCTCATGCCCTTGCACACACTGTTCCCTCTGCACAGCATGCCCTTCCATCTTCTTCCAGCATCTAGACAGACAGACAGCTGGCTGGCTGAATGAGTACATGGGAAATGAACAAGGGAATGCATACAGTAAGAATATGAGAAGCAGCAGAAAAACCTGCCATCTAAAAGTAGTTCTAGCTCCCATCCAACAACTGAACCTTCAGCCTCTACTGTGTGAGTAGCCCAGCATCAGTGCTACGATTATCAGCCATGAAGCATTAGAGCAAAGAGTTGAAGTAATAATATGATCCTGAAGCGGGGGGGGGGGGGGGGA
>PITA01000387.1:10941-144527 GCA_004023965.1 Spilogale gracilis | reverse complement strand
AGGTAATCGTGCCTGACCCTGACTATATTGGGGAGTGCAGCACATGCAAGAGATCTGTGCAGCAGAGGAAAGGAGCTTGGGAACTCATTCTAGCAGAAATAAGTATTCTGTGTTGTCTTCTGAATTCCTCCTTTAACACAGAAGTGCTTTGGGGGGAAAAAAGTAATTAAAATGCATAAATGAAAATAAAGGGTCTCATGGCATAGCCACCACTCATATTTTGATGCAGAGTAATTCATGAGCTGTGTCTTTAATTTTTAATCAGAAGTTCAACTTTCCTATGTGACAGCCAGGTTTAGAGTTTTGAGAATGGGAGAATGCAGGGAGGCCATTCTGGGAGGCTGGCACTGCGGTGCAGGTGAGTAGGCTAATTTAGAGGACTGGAATGGCTCAACATGAGCACGGAGACGCTCTCCTGGGTGAAGGCCAGAAGAAGAGAGATACCCAGAAAAAGACAGAAAGCTTAAAGGACATAACTGTACTGTTTCCCAATCTCCATCCTCTCCTTCACGTAGTGTGTGTTTGATGAATAGGGCACGGCCCCCAAGAAAATGACACTCAGGCTCTAGAATGCTGGTCTTCAACCACTTTGGTATCATCCTTCCTTTGAAAAGTTAGTAGCCACCGTGGCTCTGCCCGCCCAGGTAAAACACAAGTTTAAATTTCAAGGTCTTTGTAAACACTGCAGCTAAGCCTTAGATTTTGCACAGATCCATGAACCCCAGGTTAAGGACTCCATGGGCAGTTAATATTTGCAGACCCTTCCAAAGTCTGTCAAGTATGTTTCATATCATTCTGTCTTTAACAATCCAATTAGCCAGGTACTCTCCCATTTTACCCAGGAGAAAAACAGAATGCCCTCCTAGTAGGTCAGAGTCTGTTCTCTATTTTGTCTCTATGGAAAATAGCTGCAAGGAGAGGCAAGAATGGGTATCCATGGTGGCCTGTGGGAAGCATGCTACAAAGCAATATAACCATTTGTAGTATTTGCATTTTTTCTGTGTGTGATGCCACTCTTTTTTTTAAAAGAAAGAGATCTGCTACTTTTAAACCTGTATTTCCATCCCTTTAAATTGGTAAAACGATGGGTGCATGTAGAAAAGTCAAGAGATTTCCAGTGTCTTCTGAAAATGAAATCTTTTTTATGCATAGTCCTATGTCAGTTATCTCTTAATACTATTCAGATAATTTATGATAAATTATACATTTTAAAAGTAAATTTGGGAGCCACTTGGGTGGCTCAGTCAGTTAAGCACCCGACTCTTGATGTTGGCTCTCAGGTTATGATCTCAGGGTCATAGGATTGAGGCCCCACATCAGCTCCCTCTGCCCCACTGCCGCCATTGCCCCACCCCGCACTGTCGCTCTAAAAATAAATCTTTTTAAGAAAATAATAAAATAAAAGTAAATTTGTTGCAGCATGGTGATGCCACATCTTGCAAATGTATGGTACTTATTATATTCCTAACAATTAAATATTCTATTGGGGCTCCTTGGCCTTCTCCTGGCAAATTAGTTTTCAGTAGAATTATTGGGTTGTGCACTTTTATGCCAGATTTTTTGATATAGTAAATACTAAAATAACAAACTTTCATGTCTCAATTTCCAGTCCCAGGCAGGGGATTCCCTGACATACACACACATTTTCCTTCTCTTTGTATATGACTGAAATTCATAGGTAACTAAATAATTAGCATCCAATGTCTGCAAGTGCTTTTTTTTTAAAGTTGAAGTATAATTAACATACAGTGTAAGATTAGTTACAGGTGTACAATACAGTGATTCAACAATTCAATACATTTCTCAGTGCTCATCATAAGAACTGTGCTCTTCATCCCCTTCCCCCATCCCCTACTTGTCTCCCGTCTAGCCACTGCCAGCTTGTTCTCTGTCGTAAAGAGTCTGCTTTTTTGTTTGTCTCTTTCTTACTTTGAAGCCTGCGGTGCTTATTACTTTTCTATTTTGAGACTTAATGAAATACAAAATGGTAAGGACATGTATAAAACAGGTGAAGCTGATGAAGAGCTTGATGTGAGAACTTTCCATTCAGAATGATTGGAAATAAATTACTGGGTGGGGACCCCTCAGATGCTAGAAACATTCCATTTCAGCCATGACCACTGCCAGTAGGTTTTTTTTAGTTTCCGTTATAAGTGAAGAATCTATTCCACAGAAGGGTCAGCCAATGCAGTGTAATTATTTTTAGCTTCTGCCTGAACTCTGGCTTTTGCTTTCATTCACTGCTGGTGTACAGTGGCAGGTCTGGTGTTGCAAAGTGAACTTCAGAGCAGAACCCTCCACCAGGTTTGTTGCAAAGGAGAGCCTGTGTGCTGGGTCTGGAACTTCAGGTAACCCGATTCCAGAGTCCTGGCCCCACCTAGCAGGGTGAAAGTGACATTGGGCTCTCATGCAGAATGGCTCTGGGGCTCTGCTGTCACTAGTCAGGCATGTGTCAACACTGTCCAGCAAGTCCTCTGAGGAGATTCATCTTGGTGATGGAGTTGAAGTGAGAAAGAAAAAGAATTGTGTGGATAGGTCACTGTTCTCAGATATGGCCGACCTACACAGGAAATCTAAGTTACTGTGCACAGTGTTGGTGGTGACGGAGCTGGGCACACCACCCCAGATATTATAGGCTCTACAGAAAACAGACAGGTTTAGGGCCGTGTGTCACACAGGCATGTGGTATCTGTAGAAACTGAAGTCTGAAACTGTACAGATGGATTGTGATACCTGCACCAACCAGCCATCAGGAAGTCACCAGCGCATGTTAAGAATCAGCTTCCTCACCTGAAAAAGAGGAGTAAGAACTCACCAAGTGGAGCTAGTGAGGTTTAAATGTTTCCCACAACCCTCCTTAGATCAACACTGGTCATCGGATGAAAACATGAATTGATGATGTCTTTTCCTTATGAGCCTTCACTGGCTCCCACAAGAATAAAACCAACTCTCAGCATTGCATTTGAGGATTTTCACGTATCAGCCTGTCAGCCCCCAGGATGCCCTTCTTCGTGTGGCAAAATCCTACTCAGCAGTCTTTGGAAATCCAGGCCAGATGTCACCATCCCTTGTCCTGTCCCCCTCCTACTTTTATTGGTCCTCAAGACATGAACACCACCTTGCTCACTTGCCTGTGACAGGCAGTATCGTGTCCTACTACAGTCGCCTGTATCTTTACCCATCTGCCTGCTGGGCTGTGAGTCCCAATGCAAGGAAGAAGTCCTATTCATGTCTACATCCCCATCGCCCAGCATTTACTTTCCAGTCTGAAAGATGCTCAGAACAGTGGTGGCTCCTACATGGAAAGTGTCACTGAAGTGCAGTATTCCCATTAATGAAGGTAGAGTCTCAGCAGCTTCAGAACTGGTCCCAGAGATTTGCACTTGAAAGGAACTTTCCTATCAGAACCCTTCAGATTCTAAATGCTATGTGTTTTTCCAGGGCCTGCAGGGCAATGGGTAAGGTGCACTGGGAGCGAGCCCCCTTGGGGTGCCAAAAGCACCACACCCTACCCCTCATTTGAACAAAAGTGCTCTGCGGAACTGTACCTATCTGATAGCTAGCTAAAGATCCAGAAGGATCACCTGACAGACTTCCTCAAAATCAAAACTTATAAACCTGAGCACTTCTTACGATTCTTTCTCAGCAGCAATCGTTTTCCTCATCCTTTGGCACTTGTGGAAGTGTCATTAACTGTGAGGGAAGGAGGCCCTGGATTTGGAGCCCACATACACCTGGATTCAAAATATGCCCCTCCCATTCATGGCCCTCATGTGACCTTGGATAGCACACTCTATCTCAAAGAGCCTGTGACCTCACCTCTAAAGTGAGAACAATGCAGAACAAGGTGAATCAAATGAGAAAAATGTGAAGCAAAGTACTGCAAATTGAAAATGCCATGAAACTCTTTCAAGATATTCCTCTTGAGGAGCACCTGGGTGGCTCAGTCATTAAGCATCTTCCTTTGGCTCAGTCATGATCCCGAAGTCCGGGGATCGAGCCCTGCATAGGGCTCCCTGCTCAGCAGGAAGCCTGCTTCTCCTTCTCTCACTTCCCCTGCTTGTGTTTCCTCTCTAGCTGTGTTGCTCTGTCAGATGAAAAAAAAAAAAAGATGCTCCTCCTGAGACAAGAAGTAGACAAGTACTAGACACAGTCTTCTCCTTCTTCCTCCTTTTCTTTCACCTGGATTCCTCGCAAAGGAACCGGTGTGAATAAACCGCCCACAGGGCTTGGGTCTACTTTGCGGAGAGGAGCATTGGCTCTAGTCCCTAGTAAGGCTGATTGAAGGGACACCTTTTGTGGGGGAAATAACAGTGTCAGCAGCCCCTACAGTAATTGCATTTCTTGGATCTCTTGCCAACTAGTGTTGTTTTGAAAATTATTTAAGGAAGAAAGCCTCCCCCCAAAAATACTACTGTCAAAGGTTGATTTCAGCTCACCTCAGATCCAACCACCTCTGTCTTCTTGCACGTGTAAAACTGAGATGGCGATAACTTCATAAATATGAAACAAGCAATGAGAGGTCAGTGTTCTTATTACTGTTTGCAGTGGAGCACTGAGTAAAACTGAGACCAGTTACATATACCTGCTGGGGGAGCATGGTTTTTGATATGACCACAATATTTGATTTGGAAATTTAAAAATATACAGTGTTGTTAATAGCTCTTAAAGAGAAACATAGTTGAACTCCATTATTCATGATTTCCTATAAGAGCAGGAGATGCCAAGTCTTTGGATTTATGTAAAAATTTAGTTCATAGGTGCCTCAATGAATGGGAAAAGCTGTCTCTTGGTGGTTAACAAGAAGTCAAGCAAAGAGTGAAGTTAAGGCCAACCCTGAGCTGGTATTCCATCTCCCATGGATCATGGCACTAATTTTTCTGGTCTCCCTGGCCGCAGCCTTCACTGTTCTGGTTTTTGTCCCACAGGCTATAATCTTTCTAAAATGCTTTCTGTCAGTAGCTCCAAAATGCCTTCAAGATGTTAGCATGATGAGCTCTTATCTCTATCAAATCTCTTCTCTGCTTTAGGTCACACTCCCATCCCACTTTACCTCTTCTCCCGTTCCCCATAATTGCCCTGCAATACCCCAACCACAGCATAATTCTGGGCCTTTGTACACACAGCAACCTCTACCTGGAATGCCTCTGACCACTCTCTTCCCTCGGCAGACCTAGACACATTTCAGCACTGTCTGGAGCCAGCTTGTCCAGAAAGCTGCCCCTAGCCACCCTCTCCCCAGACTGCTGAGGATGCCTCCACTTTGAACCTGCCTCTCTCACAGCATGCATCACACTGATTAGAACTTTGTAGTGACTTATCCATTGCCCCTACTGGACTGCCCCTGTCTTGAGGGCTAGGAGGCTAAGATCAGACTTCATTCATCATCCTATCCCCAGCACTTTACATCATCTGGTCCCTACTAGGGAGTCAGTAAAAATGTGAAAAATCAATCCACCAAACAGCACTAGATGGCAAGCTGGATTTGACCTTTTATCCCAGCAATGAGGCTGGTGTTGCATACTGGGCCAACAGATAGAAATGCAATAAATTCAGCTCTATTTACTGAGACCCTATTATGTGCATTTCACTCCAGTGAGTCCACATAATTCTTTTCCTCAGTTTGTGTCCAGTACCTTACTCCTAAGATTTAAATGCTGCCAAAGACTTTCCTGTCCCACCTTGTTATTTTAGAATAGACAGACTTTTCAAAATCCAAAGAGTTCCTTACCTTCATCATCCCCACAGTAGGTGACCTCTTTTGAGACCTTGCAAAACAGCAGTCCTGTTCTTCCTTTGTAATTGTGAATGTGACAAGAGCCTTCCTTATTAAATTAATTATTGCATTTACTCATTTAAAGTATCTTTATTAGGAATCCACTATGTGCCAGTTGCTCCCATACACCAAGATAAAAGGCATGGGTGAATCTGCCCATTAAATAGATGATCTGGAATATACTCAACAGTATACATCTTAGGTCTAGACTACTGACTCAAATAAGTTTTGTAAATGCTGAAAATTTAGATAATCTCATATAAGTAGAAATATATAACCAAAAGGCAACAAAGAAAATTAAGGTAACTATAGCACTACCCCCAAGAAAAGGAATTAAGCCCTTTAAATAGCTCAAGCTAGGATATACATTGTGCACTGTGATATGTAGCTTTTCATAGAGAATCTGGGGGGAAAATACATCTGTTTGCTTATAATATGAAGGGTTTTCTTTAATCTCCTTAAGCCCATTTAGAATTCCTGGTCCCTAAGTAAAGAATTCCCAGATGGGCATACTGAGGTTTGTGCCCTCAACAGCCATACCGGCCATCCACAGAGAAAAAGAAGCTGAGTCTGGGAATGGAAGACATGACTCTTTGTCTCCCTGGGAAGCTCTGGAAGGCTTATGTTTGCCTTGATAGGAAAAACCTAAAGATTGGAATTTTCAGGATCAATCAGGCACCTTGTTGAGTAATTTACAGTAGAATGTGAAGACAAATAGAGAAGGGAAGCACCCAAATAGCACATTCCATCTTGATGAGACAAAGGGAGGAGGACTGTGGCTGACTGCTCCCAAGGTGGTCTTATCCCTTCTTACTTATTTCTGTTCTCCCACATATTCCTTTGGATCTTGGAGAACATTTCTGCTGTGGAGCTGATTCATTCCCAGGTCATCCATCCTCTCTCATCTCAGCCCGTGTCTCTAGCTGGCACAGGTGAAGTTATAGAACATGAACCAGGCTCAAATTATATGCCAGCCATTTACATGAGTCTTCTGAGACTTTTTACACTGCTGCTTAGTTTTTTAAATCCGTACGTATCTTGGCCACCACAGCCACATGTAGCTGACGTGAAAATACAGAACACCTTCATGAGACTCTCAGTCCCCAGCATCAGTATAATCCCCTGTTCTGCTCCATGGTTAGTGCCCCCAACTCTCTCTCCCTCTTGAAACCATAACAAGGAAACTACAGTATTAGAGACAATGCTGGCCCTTGGGAAAAAAGCGACAAGAGGCACCAACTAGGAGCCCCTGCCTTAGGTTCCCTCAAAAGTCAAATATTGCAACTACTTTCTGCAAGCTTTTCACAGTTGGTGCTTTCTCTTGCTTCAAAGACCACAGAATGGCTGTAGGTCCATTTATCCCTTTCTCCTCATATGAGCTTGGGAAGCAGACAAGACGGGGGTTCAAGTCCAGACTCTCCAGTGAAAAGCTGTGTGGTCTTGAGCCAGTTGTTTAAAAGTTCAAGTCTCAGTTTCCTCAGCTGTCCAATGAGAAAAATATTACCTAGGTAGGATTGTTATGAGGATTAAGTGAAATATTTAGGAGTGAAGCACAATTCCCCCAATAGATATTAACAGATGTCTTCCCAGGATCCTCTTTAGATCCCTAAGCATTAGCTTCCTATAAGCCATTATCTGTTTGTTTAATTCAGAATTTCCTTTTTATCCTTTTTTTAGTCACATTTTATACTTGCCATATTTTTAAAGGTATTTAAAGCTATTACCTTTTCAAAAAAAATAGCAATTTTTTAAATAATTTTACTTCCTTTTTTTCAGTGTTCCAAGATTCATTGTTTATGCACCACACCCAGTGCTCCATGCAATACGTGCCCTCCTTAATACCCACCACCAGGTTCACCCATCCCCTCCCTTCCAAAACCCTCAGTTTGTTTCTGAGTCCACAGTCTCTCATGCTTTGTCTCCCCCTTCAATTTATCCCAGTTCACGTTTCCTTTCCTTCTCTTAATGTCTTCCATGTTACTCCTTATGCTCCACAAGTAAGTGAAACCATATAATTGACTTTCTCTGCTTGGCTCATTTCACTCAGCATAATCTCTAGTCCTGTCCATGTTGATACAAAAGTTGGGTATTCTTCCTTTCTGATGGAGGCATACTATTCCATTGATTATATGTACCATATCTTCTTTATCCATTTGTCTGTTGAGGGGCATCTTGGCTCCTTCCACAGTTTGGCGATTGTGACCATTGCTGCTATGAACACTGGGGTACATATGGCCCTTCTTTTCACTACATCTAAATCTTTGGGGTAAATACCCCATAGTGCAATTGCAGGGTCATAGGGTAGCTCTATATTTTTTATTTTTTTAAGGATTCTAAATGGCTGTACTAATTTGCATTCCCACAACAGTGTAAAAGGGTTTCCCTTTCTCCACATCCTCTCCAACACTTGTTGTTTCCTGTCCTATTAATTTTGGCCATTCTAACTGGTGTAAGGTGGTATCTCAATGTGATTTTGATTTGAATTTACCTGATGGCTAATGATGACGAACATTTTTTCATGTGTCTGTTAGTCATTTGTATGTCTTCTATGGAGAAATGTCTGTTCATATCTTCTGCCCATTTCTTGATGTGATCATCTTTTTTGGGGGGTGTTGAGTTTGAGGAGTTCTTTATAGATCTTGGGTATCAGCCCTTTGTCTGTAGTGTCATTTGCAAATAATCCTCTCCCATTCCATGGGTTGCCTCTTTGTTTTGCTGATTGTTTCCTTTGCTGTGCAGAAGCTTTTGATGAAGTCCCAAAAATTCATTTTCACTTTTGTTTCCTTTGCCTTTGGAGATATGTCTTGAAAGAAGTTGCTGAGGCCAATGTCGAACAGGTTACTGCCTATGTTCTCCTCTAGGATTTTGATGGATTCTTGCCTCAAATTGAAGTCTTTCATCCATTTTGAGTTTATCTTTGTGTATGGTGTAAGAGAATGGTTGAGTTTCATTCTTCTATACATAGCTGTCCAATTTTTCCAGCACCGTTTATTGAAGAGACTTTTTTCTACTGGATATTTTTTTCCTGCTTTATCAAAGATTATTGGACCATAGCATTAAGGGTCCATATCTCAGAGCAATTTTCTTAGGAAAAACCGCCAGACTTGCCCTTAGCCAATGGTTCTTTTCCATCACATAAAACACCCCGCCTAACTCTGCATCATCAGCTGAAAACATTCTCTACCGGACACCTGATATACCCAGAGCCATAGTTCCCTGAGGAATACGCTGGAATCTATGGCCCCTCCTTAAAATGTGCTCTCAAACAGTGGAGTTTGGATGAAGTGAAAAAGATGCACACATTGTGTTTCTTAGGGTCTTGCTGACAGCAAGTGTTTTCTCACTCTGTCCCAGGAGGAAGAGAAAGTGGCATTTTATTCAGCTACGACCTATTTTTGGAGCTATTACTCCATACAAGGTACAATATGGGCCACTGCGGGGGATGTAGAAATGAGTCAGACACAGTGTCTTCCTTGAAGAACTTACAGGGAAGATAAATGGTCATTTCACACAATTTTTGGAATGCCTACAATGTGCATATCCTCTTGTAGGCCCTGGGGATACAGTGAAGAAAAGCAGACCAGCTCATGTAGCTCACGTTTTCCTGGATAAGTAAACTAATAAATACTTTCAGATTATGATAATATGATAAATGCTAAAAACAAAAGAACAGAGGATAATGTGTATAAGAGTGAGGTGGAGGATGAACTTGGTAGAAACAACTTGGGAAGTTAGAGATACAGAGAGTGCTGATGAAAGAAAATTAGGAAAATAACAGGTCAGGGAGTTTCACAGAAGTCGACAGGAGTCAGATCATGACTCTGTGTGCACTAGGAGTCTGTAAACTCTTTCTACAAAGTGGCAGACAGTAAACATGTTAGGCTTTGTGGACCACATGGTCTGGACTGCAACTGTTCAATTCCACCATTGAGACGAGATACAAAATAATGAGTGTGGTGTGTTCCAGTGAACTTTTATTTATGGAGACAGACATGAATTTCACATAATTTCATGTTACAAAATATTCTGATTTTTTTTTTCTCAGTGTAGAAACCATTCCTAGTTCACAAGCTCTACAAAAAGAGGCAGTCGACTGGGCTTGGCCTGCAGGTCCCACCTGCCCACTCCTGCTATAAACTCCGTTAAGGAGTCAGGGTTTTATTCTAAGTGCACTTAGGAGGTTTGAGTGACAGAGAGTATTTGAAGAGACTGTTCTGGTGTCCGTGGATTGGTGAGGGCTGGACATAGAGACCAGTTAGGCTCTGAAACTGTCACAGAGTACCCACATGGAACAATGGGGATGTCGACAAGAGTGACAATAATGGAGTTAAAAGAAGTGAAAGGGAGGCCAATTTGAAATAATTGTGCAAGTAGAGTTGAATACACATGTGCGCATAAGTCACTGTAATACAAAATAGAGATTATTAATGTCAGGAAGAGTGATAGATACAGCTACTGTTAGAAATCAGAGAGTGAGCTCTTGTGAAAGGAGCCTGGGCCTCTCATTTGGGTAGGTTTTTGACAAAAGGAGATGGGAGAGACATCAGACTGGAAAGACAACTTGTTTCCTGAGAGTGCATGGTGTGGGGAAGGAACTTTGGTCTGAGACAGATGAACTCTCTAAAGCTCCAGTATTCATCTGTAAACCCTTGTTAAACTCTAAACTCCTTGAGACCGGGACCACGTGCCTTGCCTCTCAGTCTCCCCACAACCTCGCTGGCCCACAATCTACCATGGATTCAGTGAGCATGTACTGACCTACGCTGTGCTGCAGCATATGCCAGCTGTATAGATGCACCATCCACGTCTGCCTGGAGCTCACACAGTGCTCCACAGGTACAGTATGTGGCCGAGAGACAGAACAGGGAATTTGTATTACCTTGGGATCAGAGAAGGCTTATATGCAGGAGTGACATTTACATTGCTGAAGGAAAAGGAAGGGATAATTCATGAAGTCAAAGTCAGAAGGAGGAGGAACCTTTCAGGCACAATAATCAGTCCGTGTGAGAGGAAGAAGTCTGACATGGTTGAAGACCCAACAATCAGGGAGAAGAGAACAAGTGATGGTGCAGAGGCTGGAAGATGGAGAGACTCAGGTCCCCCAGAGCCTTGCCGGCCAGAGTGAAAGCAGGGATCTAATATCAGATGCAAGAGGAAGCTGTAGGTGAATTTGGAGTTCACATAGACAGGCTTTAATTCCCAGATCTGCCACTGGTTAAATGGATAGAATGGCTGAATGAGTGACTTGGTCCATCTCAGAGTACTATTGTAAGAAAGATGATGATGAAATTATCTGTAAAAAAATTCTGGGAAATTTTCATTAAGTGTTAGTCTTCCTTTCCTTCCTTTCAGGGAAAATGCAGGGAGTCATGGGAAATAAGGCTCGGAAATTAGGTTCAATGCCGGCAAAGGAGTCCTTATTTTGTAGTTCACAGGAAGCCAAATGGAACTACAAGGACTGTCCCCGACCTGTCAGAATCCACACAGAAAGTAGGCCTGCTCCATCTGAGCTCCTACTCCATGCTTGTATTAGAGAGAAGGGGCTGGGTGTCCAGAGATCCATATGGCATGGGTCCTGCCTTCAAGGATTTTAATCACTTAAAGTGATAAGGAGGAGCATGGGGTGGTGAAATGGGTGCAGACAGAGAATGAAAGAACAGCCCAACAGCTAAGAGCGCTGGCCTCTGAAAGAAGACTCTGTGTCTGGCAGGAGGGTTGGAATGTGGTTGCCTGTAGCTGGTTATTTTAATTCCATGAGGGCCCAGAAGGATTCAGAAAGCTGTGAACTGACCACATATCTTGGACCCTGTGTGTATAAGTCAGACAGCTGATACTGTGCTTCCCTTCGTGCCCTTTAGAAAGGTCAAGTAGCTTGCCTAAGCTCTTCCCTGAAGGCAAGAAGGGCACCTCTCTGCTGGGAACACAGCACAAAAATCTCAGCATCTCAGGAAGCTCAGCCAGGAAAACAGCCCTTCCCCCATGGAAGAGATGCCTGTTCTGGAAGGATGGCTGGAGAGGAGACAGTCCTGACCTTCAGCTCTCTGTGACATGGTTTTGAGTCTCTGCTATTGTTCAACTATATCCACTGCAGCCTTCAAAAAATAGTTGAAAACAAGTGGAAACCTATTTGGACATCCTATAACTCAAGGACATAACAGTGTTCCAGGGGGAAAGGAAGAGTTAAAAGTCTGTCCAAATTGATGACCCATGTGTGTATTCAGTCCATAGTGATAGTGTCTCAAAAATACCCATACATGGAGCACAGAGAATCACAAAATAAAATACAATATTAATGTATAGTAATAAAACCGAATGAAGAATGTAATAATAATGAAGCCCAGATAATTCAGTTTAGGAATGAAGCTCTTTCACACCATCCAAAGTACTGAACTGGTACGTCTTGTCCTACCTGCCGTAAACATGCAGGTTCCTGCTGGGGAGCCCTGACTCTCCCATCCCAGTTGCAGTCAAGGCCATGCACCCCCCTCACCCCTGCAGGCTGTGTGTTGCTCCAATTTCTGGGACAGCTCTGGTTTGGGCTGGAAGAACTGACACAGGAAGTCTGAGTATCTGCACTGCCCAGTGCCTGGGGCCTGGCCACTGGGCAGACCTCCCAGATGGTGACTACTTGGTAACTGAATTTTTGCCCACAGAGTCTCTCACTGTGCCACTGTGCCTCCTAAGGGGTTTGTGTACCACATCCTTGCCTCCAGGAAACAGAATGTTACCTAAATCTCATTCTTGTCTCCCAGTAACAGAATGTTACCTAAATTATAACTAAGACATCTACTGCCCCAGACACCTTACCCAGCTGCTCAGGCTACATCCAGCCTTATAGTCAGCAATCACCTGGCACACACTCAGCGATATGATGGTAAATGTTTAACAACTCTCAGCATAGGGTGGGGAGGTATCTGTGCCTGCGTGTGCATGTGTGTATACTTATACCTAAGACTATTATGAATTTTACTGATAGGATATATAGCATACAATCTTCAAATTACCATAATAAAATATACAATACTCTTTTTCTAAGTTTCTTACAGCCTGTTGAGTCAGTCACCCAGAATGCTTTTATTTTTATCAAACTCTTGACTCTGTAAGCCAACCTGCAGCTGCAGTTAATGGGTGAATATGGTTGCCATTTAACTGCTGGTGGATGTTTTCATTTACTTTAAGAAAGTAAAACCAAGAGAAACAACAAAGGCTTATGGTGGAACTCCACTCATTCATCAATGGCATAAAGCAACCTCTCTGTCCAATCAAGTAATAATTTGAGTACTAGAAGCCAGAGAAACTTTTAACCTGAATTATTGACATTTTCTTGATCACCTAAGTAGGGACCAGTGATCAACATGTTTCTCTTGTTAAGGGCCCCAGAGCAAATACATTAGGCTTTGTGGGCCACATATAGTATCTGTCATGTATTCTGTGTGTTTCACAGCCTTTTGGAAATGTAAAAAGTAAAACCATATTCAGTCCCTGGGCCATACGAAATCAGACTTAGGCTGGATTTAGCTCATGGAACTGTAGTTTGCCAATATCTGCTACACAGTTCACAAAATAAACAAATCAAGACCTGATTTCCTATTTTTATGGAGTAAATATTCCAACTTAGGCAACTTCAAACTACCAACCTAATGTCACTGAAATGACTGGGAAGAGATGTGCACTGGTGCACTATTCTGTATTATTTCCACTATTCAGATACCACAGATAAATAACCTCAAGAGCACAAATAATACCAAAATGCAGAGAAATAGGGACTGGTGAGTTTTAAATATTTACTGTCTTTGTCTTTAATATAATTTAATTTTAAGTTCATATAATTTAATTTCTCATGATGGCTGTGCTTAAACGCTAGCTTGCAAAATTCCTGAAATTTAAACAGTCCGTTCTTGCAAGCTATCTGGGTCAGCCGCAGGACCCTGCTGCATTTATACCATTCAAACATGGTTGAGGGCCAAGCCCTGACATGCTCCATCTCCAATCTGTGCTGCCTCTCAAAGCCACCCTATCATACCACCTCGTCTTCAGTGTGCCATGGTGAGTGGATTTTGCACTCTGTACTTCGTGATAACACTGTGACCTTCCTAAGTCTTAGTTTAATGTTCTAGGAAAACCAGGAGGTCAATCTACTAAGGAAAGATAATCTATAAATGTAAAGAGAAACATGGTTTCTATATGAGCTGGGGTTTGGGGGTTACTTCTGCTTCCATTAACCCTAATGGGGCCAATGATTCAGACTTTCTGACCCCAAAATTGCAGAAATTAGTGAAGGCAGTTTTGTTTGGAAGCACCTGGGGTTAAATGTCCAAAGAAGTAAATGAGAGGTGGAGCTCCCTGAAAAAGTGAAGGCTGGCAGCACCTCGGCCCCTGGAGAACTGGTATTCATTCAACAAACATTTCATGGTAGGCTTGGAAAAGAGTAAAAACTGTTGAGTAATAGTAAGAATCACACAAATGGCAACATCTTTCATTTAGTAAGCCAAGGGGATTAAGAGAAAGAATAAATTTAGATAAGAGCCATAATAGGAGGGAAATTTAAAAAATGCAACCAGATCAGACTGTGGTTACTTGTAGTGCTTATGTACTTTTCAAAACCCTGAATTTTAGACAACTGCTTCTGGTCAGTATCTGTGTGTCACTCTGTCATGTAGCTGGGAAAACTATGACAGTACACAACGTATATAGATAGGGACTTGTTATTTTTGTGGCTACCAAATCTGACCATAAATAAATGAATATAATTTTCTGATTCCAACTTTGCTTTTAATCTTCTAGAAGTAGTGGGTGCAGAAAGGCTTTTACTAGTGTCAAAAAAAAAATCTTTTGCCTTTAATTTAAATCATTGTTTTTCTAGGGAAATTTAATTTGGAGAAAAAAATGTTTTTCTAATTAACTAGAAGACTGTGTGCTATGCAAACAATAAAGATTCTTGTTTGGAAGTAATGCATGCCTCTGCTCGTAGGACTACCAAGGGAATTTAAAATAAAAAGACGCAAGCAGCTCCAACCTCGTATTTTGCCAGAGCTAAACAGAATTCCCAGATCCAGAGTTTTCACGTCAGTTCCCAATTTAAAACCCACAAGTGTTGAGCAGGTTCATCCTCCGACAAGACACATCTTCGCAAGTCTAGAAAGGACTGTATTTGATTTCTTTCCGGGTTTCTCAGCACGTCCCTAACTCCCTCTTTCTTCGTCTTGTGCTATGGTTGGCCTCAAAGGTTAGAAACTACACTATTAGATGGGTCGGGGAGGATTTCATAACGCTCTGGTGCTGGGCTGGGCAGTCTAGCCAAATTCCGTTCATTAGCTAAGGCGCCGGGGTGAGTGTGGCCAGTAAGAATGCCGTTTTGGTTCCACTGAATGCTGATAGGGAACAGGAAATAAACTTTTATTTTTTTGGTTTCTGAGCAGCACTACAGACAAGTGAAGAGTCTGGGATGCTGGGAATCTGGAGGCCAGGAATTAATCTCCATATCAACCACTTACTGGGCAGCTCAAGCAACTTCTGTTCTCTTTCTGCATTTTTTTCTATTCAGACACTTTTCTTCTTCATGTACCACCATCAGGTTTCTGTCTACCTGAGACTTGAAGCATTTCAAAGTCAAGAATCAATAAATCCACCACTGAGCCACCTGTCCTGCGCTACATGCCAAGACAGGTGCTTCATAAACTGCTATTAATCCAGCATGCTCCCTGATCTCAAAGAACTTACAGAAGAGAGAGGAGGCAGATCTCTTAGAAAACTAATACAAAACAATAAAGCAAGTGCAATGTGAGAGATATATTTAAGTTGCTACGGGAAAACTGGCAAAGGAGCTTCCCTTGGAAAGCCACAGAAAGTTGGGGAAAGGAAGGGACTTTGAACAAATCCCATTTGAATAAAGGGGAAGATAATTTGGAAGAAGAGGAATGCATACCAAAAGAGAAAAAACAGCAAAAACAATGGGTCTGAGGTCAAGTGACACAGGGCTAAAGGTGGAGGGTTCAAGCAAGGCATGGGCAAGAATCAAGAGTACACCTATTACAGTATACTTCTCCTGACATATGCACAGAACAAAGCAACTCTGGGCTTTGAGGGAGAACCTGGACAACAGTAGGTTTTTTATCAATTAGGTAGAAATTAAGTAGACACTGCTGCAATGTTAATCTCTTTTTTTAAGGATTTTATTTACTTACAGAGAGAGAGAGAGAGCATGAGTGGGGAAAGGCAGAGGGAAAGAGAATCTTAAGCAGGCTCCACACTCAGCATGGAAGCCCGACCCGGGGCTGGATCCTGGGACCCTGAGATCATGAGCTGAGCTGAAATCAAGAGTTAGATGCTTAACCAACTGAGCCACCCAGGTGTGCCCCTGTGATGTTATCTTTCTCTTTTTTAATAATAATTTGGTTTTTTAGTGTTCCAAGATTCATCGTTTATGCCTTTGCAGGGTCCCTACCCCTCAAGAAACTGGACTGAAAACTTAAGATTGAGTTATTGGCTAAAGCAGGACATATTATTTACAGAACTTACTCCATGAAGCTGGAAATGCACCATCACTGTAGACTTTGTCCTGCTTGTGCATCCTAACACTTCTAGTCATGAATTTTCTACTCTTGCACTGATTCTGTGACTTTCCTCCTCACATTATAGACTTTTTCTTCAGGAGCTCTTTTTCTTCTTAAGCTTTCACCATGTGGTTTTTATAGCTGCTATCCAGTAAGTAGAGGTGTTCAGAACTCTCCCTTCCCAATGACTCTATTTGCTAAAGATTAGATAAAAATATTTGTAAAAATAATAAAGCGTCATATTTAAAATATGCATAGTTATTTGATATAAATATAGTGAATCACAGCTTGAGCCAGAGCCAAATTTTAAGAAATGCTAACACCTAGGTTTTGTCTGGTACCTTTCTTGCCTAATGTTCAAATGCCATGAGCCACTGCATGATTAAACCCTGCTTCGATTTCCCAGACCTAAGCAGAAACAGTTGCCCTGATCTGTATCTAAAAACTATAAGTCTTATACAGTTTTAAACTTCATATACATGGCTCCAGTCCTTCAGGGATTTAGAGCAGGCTTATAAGTGATTTTCTCATGGCTTTAATAGTAAGTCTTTAAACTACCTACACATAACTTTCCAGAGAGACCATGCTAATAAGGTGCCTTCTTCAAATTCTCAGTGGGCTTTCAAAGTGATTCCTGTTCACTCAATTTCCCTCTCTCCTTTTTTTAAATGACCAGAAGCTCCTGTCTTCATGTCAAGAGTCTACCAACCCAAGGAAGTACATAGAAGAAAAAGACTGCTGGTTGCCCCAGAACACAAAGTCCATTTCAACATGGACTTTTTTCCCTTCCATGTGAATCTTTTTTCATGTTATGAGATCTAATTAGACTTCAATGCTTAAAACTTTCCACTAACTTCCAAAGCAGAACCATATCTCCTTACAAAGCTGTTCTATTTGTTTTTTTGTTTTGTTTTTCAAGAAGCTAGGTTCTCTTTTCCACCTGAAACATGTTTTATAAAACGTATTTCAATAGAACATGAACAGTTATTACTCAAAAATCGTTTCTTTCAAATTTTAAAGACTGTATCTTCAAGAAACTTATCATTAATCCCTTGGAGGTATTCCCACTAATCCTTAGATCTTTTTTTAGGAGGACACCCCTGAATCCTTAGCCTGGAATCAGAAATCCTTGACTCTCACTTTCCACGTGGAGCTCCTCCACATCAGTCAATGATTCATGTCTCAATGGTGACCGGGATATTTCTGTTTCCAGAATTTTTCTGTATTTCTTGCTTTTTCTAGATATTCTTGCAAATTTGCTAGTGATTTTCAATGATTTCAATAGTCTTCAATGATTTTCTTTTTTTTTCTTTAGCTAGTTATATGTAACATTAAGTCCACATTGACTTTCAGAAATTTGGCTTCTTCAGAGTTAGTAGTTCATAACCATAATAAAATATTTTGGGGAGGGGCGTCTGGGTGGCTCAGTTGGTTGGGCGACTGCCTTCAGCTCAGGTCATGATCCCGGAGACCTGGGATCGAGTCCCACATCGGGCTTCCTGCTCGGCGGGAAGCCTGCTTCTCCCTCTCTCACTCCCCCTGCTTGTGTTCCCTCTCTGGCTGTGTTTCTCTCTGTCAAATAAATAAAATCTTTAAAAAATATATATTTGGGGGAAAAAGTACACACACACACACATATATATAGTGTATAAAATGTTTTAGAATATATATTTGTAAGGAAGTGTAGGCCTCATATGAGATTTAACATATGATCTTATTTAATTCTAATTACATTTTACAACATGCCTGAGAGAGCTTAAAAGGGCAAGGGACTGGAGAAGGAGAGGACTCACAGGAAGAAAAATATCTCCTTGTTGGAAAAACCAGTCTACTCTGGGCACATGTATGTGTAAGTGTGTATCCATGCATATAATCAAACTGCATATATTTGATTTGTAAAATATTTAGGAAGCACATTCTAAGCATCAAACACACAAATGGTATTTCTTCTATTCTCAAATTTGTCACAATCTAATGAGAGAAAGAGATATATAGAATGAAGTATATTACATGTGTAATAAATCTTGTTTTCTTATGACCAAAGGGCTGTGGGAGTACAGAAACAGGTGTATTTAATTATTCCTGAGGAATTTAGAGTTAACTTTGCTAGATCTTTACAGATTAGTAGAGCAGTGGTTGGAAGATGAGCAAAAGACACAAAGGTAGAAAAGTACAGAGAATAACCAACCAGGTAACAGGGACTTGGAGAGCACAGACTTTGCTGTGAGACATGGTAGAAGATGAGGATAGTAGAGTAAGGCTGGGACCAGGAAGGTCCTTGAATGCCTTGTTAACCTTTCATTTTATTTTATTTTTGGTTTTTTAAATTTTAAGATCTATGTATGTATGTATGTATGCATGTATGTATGTATGAATGAGAATGACCAGGTGAGAGGAGCAGAGGGAGAGAGAGGTGCAGATTCCCTACTGAGCAGGGAGCCCAATGTAGGGCTCAATCCCAGGACCCTGAGAACACATGAGCCAAAGGCAGACGTTTAACCCACTCAGCCATCTAGGTGCCCCAACATTTCATTTTATTTTGAAAGCAGCTGGACACTATGAAAAGATTTTAAGCTGAGAAATGAAATAATGAGATCGACATTTTAAAAATATAATTCAGGCTGTTGTAAGAGGGTAGATAAGACAATGAACAGAAAAATCAATTAGGAGAGTTGATGAGTTAATCAGGCCTACACCTCCTTGCAAAAAACAAAAAGTTCAGACTGATACACATGATTATAAAGTCCTGCTGTAGAATAAGTTCAGTGTGAGGAGGAGAAGGAAACTTATGGGAGACATTTTTTTTAAAAGATTTTATTTATTTGACACAGAGAAACACAGCCAGAGAGGGAACACAAGCAGGGGGAGTGAGAGAAGGAGAAGCAGGCCTCCCGCTGAGCAGGGAGCCCGATGTGGGGCTCGATCCCGGGTCTCCGGGATCATGACCTGAGCCGAAGGCAGTCGCCCAACCAACTGAGCCACCCAGGCGCCCCTTTATGGGAGACATTTTAAAGCAAAACCTACTGTGTTTAGTAATCAACTGATCATGAAGAACTGGGGAAAAAGAGGAGGCAAAGGTGCTCTGAGATTTGGGGTTGGGTGAGTGGGTATATGGCAATGCCAGAGCTAAAACTAAGAAAACAAGAGGAGACACATATTTTAGCAAAGAGAAGTACTCACGTGGAGATCTGCAGGAGGAAGTTAAGAGTCCTGAGAGAGGCTGGACCTAGAATTACACTTTTGAAAGCCTCGGTTGGCACCATAAGAGTGCTCAGGATAAGCACGTGAAGCAAGAAAGAGCCAAAACCAAACCCCCAAGGAACATCACAGCAAAGGGAGAAGTAAAGGAGGAACCAGGGAGAACCCAGAAAAAAGGGGTCAGGAGGTAGGAAGAAAGGGTGCAACCAAAACTGAGGGGAAAGAAGGCTGTGAAATGTCAGGGAGGCCAGAGTTGCAGGCTTTCCCAAGAAAAGGCTGTTGCAGACAATCAGAGCACTAGGAACTTTAGAAAAACAGTTTCTAAAGAATGAGGAAAATGAGCTAGAGTCCTAAAAACATATGGAGGAGGAGCCAAGGGTACAGAAGGAGCAGCCCTAAAGCAGAGGGATGGTGTGACTCAAGAGAAACTATAGGCTTTAGGGATGGTTTGGCTTCATTTTGAAGTACTGCAGCATCCTGGGGAGAACTTAAATCTTAAAACCTATAGCTTGTCATCATGAAGTTTAGAATGTATAGGCCTTGTCTTCCATGTGCCTTACGCTCCTGCTTCATTGAGGGTTGCCTTAAACCCTGCCATGGGTAAACTGTCACTTAAGGCACTTTATACTGAGGAGGCACAATTTATCTTTCCTGACCAGTTTTTTCAACCAGTGGAAAATGTTGTGAAGGAATATGGCTGACAGTAAAATGGGGCATAAGAATTTGGGTGTTAGGCTGAGTTGTAAATAAACACTCACTTCAGGGATGTCAGGTGTGGAAGGAGTACTGAAGAAGTTCAGCCACAAACCCCTAAACCTCCGGCTGAAGAGATGCCAATGAAAAAAGCCTGGAAGAAAAGACCAAGGAGGAAGAGGAGAGCCTGGGGAGTAGTGTGTGAGACAGTACAAGAAGAGAATGTTTCCAGAAGATGTCCAGTGACGTGGAAAAAAATGAAAGGAAACTTCTTTATTTGGATCAAGAACATCCCTAGGACCTTGAAATAGCACTTTCAGTAGCATGGTGAAGCCCAAACCAGACTTGTGCAGCTAACAGAAGGGAATGTCCTAGTGTACCCTTGACTTTTCCCATGCAATTAATAACTTATCTCTATATACAATGAACTGTTACATATATAATGTGTCTGAGCATGTGTATGTCTATATTCATATGTACACAGATACATACATATATGTATATCTACGGTATATTAATCACTGTTCAATGATTATTTTCCTCTCTAGTTTGAAAAATTAATTGTGAACTTAGAAACTGACTTGTTTTCCCAAGGAAGATGGTAAGATGTGCCAATACAGGGAAAAGAGGGTAAACTTCCTGTTTTTTGACAGACACTTGTGCTAGAGTTTCTGTGATGAGCCTTTTGATATATGAGTGAATTTCATGCTGTCTCTTTCTGTCTCTCCTTGCAGTGGAATGGAGCATGTCTAAAGACTTCGTTCCTTTGGCTGGAGAAATCATCATGGAAAACCTGCAGACCCTGAGATGCACGATCACGGGACTTACAACGGTAAATGCCAAATCTCCCCCATTAGGCTTCCCATTGCCCTGCCCCGATCTTTGTGCTGGGATTTGGGTAGCAAATGCCTCCTCTGGAAGCAACTGCCGACACCCAGTCCTCTGGCAACAACTGCCACTCGTTAAGTGTGATATGTCTGGTATCCATAATCTGAACCCCACAAAGGAGTGAGCAGACAGCATGAACCACTTTGTAAGCTGCCATGTTCTACAGAGATCAGAAAAAGACTGGCCTCATGCAAGCCTTGAAAGCTGCTGCTCTCTGGATCACAGTCTAATCTTCAGGGGGGATCAAAGGCTCTGAGAGATCCAATTTTGACTCCCTGTCTGATGGTAAAAATAACAGCCTCCTCTAACCCTAACCCCCATAGCCTCGGTTGAGATCAGTCATCTATTGGAGTCATACAATTTCCTGAGAGAAATCCTTTTTCCTTGATTAAAAAAAAAATCTGTCTAAATATGCTTTCACAGAAAAGAGACTATATATGGTGGCACTACTTAGTAACCTGAACCAATTTAAACTGTGAATGCAAAACTGGAACAAACTGTGCTTATTTGTTTAACCAATCTAAACTCAAATATTAATTATTTATAGAACTATAAACTGTATGAGCACATGAAAGCAAAAAATAAAAACAGCTAGCAAATCAGTTCATACTGGAACAAACCCTTTATCTCCTCAAATAATTAAAATATAATGAAAGTTATCCAAATCATTTTAATGAGTTTTTAAAGTATACTTAAGTCAAACCTGTATTTTTTGCACCAATTCAAATAGTTAATATCTTAGACCTTTCTCTATTGCAAGAGAGAGAGAGAGAATTTTGTTTTTGTTGCTCTTCTCCTAAAAGATTAGTCCTTTAAAATGGTTATCTGTGAAGTATAAAGCAGAAACTCAGCATTAAAAAGCTGTACTAGGTTGCATCTCGAGTTTGAACCAGCTTATTCTAACAGAATTCTTAGTGGTTGGGTCACCACCACAGAAACTTGACTTTTAGTCCTAATCACACATATACACCAGGGGCCAAAACTGTGGATTCCCAGAACAAACAAAGCCCTGAGTGGGTGGCCCCAGAGATGCTATCGGCAGAAGATTGATTCCCAACCCTATAGCTTACATGATGGAAGAGGACCAGAAGAGAACCCCAGGGAATTTCCTTTGCTTAAAAGAAAAAGTGATTTTGTGATAAAAATGGAAAACTCCCCACAGTTTCTCTAATATTTGAACTAATTTTTATAGGGATTAAGTTTTTCCACTTGGTTGTCCAATGAGAGCAATTCAGACACCATCCTAATCATATAAAAGCCTAGAAGGAAACTGACACTTCTGTAGAATCGCCATAACCTTGACATACCTAGAAACCTATTTTTAATGTTAAAAAGAATAACTTTACAATATGGTTAAGCCAATATTATTAAAATTTCTAGCAAAGGCTCTACAAAGAAGCAGTGATTTTTTTGTTTTTTGGTTTTGTTTTGTTTTTTACTTCAAACGCTGTTTTACAAATTTCCACAAGCAATGTTCTGTCAAATGCCGGCTTCAAAAATACCTCTTTGGGTTTACTGGGGGAGAAAAATAACTTCTCAAAGCAAAACTATAAAATCATACAAAACATATGAAAATATTCCAAGTAAGCAAAAACTCCTAAACTTTTAGTGTCATAGGACATTAAAGAATGTTAGGCATTGTTTTAAAGATAATTTTAAAATTGAAGAGAAATCAGAAAATGAATTTACAAGTGGTAATAGTTGAGCAAAGATATTCATTGCAACATTATTTACTGTGGCACAAAATGTGGAAACAATCAATGTTCACCAGAGGGGCGACGGGTTAAATAAATGACAGTATTTGCCCACCGTGAAGTACTATGCAGCCACTAAAAGAATGAACCAGATATTTGATGTACTAATCTGAAAAGATGTTCATTGTAACTTGTTAATTTTAAAATCAAGTCGATCAGCAAATAAAAGTGATGGTGACTGCCTCTGGGGAGGAGAAAATAAGGAGAAAGAGGTGAGGAACTGCTATTTTGGGTAAACCTTGCAGACCTGTGTGTAACTTTTAATAATTAGTGTATAATTTGAAGGGAGGAAGAAAGGTAATTATGACATTCCAATTTTTGAAAAAAGAAAGCTCATACAAACTGAGGGCACCCCAAAGATGTATATTGCTACACATGAATGTAATAGGAAAAGCTAGAGAGCTAAAGCATGGCTAATGGATTTCCCAATGGATCAATGAGTTAATCAGACACAGGAATCTGCTTTTAGAGTAAATGTGATTCACTACAATTCCTAATGCATACATTCTCTCTATTTCGATACTTTTCAGGGCCAACAGTATTTTGTTCAAGTCTCGGCTTATAACATGAAAGGATGGGGACCTGCTCAGACCACGGTACCGGCATGTGCCTCGCCTTCTAGTAGGTGATGGCCGTGAACTCTCTCAAGCCTGGCCACAGGCTCCAACTCCCCCTCCAACCATCCTCAGGGTACCATTGCCATTCCCTCTCCCCACTATGTGGGACTAACAAGACCTCCACAGAGTAGCATCTGGGCCATATAATGAGTGACTCCTCTGTAGAAATGTTCCCCTGGGATGCAACTTAGTGGAATGAAAAGAGAGGGAATTTGGAACCAGAAAGAATGAATTTGATACCCTTAATACCTTTTAGTGCTGCATGGCCTTCAAAAGTTCCTTGAACTCTCTGAATCTGTAGAATGAGTCCAATCCTACTTTTCCCTAAGGCTTTTGTGGGGATGTTGTGAATGACACATCAGGAGTGGCTGGTCCATTCTAACTCTCCTCTCACCTCCTCACCCACATCAAACTGACAGGAGAATGAAATACAGCAAATACTACTTATCTGACATGCTGTCAGAAGAAAACACTTTCTTAAGAACTATCAGGGACTCCACTACACTCTGCTACAAATATATATAACATTTGTAGTGGTGGCTGAAAACCCCAGCAAAAGCCTCTTGTAATTATTGAAAGATTAATCATTTATGTCTGGTACATATATAATTTATGTCTAGTAGCTCTATATTAACCAAAAAAATTAATTAACCAGAAGAAAACGTCTCTAGACATACCATATGATAGATTTTTCTGCATAATGATCCATTGTTCTGAATTTATTTTTTAAAAACCTTCACGAATGTGATAGTTCAAAATGGTATCATATGCTTCTTGTAATACTACAAACTGCTACATCCTTTGTGGGACACAATTTGCCATAATTAGAACAGTCATTTCTTTTTACCCCATGATTACATATCTAGGAATCTAACCTAAGGAAACAAAAACAAGCAAACAATTATGAACAAATATGCACACTGTAGCAGTGTAACAATATAGTGAGATACCATGTATGGAAGGGAAAATAAATATCCAATATTAACTCAGTAGTTAAATAAAGTGTGATATATACATAGCCACATTATAGAACAAAATGCAGCCACTGAAAATGGTGTTTTAAATGGTGTTTTAAATTAAAAAATTAATTGTGTGGAAGAAATTCTTCCTTTAGAAGTTTTATGTAAAAATATAATGCAGAAATTTTTTTCACATAGTTAGGCTGTGAGTTTGAGTATTATCAGGTAGGCCTGTCTGCACCTAACTATCAACTCTGACAGCGGATATTTGGGTTATGAGAGTGTGGGCTCTTTAGTTTCCTTTTGTATATATTTATGTTCATGTTTTGTAACAGCCCTTTTCCTGGGATCAACCATGAATCAGGAGGCATGTTATGGGCTTTCATCATTGTCTCACTGAATCCTCACATGAGTCCTTCATCACTGTTCCTGTCTTATGCATAAACACCATCATCATCATCATCATCTGCATCTGCACTCTGAACATCAGAGCCAACATAAGACATTATATGCTGGGCATTAATCTAAGAACTTTATGTAGATCGACTCATTTAATCTTCATAACAGGCCCACTGAGATGTTTTTTATTAGTCGTCCCATTTTACTGGTAAGATAACTATTCACATAGAGGCACATGTATACATAGAGCCCAATATCACAAAATCAGAAAGCACTAAAGTCAGGCCCAAACCCTATGGCCCTTGTCCTTAACCAGTCTCTCTTCTGTCCTCCTCCTCTATTAATAAGGAAATTGGGATTCAGAGAGGATGCTGCCTTGTCCAAGACCACGACTCTTATATGTGGCTGAACCAGGATCCAAGCCTAAACTGATGAAGCCCATGCCATGTCTCCTATGCTGTGGGGCCCTGCTATCTGGCAGACAAGCACACTAAGAGTCAGTCAGCCAACCATTCGTGGCTACCATTTCTGGTGGATTCACAGAGCTACACCAGGTGATACGGAGCTCTGGACCACAGACACCAGAGATCTCTAAGGCCCCTAACCAGACCATGGGCATTTGATAATTTAATTATTCCAGTCTTATTTTGACATCCTTCTTATTAAAGACATCAGAAATACAAACTAAAAATACTGCAAGATTAAGATACGAAAGGAAACCATCTCATTCTAGGGAGAAAAAAAGAGCATGTATTATCAATGAAGGGACAGTAGGGACAGAAAACAAGCAAACAAAACGATAGTGTCAGTTGACCTGAAAGTGGGACAGAGGAAAACTTCCCACTCCAATGCAAACTCTGATCTGCATATGGATGCATTTACTTATAAGTATCAAATATTCTACAAACTTGAGATTCTAAACACTCTCCCTCACAGCCTACTTGAAAGGGCTTTCTCCAGTATGACAAGAACAGTCTTCCAGGCCTGGGAAGAGTCACTTCTTACTTGCTAATTAACATAGCAACTGCCAAACCTTTCTAACATGGCCCATTTGACTAGTGAGGGTATCTGGCAAAGAACTAAAATCTGAATGTCATTATAGTTGCTGCAGACATGCCATATCACTTGGAAAAGAACAATATAAAAACACTCCAAGTTCTACTTATAAACAGAGTATGACACTGTGATGCAACATATATCAGTATTCAGATTTCAGATATTTACTAGAGGACAATGTATTCTAACATGACAGAGTAACTGGAAATTTGGTAATATGTTCCAGTAAGCTATAAAACATTTTTTTATATTTTTACAAAAGGCCTTAATGTGTTTTTATAGACTTAATGTTATATGGTATGGTACATAATAAGAGAAAAGGACCCAGACAGGCTTGTCTGAGTTATGATCAGGAAAGCCCTGATATCGCCAGTGAATGTAAGTCTGCATTGTGTTGCAATCGAAGTGTCTCATTACCAGAACAGTGAACTGTATTATGTGGCACAATCTGCTCTTTTCCTACCACACTAAGTTTATTCCTGTCAGGTTCCTGATTTCTTAATATATTTTCAATTTTCTCCCTCATCCCTAAAGTCTCCTATTTTATGTAGTCGCCAGAACCTTCCAAACATCTATGAGAAAAACTCATTCTTTCCGAAAACCTTGGCATCATGACCAGTGCTCACTTGGGCTGCAATTTAGCATTAGCAATTTTCAAATGTATCATAAAGTCATCAGCTTGAGCTCGCCTCTGATGTCATAGGGCTCAGCTGAAAGAGCCAGCTCTATTTCATCTCCCCTTGCATTGATGGCAGTATTAACACTCATTAGAATGTATTAGCATGTGCAGGGCCACATAATAACTCAGCCACCCAGAAGTCTTACTCAAGCAAACATTACTCCTCTTATCATGAGCACTAAAGATGCATTCACCCAACTGAGGGTACAAACTTGTAATGGCTACTATCCATCATAGTAGCATTTATGATCACTGTACTGTGCCCAGATACCACGGACACTAGGAATAAGACTGAGGATCACCTGGAGTTTTATTCCTCAGACATTTCCAAATTTCCCAGGAAATGCACCTTTACTAGCCCAGGTTACCAGAACACCATCCTTCTATTCACAATGCCTCACCAACATTTAATAAGTGTCCCTGATGTGCCCAGAATGGTGCTTTACTTACACGATTTTTCTAAACCTCCCAACAACCTTTAAAAAATATTCAAAAACTTACTTCACAGAGAAGAAACCAAAGGCAAAGAGAAATTAAGTCACGGTTTCTGCCCACAAGGAACAGAGTCTACAAGAAAGCACCTATGCCAATTCCCTGTCTCCAGAGTTGACCACAACTAAGCCACACCACACAAACTCCAACCAAGCTCTGACCCTCCTTCCCAAAAGAAACAAAACAAAACGTGTCTACGGATAAGGAAACAAGCCCTATATGGAGGACCATAAGACTATATTATGGTCGTGGCTCTGCCCCAGACAAGCTGAGTAACACAGAACTGGAATGGTTCTCTCTGGGCCTCAGTCTTCTGAGAGGTGAAATGGAGACGAGTACCTGGGGGAGATTAGGAAGGAGGAAGGATTAGAAAATCTCTGAGGCCTCCTTCTTCACAGGGTATCACCTGACAGGGTTAGAAATGATGTTTCCATACTCACTGCTCTGGGAGTTCACTCTTCGTCAATAAACTCCCTTCTTTTTTTAAGTTATGATTTACATCATGCCATGTAACAGGCAGTGTTACCTGCCTGTTACCACTGGATACCTAAGAAACCTCTCCCTTCATCCTCACAAAAAATTCTGTAAGGTAGATACTTTGTTCATTTTTCACATTACAAAGTAGTGGCCCCGTCAGTGTAAGTTTAGTGCCTTACAGACACGGAGCCAGGAGCCCAAAGAGCCATGGTTCACACTCAGCTTTATCTGACTCCAGAACCTATGTTCTTTCTAACTGTGCTGAACTATTAGGCTGTGGGTGGACCAAAGAGGTGATGTTTTTACCTGACTTTAACCACCAGGATATCTGCCTAAGTTTCTGAGCAAGGAAGTCTCCATATTTTAAAATAAATCTGGGGGGAGGGGAATTTGAAACTGGTTCAATTAGAATTTCAGCCTCAGATACACTCATGAACTAACTGGCTTTACTAGAAAAGAATGACTAGCATTTTTAGAGAAAGCATTTCAACCAAGAAATGGTTTAAGTTACTGCTTTTAAAAGTTTCAGAGAGTAAAACTGGGCTGGGGCAGATAGAAGAAAAGATGGACTATGAAGTGACAGACCTGCTGGGGAAAAAAAAGAATAGAGTTGGAGACAGCCGAATTACCATCTTGACATTAGTCCCATACAAGTTATTACTCTTGATATCATTATAGCCAAATGGAATGAAAATAGAAGGGGGAGAAAAATCTCAGTGGGTATTGCAATTTAAATTTGCCATGTAAGCTAATACTGTATATTTAGAGACTGAGCAGACAGGGTGGTTGGTGGCTCGGAGTATGTGCAGAGGTTGCTGTGCCAGCTAACCAAAGCAGACATTCATTAGAGCAAAATGTAGATTTCCATTTCTTGGCATCTGACATGGGCTCTTTCCTTGGAAAGAAATGTCAATTTGGCCCAAAGTGTGAAACCTACAATAAAAGCATTGGGACTGTGGATTTCATCTAGTCTGCACATTCCCTCCCCTTTCTTTCCTACTGTGGAAATCTAGTTGTGATTTTGGGTGCTGATTGGAGAGGTGGCAGGGGAGCTGATTAGGACCCGGGATGCTGAAAAGGAGGGTAAGGAGCTGGGGAGGGGAAACTGGACTCCTAGAGTCCCTGTTTTCTTTTGGCCTTCAGTTACCACTTTCTCTTGCCTTAAAACTACCCAACACAAAAGACCAACCACAACTGCTGTTTTGTGCAGGGGCCTGAACAATGGCAGCCCCAAACTCTTGACACTGCCTGCCAGCTGTGCAAGTGCTGGGTGCTGATCCAGAGTCCAGGGGGTATAAGTAGAACCTAGCTCCTGAAGCCGGGCCTCAGAGGTGAGGCCTCCCCCACACTGAAATTTCATTGTTTGTTTCTTTTGTTCAATAGACTGGAAAGACTATGACGACAGAGAGCCCAGACACAGGGGACAAAGTGAAGTTTTGGAAGGTCTGCTGCAGCAGGTCCGAGCCCTTCATCAGCATTACAGTTGCCGGGGTAAGGATAAAAATCTGTGCTGGGCCATCGACTGAGGTCTCCGTGGCGCCGGCAATGTTAGCAGTTTCCTAACTGGGTCATACCTTCTCATTCATCAGGGAAAGAGAGATATTAATATTTGTACATCTGGAACCACTTTACAGCACTATCTTGCTTTAACCCTTCAAAAGAGACTTCCCTCTCTTTCATTCTTTCGCTCTCTTTCTCTCTCACCCTTTCTCCATGCAAACAGTTTGGGAAAAAAAGCTCAAGAAAAACGCAGCTGCCATTAGTTCCCTTCCCTTTGAACTGTCCCTGCACAATATTCCTCAATGTGCTGGGTCCTTGGGATATTCACCCTCGAACTTTTCAGTCCCAAGGAAAATTCTGTGAGTATCCCTGAGGAAGTTTAGCTGATTTTTACAGTAACAAGAAATCTTCATGTTATATTTGCAGTCATGTTGGCAATGCAATTTCACATCCACTGTCTCTTTTTCATCCACATTGTGGCAATCACCACTAAGGCTAAGTGACTTGATCAAGGTCACAATGCCAGGACCACAATCAGGATTCTGACCCAGTTTTGTTTCGTTTCTTTTTTCTCTAAATGCAGTCTTCCTGCCATACCTCATTTTTGCGTCCCACCCTGAACATTGGGACTAGGCACCAGAATTTGATCTCACCTTGAATTTTAATCTTCCCCTGTACTACTGCTTGGGAGAAAGGAGAACACACATATCTCTAGACCTAGCCGACTATACCCAGAAAATCTTGGAGAGGCTTTTAAAAACTTCTCTCCTATCTGGGCTATTCAAATGGGACAGGGTCAGGCTTCTGATCTGTGTCATGATTCGTGGAACAGGTACTTAGTTTTATTTGGAGAATTAAAGCCTCCATAAAGTTTTCATTTTCCATGCTCCTTCACCCATCAAATCCCAACTGCACTGTACTCTCTAGATTCAGGCCAACTAGGTAAAAAATTCATGAAACTATGAGACACTAGCTGAGTTTGAACTAGGTATAAAAAAAATCACACTTGGTGTTAGCAAACAGTTAGTCCCTAATGCATAGCTATAACAGAGCTCTTCAGAAGTATTGGCCATAGCTAGAAATGAGGACAAGTGTTTGCAAAAAAAAATAATATTATTTTAATGAGTAGTTCATAAGAAAATGTAAATGTGCATGGAAGAAGCTGAGAAGGAAACCCAAGTGGGTTTCATTCCCAGATTTGTATGAAAACTTTACCCATACCATGGCCTTAATGATTCCACACTGACCAAAGTGTACTACTCAGTTCTCCATTATCAGGGTTCATTTAAGCAGGCCAGGCATTATCTAGGTTCCATTCTCTCCACTACCTCTCCATAGTTCCCCTGCCCTGCCCATTCTTAGTTGGCAGGGAAAGGTAATAAAGCAACTGAACAGATGATTTCTTGCAATTCATAAGCCAGTTCATGTTTGGTCTTCACCAGAGGGGGAAAAACCTGAACTACTCCTGAGAATGAGGGGTTTTCCTATCTGAGGATTTAGATGCTTTCCCCATTACTATTAGGTTACTATCTAATAATCAAGAAATAATTATCTAGACAGTCCAATTATTTCAATAGTTTCCATTCAACTTTTATCATGTATATGTTGGTCCCCCACAGGGATATAAATATGCTCCCGGTGTCAGGAAAAATTTAAGTAAGGCATAAGCAGAACTTCCCAAAAGGAAAAATATTTTTTATATTGAAATATACTCTGGACACTTAAAAAGTAACCAAAGTGTTTTTTGATTTTTAAGACGCCCGGCTGAGAAAAGGTCTCTGGTCAGTAAGTTTGGAAAATTTTGCATTATGTTATCTCTTTTCTGGAAATGTAAAATTGGCATTACAATATTAAAGACTCTAATAAAGAGACATTTTTAATTAGGTTAACCAAGCATTTTCCAAACTTATTTATAAGGTCATTGTAAAACTTTTTTCACAGAGTTAGTATTCTAAAGCACAGACTTTGGGAAACGCCGACCTATAATATTCCAAGTTAAAGGAAATGACCTCATACAAAAAAAAAAAGAGTGATTTTTAAGATAATTTAACATTACTCTGTCTCAGATGATAAACCAAGGATAATTAGGTATTACACACAGAAAAACTAACAAATTGTTATTTGAAATACTCAACTACAAGAGGGAGGCAAACCAGAAAACAGACTCTTACCTACAGAGAACAAACTGAGCGTTGCTGGAGGGAGATGGGGGGGGGGGGGAGGAGCTAGAGGGGGGATGGGTAAAAGGAGGGCACTTGTGCCTAGCACTAGGTGTTGTATGTAGGTGAAGAATCACTGAACTCTACTCCTGAAACCAATATTACACTACATATTCACTAGAATTTAAATAAAACTTGAAATGTAAAGTAAAATAAAATACTCAACTACATTGAGATCTATGTGGTTGAGTGCATATACAAATTTTACAATTAGGAAAAAAGAATTATTTCAAATCCCAGTTCTATTACTTACTAGCTGTGTATTCCTGAGAAAAGCATCGGACCTCTCTGAACCACAGCTTCACCATCAGAAAAAATCAAAATAGTATCCATCTTTCAGGATTGTTATGAGGATTAAACTAGATAATGCATTAAACCCACCTGGCATAGTGTAGGCACTTCACAAACTCCAGCTTATGGAACTTCCTTCCATTGCTCTTCCAGATGAAGAATGGAGCCTCTCTTCCTCCTCGGCACTTTACTGATACATCCTAGAATTAAAGTGTAATCACTGACTCCAATGAAATGAGCCTGGAGTGCTCAGTAAATACATAGCATATTCCAAATGCAGAAGTAATACCAAAACAACCCTTCTACTACCAAAGCCCTCCATGGGAGATAGCAAAACCCACATTAATTTCTGTATTTTGGCTAAAGAAGTGGCCACAGTTAATCTGCATGTTCAGTACTGAGATGCAAATTCACTGGAGATGTTGAGCAGCCTTTATTGTTCACACAGTTTACTCCCCAACATACATGAGTCATAAAGAAGCCAGTTGTATTCACCACAGCAGTGCCCTGTGGGAGTGAATTTCAGTTATCATCTAATTTTTCAGCTGGCAAACATTAACTGAAACACAGCCTACTGTGTGTCAGGTGCTAGACATATCAATATGGATAATATAAACTCCCTATGTGCCAAGCACTTGAAACCTAAAGAATTACTGCATTTGGAGTCCAGAAAACCGCCATTGTACCAGAGCCCCGAGATACACAGAGACAGAAGCCAGAGCAGAAGCCACTGTATCAATGGCTCAGTGTGTCAGTACAGACCACAAATCAGTCAAGATGAGCTGTATCATGCTGCAGTAACCAAATGACCCCCGAAATCTTTATTTCTCCCACAAGCTATATGTCTACCACTGAGAGCTGATACCTGTCCTGTGGTGTCATCACCCTTTTTTTAGAAACATTTTGCCAGCACCCATGGGAGAAAGAAAAGAAACTCTTGAATGTCTCATATGGACAGGACTTTATATGTGTCACTTATATTCAAAACTCATTGGCTAGAATTGGCCACATGGCTACATACCCAAACACAGGGTTCCAAGAAGTAAAATTCTTTCATGTGCCCAGAATATTTAACATTTGCACAGGCCCCTTTCCCAACCAGTAATAGTAGTTCTCAGGCTTGTTTGTTTTTTTCAGTTTAATCTTTATTTTAATTTACATTATATATGATTATAATGAGAGTGATCTTAGTGTAAGCTGCTAAGATCATGGATTAGCTGGGTTCAAATTCAGACTGGACATTTACTAGCTCTGTGACTTTAAGCAATTACCTACCCTCTCTCTAACTCAATTTTGCTCACTTATAAGACGCAGGTAAGAATTATCTATATTTCGGGTGCCTAGGTGGCTCAGTCGGTTTGGCTCAGGTCATGATCATGCGACCGTGGATTTGAGACCCACATCAGGCTCTGTGCTCAGTGTAGAGTCTGCTTCAGATTCTCTCTCCCACTTGTGCTCTCTCTAATAAATAAATAAAATCTTAAAAAAATTTTCTGTACTTATCAGCCATTTTTTAAGAACCAAATGACTTTAAATAAGTAAAGCACTTAAGAGCTTTATTATTTAAAAAAAGAAATTCCCCCCATTCTCCATTTTTTGTTCCCCAGAGGTTCAATTCTTTTAGCCATTACTTTTGATATTTTCTTCATATCTCTAAGTAACATGTTTGTATTGCTAATATTTTTTAACTTGAGGCATTAACTAAGGAAAGATGACTTCTCTTTTTTCCCCCTTCCCCTCTTACTTCCACATTACAATTCCTACCATTCATCCTCCTAATATATTTGTATTGTAATTTTAGTAAGATCAATATTTACTGCTTACTCTATAATGATCATATAATTAATTCTATGATTATTTTCCTTTCCTGGATAACTTTTTGTTCTCCTTGTACTTAACAGTCATCCTTTATTGCATGTTTGCTTGTTTTCTGTGTGGTTGTAACTAATTAATCCCCAAGCTATTCTCCTATTATGTCAATTTTCTCAGTCCAATCAAATATATTAGTACTGTTTCAACTACATCTTCTTACAGAAGCCTCTCTGAGCTCTCTGAGCTGTGCCAACCTAGACTGGTTGCCAGCTGCCTGTGGCTGGTGCACAGCTGGTACCCTAGGATCTCCTGTCACCACCATACTGAAGACTCTTCTGGCTGCCCTCCAATATTGGACTGCTTCTTTTTGTATCCCTTGTCTTACTTTTTCTTGGTTAGTCCTTCATTTGGGTGGAGTCCTTACTCTAGTAATTTCCTGGAGGATTCTTGGGAGCTAACTTTTAGATACACTGAATGTCTAAAAATGCATTTATTCTACACACCACTTATTTAAGGTTTCAGATAAGTATAGAATTCTTGGTTGAAATAATTTTCTGTCAGTTTTCGAAGGTGTTCCTTTGTCCTTTTCTAGCTTTCAGTACTGAGAAGTCTGATATTCTGACTGCAGAGATTTTATAGGAAACATTTTTTTTTCCTTTTCTGGCAGGTTTTTAAGGCTTTTTTTTTTTAACTTCAATACTTTAAAATCTCCTTTGATATTTTTTTCACATCTGTGAATAACATTTATATTGCTAATTCTTAGTTTTTTTTAATTTGAGACATCACCTAAGGAAGGACGATTTCCCATTTTCCCCTTCCTGCCTCTTACATGTATATTACATTACAATTCCTACCCCTCATCCTCTTAATATACTGAATAATATTAAAAAAATGCACTGTCTTAGTGTGGGTGTGCTGTTGTCCATTGTGCTGGGCATCTGGCAAGCCCTTTCCATATAGGAAACTACACCCTTCAATTATGGGATATATTCTTAAAAGTTAACTATTTAAAAGTATCCCCCCCTCTTTTTTTCTCTGCTCCCTCCTACTGAACTCACAGCCTGATGTCAAACCTCTCAGGTTATTAGCCCATTAGTGTTTCTTTTTCTCTTTTACTTTCCATCACTATGTCCTTACACTTTTTTTTTTTAAGATATTATTTATTTATTTGACAGAGACACAGCAAGAGAGTGAACACAAGCAGGAGGAATGGGAGAGAGAGAAGCAGGCTTCCTGCCAAGCAGGGAGCCCAATGCAGGGCTGGATCCCAGGACTCCGAGATTATGACCTAGCAGAAGGCAGACACTTAACAACTGATCCACCCAGGCGCCCCCTTATGCTCTTTTTCAAAGATTTCTGCAACCTTATTTTCTAAGCCCTCTATTGGGTTTTTCAGTTTTTCAATAGTATATTCTTTAATTTCCAGTGATTTCTCTTAGAGATCCCACCGTTTTCACAAAGATGCAGTGCCTTTGTTCAGGCTATTTAATGATAGGCTTTGTTTCATTTTATAGTTTCTTCTCTCAGCATTCTCTCTCCTCTACTGGTTTTGGCCTCTGTCTTTTCCTGTTAGATGCTTTCCACATCTGCCTGGGTGAGGATGTTCACCAAGATTTAATTTAAAAAAAGCTCAATAGCTGTTGTGGAACTCTGAGCACACAGACAGGGCACTTTATCTATGAGCTTCACTTTAGGGTGATCTGGCATGGCCTTTTCTTTCAGAAACCACTGAAAGCAACGTCAGAAGCTTTAAGTGAATTCTCTTAGTCTCATCATTCTCCAGAAAAGTTTCTTCCAGTGTCCTTCCGGGAGGGTATAAATTTGAGTACCAGTGTTCTGAGAGCCAAGTGGGGAAATAATCTGTATGGAAGCTTTCATTTCATCCACCTGTTTTGGGTAGAATACTACCCTCCCACCCCCATTTTTAACTCTACTCCATGTCTCCCACTCTAGAAACCTGTCAGAGAATAATCCACTAGCTTTTTTTCTAGAGTTAGGAAGGGGTTATTTGTCCAGCTATGCAGGTTAGAGGAAGAGATCTAGAAGTCTGACTGCTTTTTAAATGGACTTCACCAAATCCCTCTGATTTTAGCTCCAACACTGATCCCCCACTTCTGGCAGTATGTGGTGCCCAAGGGGTGAACTGGATTACTTCTCTGCCTTCTCCACTGCTGGCTTAGGATTCATCTCAAGTCTGCTAAATCCATCTGCCCATCTGCTTTCCAGCTACCAAAGTTCACTTGCTCTTGTTTCCTTTCTCATCTCTTTGTCTTTATAGATTTATGTGGTTTCCTTTTTTTAATCTCTTTACTCTGGTTTTAGTGATTTAGGGAGAGAATGGTATATAATAAATATATTCAATATGCTGCCTGCCTTTAACCGAAGTCCCAGCAGCATCATTTTCAAGCACAGTATGACCAGCCAAATTCATGTTCAAGTCAGAAAAAAATGTTTTTGCTTTTTTCTGCCCGGAATAACTATTACCAGCACTACCTTGAAGCTGGCATGAATGCTTGTGTCAGCTTCTTCCCCACTTCTCCTATAGGATCATAAGCAGAACCACACTGGGCCTCAGCCACAGGCAATCTGCCCAGCTTTCCATGCCTAACAGCAGTGATGTAGACCGTGTTCTCACCCTAGTGACGTGTCTGTCTGAAGTCTGGTGATAACCCCAACAACCTCAGCTTCCCTTTATGACACGGATTATGAGAACTGAAATCAGTGATCATTTAGTTCAGCTCCATGGAATACTGTTTATGAAGATGATGTGGGGAAGTCTGCAAGCTTTATCAGTGAAAGCTCCGGGTTGTAAATAGAAGGGATGAACAGAAGCAGTGGATGACTTGCTTACCAATGTAGCCACAGAGCATAGTAGTGTATGAAAAAATATTTGTTCAGTAAATTAATGTCTTGGTTTTTCTGGGTACTGGCTTCTCAATCTTGAGCAATTCATTTTAACCTCTCAGTCTCAGTTTATTCTTCTGAGTAAGAATGATGACAATCATACCAATGCCTACAACTATTTTTGTAAGCCAGCATATATACTGGACAAAATTGTCCCAGAATGCTAGCCATGTTTATGCTAAAGTGGGTGGAGTTTTGTTCTTTTTATCTGTTCCCCAGACTTTGTGTAATGTGCCTATGTTAACTGTATAATGAAAAAAATTAATGGAATATATAGACTAACAAGAAGAGCTTTGTGAGCATTGAGAAATGTATGAATATTAAAGGCAATGGAGGATGGCAAAGATTTGATTCCATTTCTTTTTATCCCACATTAAAATAAATCACTCATCTGGAAAATATAAACAAAATGCCTAAGTGGTTTCCCCTGGAGTTATGTTACTCTTCTCCAACATTTTAGAGGAGCTAATCATTAACTGAGGTAACCAATGGGAACTCAAGACATAAAAGCTTTTTGTAGGAATGAACGAGCTAAATCCCTACATGAAAATGAGGATGGGTGACACCAAGGGGATGGGGAAGAGGAAGGCAGGAAAGTGAGAAGAAAGGTATGGCGTTTACACTTTATTTTCTTCTATGTTTCAGAAACTTCAAAACCACAAACCACAGGCCGCAAGCAGTCAGTCTCAAGAAGCCTGAAACACCTGTTTCATTCCTCAAATAAGTTTGTGAAGACGTTAAAACGGTGCGTCCCATGCAGTTTTTCCGGGAAGTCTTAACTTCTCAGGAATCAGCTGGTTTGGATTCTCAGTAGCAAGATTAACAGAAATTTCCTTTTTGTTATTAAAAGAGTATGAAATTTACTTTTCTCCTGAGAATTTGGGCAAGATAATAATTTCACTGAGTTCTAGCCTGTGAACATGTGATACATAGCAGGACTGTGCTCATAGGTATATTTTAAATGATCTTTTATTATTATTCAAGCTTGGTAGAAGAGACACTTGAAGACAACCCTTCATTTTGCTTTTTATTTTTAGGGGACTCTACTTAGCTGTTATATTTTATTATAAAGACAATATGTTAGTCACCAATGAAGATCAAATACCGATTGTTGAAATTGATGACTCTCACACCAGCTCTATTACACAAGATTTTCTGTGGTTCACAAAGGTATACTGAGTTTTGGTTTCATTTTTCCCCAGTTTGCACCAATGTTCCTGTGCACAAATCTCTGAAACCTTTGTTAAGGAGCCTCCAATGATCAAAGTATTGGGGTGGGAGTAAATTATCTCAAAGGTCTTCTTTCAGCCCTGATATGCCCTGTGCCATAAAAAAAAAAAAAGTCAAAATAACATCTATGCTACATTTTCAAAGCAAAGAAGCTTGCATTCTGTCAGACTCTGTCTCCACTATTCTGACTTATGGGATCATTTGGCAAAGACTAAAATGTGGATCTGACTATTTCATTAACATTCAGATCTTTTTCCAGTTGGACAGAGATCAAAAAGTTGTTTTGCATGTATCTGAAAATGGGACTGGAGAACAAACATCAGGGGTCAGGTTTCCTTTTCCCCTGCTTTCTGCTTTGATGCCACAACCTAAATCATGTACTGGCTTGGATGATGATATGACCTCGTGACTTCTTTTGCAGCTGTCCTGTATGTGGGAAGATATAAGGTGGTTGAGACAAAGCGTACCTATCTCCATGTCCTCATCTACAGTGCTGCAAACTCGGCAGAAGATGCTTGCAGCAACAGCCCAGCTACAGGTGAGGGGCCAGGTTTCAACCAGACTCCCAAGGAAATCTTAGAAAAGCTTGGTCAGTTCAGCTACCAAGCCAACCTGGAAAGGAAAAGGATGGGCTCCTTTCTCTTTCAGATCCCTAGGCATATAAAGGCTTCTTGCACAGTCTGAGCTGCACATCTCTTCATGTTGGGAAACTGTGCCTTTGGCAATTTCCTGGACAAGGAGCAAGGGTCTCTCTTCAAGAGTCTAGGAATGACCTCTCCTAAACAAGAGGCGAAGACTTGAGTTCTGGATTTGATATTAACCAATCAATTCATTTCTCCTTTCTGGGCCTCAGTTTCATCACTTGCAAAATAAGAGGAGTTTGACTCGATCACAAGCCAAACTCTTGCTGCTCTGGCATCCTGTGCATCTAACTAGTGTATTGAGGTGGAAGAGGAGACCGGCAAATATTTTGAAGCATTTATTGACTTGATCTTTTGTTAAAGCATAGGGATTTGCATACATTTTTGCTTACTTTAAAAAAAAAGAAAATTCTTAGAAGCTTGCCTTTAATCCTGAATTTATTCATCCTTCCATATTATTGACCTAATAAGACCAAGTCCCCAAGCCCTACGAGAGTATTTGTAGCTCACAGAGTCCCTTCTAGAAATGATACTGAATTTTCACCAAATTCTTCTGGGTTTCCTTCCATTGTTTTGTAGTATTACCTGAATTTGTGGCTCTAAACTATATGGAATTGGATTCTTTAAGAGATCACTGAGCCTTTATCAGCAATGGGTATTTACCTACAAAGCTGTCAGTTACATAAATCCCAGAAATACACATAACAGGAATCTATGTAAGCTGTATTTGGCCAGGCCGAACCAGCCAAGGCATAAAAATAGGATCATAACAACAACAAAAAATATTTTTGTGGCTCCACCCCCACCTGCAATTATAGGAACTTCATTTCTTGACAATTCAACCACCTGAAATAGTAACAACTATTATGTTGCTATTCTAATTCTGAAAGGCAACTCTTTCTTCTCCTGTGCTATATACTCCATTGCATCAATAGCTTATTGCCTGTGTGCTCAGTGGCCTCAGAGATTTTAGCAAACAATGCTCTGTATTTCAACTCTTAACTACAAAATCTTCTTCAACTCAAGGAAAAGTTCTTGGAGCTGGGCCCTGATGACTGTACTAAATTCAAAGTGCCCCTTCCTTTCATTACTGATCAACTTGAGTTGGAACAAGCCACTGTACTTCAAACTCCTCTTTCCTTCAGATAAAGTTCATTCCCAGGAGGCTCTTTGGTACCTTATATTCTTTCTTGGGAGACTCAGACACCTTAGTGGACTCTTCATTAACCCATCATACAGCCTAGATGTGCTTGGACCATAGACTGAACAAGCTTAGAATTTCAAATAGGGCTCTTTATTCCTAGAACATGTTCATCTCATATCAGTAAGGGTCTGGCTGTCACAGCCAGTACAGCTAGATAGTGAGGAGCCAAAGAGAAACCATGATGGGCAGTGTACCCCTACTCAACTACTCCCATTGCAAAAGCTCTTTTTATTTCCCTGCCCCCCCAATAATACATACCCCACCACTTTTGATAATTTATCAACCCCCTTATGATCCCATTTCCTTCTTTGCCCAGCTTAAATTCCTTGGTCAGTCCCAATCACTCCCTTGAAAATATTCTAAATTTCTGGCCACTGTCTCCCGCCTATATTACTTAGTTGGAAAAAATCTAAGCCTAGATGAATCCAACATGTCTACACTAAAGTACTTGCACACTGTTGCATAATAAAAGTCCCCCAAAAAGGGGGCTATTTCTTTAAGTTCATGGCTACAATTCTCACATATAAGTTACTTAGTTAAGTGATCACATGCCATTTCTCTACTAATTTCACTTTCCCAAACTATAAGGCAACTATTTAAAACCTTCTCCATTCTCTTGCACCCCCATCCATTCCCCCACACTCTCCAACCTCATATCACGTGATAACTTCACTATATAATTCATTAAGAAAAATGGGAATTCTCTTCCCACCACCAGGTTGCAAAGCCTCCTGGCATTGACCCTACTTTCTCTTTCATCACTCCTATTACAATAGTACTGGCTGAATACATAAACGTTTTGTCCAACTCCTGTACACCAAAGATTACACCTGAGGGTACTCTATCTTATTTTTAAAAAAAGGATCACAGAAATGTACCACATGCCATAGTCACCACCTGGATAGTTCAGCAGTCCTGCATGGACTAGCTCCTCACAGTACTCAGTAAATAGTAAATCCTTTACAGTGTCCATCAAAGGCTAGAGCACTGCTCTGCATTACCTCTCTACTTCACATTTCTGTTTACCCACTATAATAACAGAAGTCTTTGTGATTTTTTTCTGGTAGGACCTATTGCCCAAACCATTTGCAGATCTTTAGGATGAAAATGTCTAAAAATAGTGAAGCCACCTTTGATTTTTAGGCAGTAGAAAGGGAGGACAGGCACACAAACATATTTCACAAGAGGAAGAAAACCAAATTTGGGGAGACTGCTACTTAATATTTTAGGTCTCTCTGGTAATCTACCAGTTTTTATGACATTAAAAGTAAAAATGCTTTCGTAAATAGTTTGATTGGCATCAGCCATACATAAATCCTGTGGACCTACCTCTGGTATCTATCACTGTACTGTCCCCCCTTTCCAGCATCCCTACCACTGCCTAACTACTCCAGTTACATCAAAAGCCTCCAAAGTCATACTCCTGCTTCCGGTATTATATATATATTCCAGTATACTCTCCAATCCTTTCTCTACACTTCTGCCAGAGGAGCCAATAAAATTCTGACCATGTCATGCCCTGACTCATGCCCTTTCAAGATTGGCTCAGACATTTTATCCCCATCATTGCCATCTTTCTCCTCGCACAATGTTTTCATCACACACTGGCTTACCCTCATCACACTGTATACCAATCACTGTGCACCAGGTACCTTGTATTCCAATTTCTGCTCTATAGTGAGATCCTTTAATACATAATAAAAAATAACAAAACAGCAACTTTCATTTATGTCACAGAATACATGCCAGGAACTGTGATAAGTGCTTTACAAACTATATCTCACTTAACCTCTACCACACCCTAATGAGAAAGTAGTATTACTGACTCTCATTTAACAGATGATAAAACTGAGGCTTAGAAAGGTTATATAACTTGCCCAAGGTCATATTAATAAGCAGCAGAGTCTAGTTGCAAATCCAAATCTAAACTCTAAAGTCTACACTTTTTCCAATATTTCATAATCTTATTAAGCATTCATTTTAAAAAGCAGACAAAAACTTTAAATAGAATAAATTATACATAGTATAGATTAAAAAGTCTATTCTGCATCATTCGGAGCTGAGAAGTAGTCTTAGATTTTATTGAAAGAAGGTAAAGTACGAATTAATATGACCTAAGCAGGAGGAAAGACAATTATCTGCCAGCATTTGGAGTAAAAAAAAAAAAAAAATAGTAAGGTGAGAAAACCTGTAAGCGTAAGTGGCCAAGAGCCCACACTTTTTTCCCCACCCTTAGGAAAATGACAGGTGAGTCCCCAAGAGGCAGAAGTGTGCATTGCTTTTATATTGAGGAGTATCCAAAATACCCTCAAAATATAGTAATCATCTGATACTGTAGATTGGGTTATAGTAAACTTTCCTTTTCCATAACTTTTACAAATTAGTACTAGGGAGTAAAAACCAGGAATAGGAATACCATGTCTTTTTCATCTTACAAGAAGGGGGATAAAGGTTTCCCTATAATTTTACTCTCCTTTTCCAGGCCTTCAGAAATCCTTTCTGGATTTCCTTCAACTTTCCATGTCACCTCAAGCTGAAAAAAGGTCTCTAAATAGTGTGCTTATCTGTCTAAGGCTTACTGATAGTCCTGTGATTTGTTCTGATTATTACCTAGATGCATTCCTGTGAGCCATCAGGTGACTTTTATTCCTCTTTAATGTGTAAGATCCTCAGGGTTACCAGATCTCCCAATCTTGATTGCATAGCATGAGAGGTATTAAGGTGGTTTGGTTTTCCTTTAGGTTCGAAAGAATCCCAAATTTGCCCCCTTAGAATACAGTTGCAGTTTATTTTCACAAGGATATTCCGCTTTGAAATTGGGCTCTCCCCAGAGCTAGTTCTCCAATCCAGTTTGATGTCAATGAAGAATTTCAGGAAGACTTTTAGTGCTTTCTTATTCAAACTGTTGGTAAACACATCCAAAGATGATAATGAACCACTGATGATAACTGCCCACCACATTTAATGTCTCCCCACCAGCTCTGGTCCAAAATAAATCATATTTTCCACTGTTTTAATGACTGTCAACAAAAACTTATTGAGCTATTAATATGTGCCAGGCACTGTGCAAGTAACCCAGAGACAGAAATGAAACCATGAGCTCATGACATGTACATCAATCTTCAGGAAAGCCAGAGTCACAGTAAGATACAAGATTGTCCAAGAAATGATAGGGGACAAAGGAAGGGATGGTAAATTTTGAGAGAGTTGAGAAAGTCCTCCCAGAAAGGATGAAACCTACGCACAGTCCTGAAAAAGGGTAAGTGGAAGCCAGGGTGGGATTCCAATTAAGAGCATAAAGAAAGCCCATACCCTACTTGTATGAAGCTAGAGAGTTTACAGAATATTTTCTCATGCATTGTTTCACTTAATCCCCCAAACATTCTGTAAGGTAAAGATTAGCATAAGGACTGACCCTTAATTTTAAATGATGAAACGCAAGGCCATGGAGGGTAAAAAATTCTTCAGAAGGCTAAGAGTTAGTGAACAGCAGCTGCCCTGAAACTCAACACCAGTATAACTAAAGGCTTAGCAGCAGTGGCTGCTGGAGCCAACTTGTACTGGCTCAGGAGAGCCAATGTTAAATATTTAGGAATTCTGAAAGCCTGTTGTCAAACTTTTGGTAGCTTGGTAGCTTTAAATCGGTTAGCATCAGTGGGAGCATTTACACCACAGAAATTGGCCTATATTATAAACCAGCCCCCCCCCTTTTTTTTGATAGCCAGTTTATCTACCAGTATTACTCGGCAGCAAACTGCCTTTATATAAAACTGTATTACTTACAGAGGGATGGATGAAAAGCCTTACCCAGTTAACTTCTCTAGATTTAGAAGCCAGTTACTGAAAAGAAATAATCTGAATGATTAGGTTATTTTTAAAAATAATGATCCCACCAAATGTTTATATCTGAGTAACTATGAAATTTCTTACTTATGTGTCCAGTTCTAATGAGGAAAAATAAAAGATACAAGACAGTCTCCACCTGAAAGAACATTCCCATGTTTTCATAGCAGTAGACATGGACTAGCTGGCTCATTCATTTTTAGGTCATCCATGTCACTTTTCCAAGTTCCGGTTCTACTTTCACTCTCCTGTGCTCACAAATGGCTGCTGGGAGTGCTGAGATGATTTGTTTATATCTTTGAAAAATCATAGATATTCAAAGTTAAAGGTATTTTATCCTATTCATCTAGTTTTCTAGGTTAGAAATCTTCAAGCCCTGCATATTTTTAAACTGTTTATTTTAGTAACATCTGCCTAGGCCCCTCCACATTTGACGTTGCATCTTTCTCTTCCTACCTTACTAGTTGACCTCTTAGCTTACAAATAATTTTAACGTAATTTTAAATAAAGAGAAACCCCTAAAACTCAGATAAGTCAAATGAGGCCAATCTCCCAATTAAAGTATCTTGAAAGGAATGTGCAGTCATTTGGGGACCTGTACAATGTGCTACATTGTCAATTCACGTCTTCATTTTAAACAACCCCACTTCATACAGCTTACTGTAGATCTCTTGAAAACTCCACAAGTGGCATACTTGAAATATCAGGCATTTTTCTTTAAAACATCTGGGATTCTCTTCAAGTGCTGGTAACTGAGGTCTATGTGCTAGTGTGTCTATGTGGGTAAGAGATATTTACAGATATGAATTTGCTTTAAAAAAACATAATTTTTGTGCCTCTTGCTATAATGTTTGCAGGCTTATGGTGAAGAGATTTTCTTTGAGCTTCTGTTAAGTACATTTCTGTGGTACCACATATTCTAGGTTTAAGTTTGCTTAAAAAAAAAAAACTTTTCAGAAATATCAGTTAATTGCACAGTGTCTTTTGTTCCAGTTATGTTGCTTTGTTTACACAGTATCATCCCAGCTACCAAAAATCTATTTGTTTCTAGAATTTACTTGGAACACACAACTTGGGAAGAGTTTACTATGAGCCCATTAAAGACCGGCATGGAAACATCCTCATAGTCACCATCAGAGAAGCAGAGATGCTCTATTCATTTTTTAATGGCAAATGGATGCAGATCTCAAAGCTGCAAAGCCAGAGGAAGTCTTTGTCAACACCGGAGGAGCCAACAGCCTTAGACATTTTACTGATCACCATCCAGGTAGGCAGTCTTTTGAGTTTTCTAATACTGTGTATTTAAAGTTCCAAACACACTTACTGAGGCTCTCCAGTGAAATATACCAAGAGTCATTTACAAATGCAGTGATGGAGTGGAGAGGGCCCAGAGGTATTTCACTGCTTGTACTCCACACACAGGAAAGATTCAGAAGCTTATTTTTTTATTTATCATTCTCCAGATCTGGAATTCATCAAGTAATACAAGTGGTGAACACTCCAAAAATACTCCTGACCAAAGAACCAACAAGAAACTTTGAGACAAATATTTGAATAGGGGTCTATAGGTAGTATGATCAAAACATTAAACCAATACCTGAGGGGACTATAATAGTAATATGTTCTGGATTGTGTGTGTGTGTGTGTGTGTGTGTTTCTGTCTGTCTGTGTAAAACACTCTGAACAAACCTCAACACCTATTTACTCGTTTGTTCCTTATAATGCTCCCCTGGGTCAAACAGGTATGATTAAGTTCATTTTAGGAATGAAATGACTGAGCTCAAAGAAATTATATGACATACGGCCACACAGAGAGGCAGAGTCAGTGAAGCTAACGAAGCTCCAGCACAATGTAGCTCTTCACCTGTACAAGCCCCTTCCAACGCCCTAGCAGGGATCCCAACAATTTTGTATTCGTCTCCTTAAACAAGACACCAAAAGTTGTATTCCGTTCAGTCCCCATAAAATTTGCATTTGCCACTGGGCACAGAGCTAGAAAATGGCAGTGCTGAAACCTAAACTCAGATCTTCTGACTATAATCAGGCTTCTTTCTGCCATGTTACATCACATTCCCAGGCAGGAGTTAGGATTGTAGTCATGAGGAAATAAAGGATGAAAGACTCACCTGAGACTAGAATAGCCACCAAAATTCAAAATTCGGGCAGCTTAGATCAAGACTCAGGCTGGCTGGCAAAACCAGGATACAAAACACATCTGCTCCTGAGTCCAGTGCTCTCTCCACACCACCATACCCCTCATATGTTCTTACATGAACATAAGTGTCCACTGTTTCTTTCTTTTCTTTCTTTCTCTCTCCCAGTCATGAGGATGAATTCTGTAGTACTCTGCAGTTTGGTAGTAAAGCTGCCAGAAACACCTACCTTTATAGAGTCTTGTGCAACCAATGGCATATGTGTACAAGACAGCCACCTCAGAGTAATGGGAAAGAAAGGGCTCTGTCCCATAAACAAGCCAAACCCCACCTTTGGTACCTATAGCCCTTCATGATCACCCTAATAAGCTAAGCCACCAGTACACTATCTTATTTTCATTCCTCACTGAGAAGTGATACAGTAATCTCACCTTTCCATTCCTTGCACTAGCCCAAACCAGAATGGAGTCAGTGTAGCAAAGGTAAGCTAATTGGTCAAAGCCAATACCTCTGGCTTTGATTTTATGGAATTTGGGTTCATATGAAATTGATAGAGGGTGTGTATATGTGTGTATAGGAGGTGGGGGCAGGGAACACATTCATGGCTCCCTCTTCACCCTTTATAAGCAAATGCTAAAAGAAACATTTAAAAAATCATAATAAATAGAGCTTTTACAGGGTGACTAATACACTAATCCCCTATAGGGATAAACTGGGGTCTGGGCTACCTTTGCTCCTAGAAACACAACACAGGCCCCAGCATGATATAATACCTGGCTTCTCCTAGACTTATTACATTAAAAATGTGTTACAGGTGCAGAAAAATTCCAATCTGACAAAATATTGTCAGAGAAGGAGACCAAAAGTAGAGGCAAGATCAGGTTTCCACCAGATTCAAGTGGAAAATTTACCCCCTGCCCCGACTGGCACATTTCTGCTTGATGTCACTCTCACCCACCCCCATTCTTCTCCTACTCCTACTACTTCTCTCTCCCCTCCTTCCATACAAGTCTTACACTGGAGAGGAAATGGGAATAAAACTACTGGGGCTGGTATCCAGTCATGCCTGGACTTTATGTCAAGAGTTGGCCGGACCAACTCATCATGGAAGTAGTCTCAAGTTTTGTTGTTTGCCCAAAGCAGGCTTGGTAACATCCCACAATTCTGGGCCACAAACCATTCTCTTCTCTCATGGGCAGTAGAGTGATGACCACCAGACCTTCAGATGGGAGGCTTAGGCTTCTTCCTGCCATATCACAACACACAACACACCGAGGTACCACTTTGGAATCTGGCTGGCTGCGTATGATTCCTGACTCCACCTTGCCTAGTTGGGTGACTAGGGCAAGTTACTTAATTTCTGATATCTCATATTTCCTCCTCTGCAAAAAAACTCTACTTCATAGGGTTCTAATGAAGATTAAATGAGTTGATACAAAAGGCATTAGAAGAGTAGCACAAAGTAAGCACTCAATAAATGTTAGTGACTGTTATTATTTCTCTACTCAGAAAAATCCAAACAATGCTTGGCTCTCCTCAGAGCATATCTATGCCATGTCCTCCCATCCATACCCTCCCAGAGACCCTGGAACTGGCTCAGTCATCCCTTGGGGCATTGCACCACTCCCTCTATCTTTCCATAAGAATTAAGGAAAAGTTGTATAAAAATTTTATGATCTGCAATGGGGTTTTCAAAACAGGTAAGGGTGCTAACAAAATCTGATCCATAACTAATCTACTAATCTCTAGGGCCCCAAGGAAGCTCCAGGGTCTAACCCTCTCAAATTCCTGATCCTCTCAAGTCCCAGACCTTCATCACAGGCCTTTCTCATATCTAGAAGAAAGAAATCCTTAAAGAAAAAAAAAGAAAGAAAAGGAAGAATGAAGGAAGGGAGAGAGAGGAGGGAGGGGAGGAAGGAAGGAAGGAATCCTTCCCACACTTGTCTAGAAAGAAGAGAGTTATTATGAACAAACTAGAGTCCCTCTGAGTAAACTAACTGGCAATGAGAATATTTCCAATAGAGAGGCCCCTCTCAGGCTCTGAGTTACTCATTGATCTCCCAGATCACCTTAATAACTGGAAACTTCACAGGTGAACTCTTCTTGAAGATTAATCTTTCACATTAGTATTATATTTTCAAGTTTAAAACACTTTATCATATCTATAATACCATTTGATCTTCGTGAAAACCCAGTGAGATTGAGTGGGCAATTTTATTGTGTCCCATTCACAGATGAAACCACCACAGATTTCGGGGAAATAACTCCTCAAGGTCCCATCAGCAAAAAAGCAGCATAAGAGCAACTAGGACCTAAATCTTCTGACTCCAAGCCAAGTCCCCTTCCCATTCTGCAAGGCTGCTTTACACACCCTCTCCCTCCTTTTCTCTGAATCCTTTTTTAAAAAAGTATCATCTAAGAAAAAGCCAGAGAAGTTTGCCTTCTGTCCCCCACCCAGCCCTGTTCTCCTTCTCCCCAAGTGTTCCTTGTCACCCTGTGCCTTACACCTGTGATGCCCAGGACCTACTATTTCTTCTGCCCTTTTATGTTGTTTCTTTTTTCCAGCACATTCCTGCTCTTTCTACCTCCAAGCAACCCCTCACATGGCAATCAAAAACTCTAAGAATCAGAAAGATGAATGAAAATGAGCCAACTGAGCTGGACATGAAGAAAATTGGGTTCACACAAAAACCTGTTTAGCAATGTTCATAGCAGAATTATTCAAGTAGCCAAAGAGTGGAAATAACCAACTATCCAACAACTAATGAATGGGTAAACAAAAGTGGTATATCCATAAATGTCCTATTTTTCAGCCATAAAAATGAGTGAAGTACTGATCCATGCTGCTAAGAACATTATGCTAAGTGAAAGAAACCAGGCACAAAATGCCACATATTATACAATTCCATTGATATGAAATACCCAGAACATGCAAATCCACAGAGACAGAAAGTAGATGAGTAGTTCCAGGAGCAAAGGTAGGTGGGACTAGGGCATGACAGCTAATGAATGCAAAGCTTCTTTGTGGAGTGATGAAAATGATCTGGAATTACATAGTGCTGATAGTCACACAAGCTTGTGAACACACGAAAAAAACACAAAATCTCACATTTTTAAAGGATGAATGTTATGTGAATTACATCTCAATTCAAAAAAAAAGAAAGAAACAAGCAGAAGCAACAGAGACTACAGTAATCCGGAGGAGAGGGGGCTGTCCCACAAAAAGAAGAGCCCATTCAGCTTCATCTAACTGCAGAAGACAGTGGTCCCAATGATGAAATGTTTTTCCAGGTTTTTTTTTTTTTAAGATTTTATTTATTTATTTGACAGAGAGAAACATAGCTAAAGAGGGAACACAAGCAGGGGCAGTGAGAGAGGGAGAAGCAGGCTTCCTGCCAAGCAGGGAGCCTGATGTGGGGCTTGATCCCGGGACTCTGGGATCATGACCTGAGCTGAAGGCAGACGCTTAATAACAACTGAGCCACGCAGGTGCCCATTTCCCAGTTTTTAAAGAGAAGTTGTAAAATATAGAGTTTTGAATTAAATCTATTTATAAAGGTTAGAAAAAATTTAGAAAATTTAAATTCTTGGGGCACCTGGGTTGCTCAGTCGGTTAAGCATCTCTCTTCGGCCCAGGTCATGATCCTGGGGTCCTGGGATGGTTCCCTTATCACGCTCCCTGAAAACCAGGGAGTCTGCTTCTCCCTCTCCCTCCTCCCCTCTGCCCACTGTTCATGCTCTCTCTCACTCTTTCTCTCTCAAATAAATAAAATCTTTAAAAATTTTTTTTAGCTTTTTGCAGTCCATATAATCTTGGGCCCACAAAGACTGGGGCCACCATTTTATGACCTTTGCTATCCCTGGACAATTCAGTTTCCAGCCCCACTGCAATGAAACAAAAGCCCTGTAGTTACTAGAAAAAGTATCTATCATTCTTCTAACAAGCTCTTAGAATACCTGACCAATGGAGAGTGGTTGGATAGACCCTTCCTGGTCCCTGCACCAGCATAGCATATTCTCTCCCAGAGGCCCAGCCCCAGACTTCACTACCTCTGGGCCTCTCACTTCATATTTAATAAACATTTTTTCAGCACCAACTAGGTGCCAGGAACTCTTCTAGGTGCTATAGGAAAAACAAATGAGTAAGTCAAGGTCCCTGCTCTCAAGGAGTTCAGTCAAGGGAGGGAGACAGACTTGTAAACAAATCAAGGTAATACAAGGCAGAATTAAACCAGAGCCTGATAGCAGTACAAACAGTGTACTATGGGAGCATAGACAAAGCAGCTATTAATTCTCCCTGGAAATATCAGGGAAGGCGTTGTAGAAGAGGTGACATTTGGCTGAGCCATGAGGGTAAATTAAGTTCACCAGGTGGAGGGAAAAAAAAAAGAGAGAGAGGGTAGGGAGGAAGGAGGAGAGAGTGAGGGAGGGAGAGGAGGAAGGAAAGGAGGGAGGAAGGAAGGAAGGAATTAAAGAGAAATAGAGGGCATGATAGAGAAATGAAGCATAAGGAAAAGGAAAAGTAGATCTAACCCTCCACTGGGCCCACAATGATACAACCCTTACCACCCTGAGTTAGAAAAATTTGCTACACGTCTCTCTCACACACAGAAATCGGAGTTCCACGAAGTGGGGTAGGGTCACATATCATTGATGTCATTAATATTCTAGCATGACACCTGATACACAGTAGGTGCCCAATAAAAGTTGTAGAGTGAGTGAATTCATGAACCAACAAAGAACCAAAGAAGAGTGATTAGGACAATGTCTGAGGAAGGAAAAAAACAATCCATTTTGGCTGGAGATAAGAGAAACAAATGAACTGTAATAGAACTAAAGGCTAGAAAAACAGGTTAGAAGTCAAATCAGGCAATGTATAGGCCCACAGGCTTTGGATTAGGTTTAGGAGGCCTTCCTAGTGTATCTGAGAGTATATGAATGGGACAGTTTGTTTCTCTTCCCATACATTTCTCAGGCTCTAAAAACATTCCAACTAAAAGGATAAATGACTATTAAAGGCAGGAAAACATAGGCAGATACTCATTCTGTCTTTTCAAAAAATGAATGAAAGAGTAAATTACTCCATCTAAGAATGGTGTTGGTTTTACATAACCACAGTGTACTCCTAACTCTCATTCTATTTGTGGTTAGTTCTAACCCCCAAATGTTTTTCTCTTATACCCATCCTATATTTGTACTCCTGAGTTTGGGTCTTTACAAGCACATTTTCTTAACTTTCAACTCTAATTATGATAGGCTTATTTTTCTAATGCATGGGATCATTCAGAGCTTTATTACTATTTTCTAGAAAGTCAAAACCACAACAGATTTGGGACCCACAATTCTGATGCACACATTCTTCATTTCTTTGTCTGGAACATCAATAAACAAGCTGAAGAGACAGGCCCTCAGGACAAGTCCCTACTGGGCCATCACTCAACATGTCTACTGTTTCCATACCATCTCCATCGTCCACAAATCTTCAACCCAGTTAGTTTATTAAAATAATGTGGTCAAGATTCTACTTTTCCCAGATTATCTAGTGAAATAGATCACACTGGAGAATTCTCCCTGGCCTATGGATTCTGCTCTTTTATTGCTAGAAATTAAAGTTATCTGTATGACTTGCCCTTCCCAAAACTATGTGACTCCTATTTTGCATCTCAGGATTCCTGGGTAACTAAAAATTGATTATCTGATGGTTCTTTCTCATTTTTCTCAAAGATCAATACGTTGGCAGTCTTTGATTACCAGGGTCATTCTGTGTTTCTCTTCATCCTATGTTTCTCTCCCTCCTGTTTAAAGATAGGTATAGTTGCCCTTTTCTAGTCTCTAGGGACTTTTCCAGTTCCCCATCACTTCTCAAAAATAATGACCTGTGGGTTTATGCCCACATCTGCTTGTACGGCAAGTATCCTTAGGGTGTATATCATCTACTTCTGCTGTTTTGAATACTTCCATTTCCCCTTCTCTCATTAACTTCTCTCATTCATTTCTCTTATCACCTGTTCATTTCTCAAAATTTCACTTTGACTGAACTTCCTCCAGTCAACTATTTACCTGTGATTTTTCCAAAAAGATAGAAAACATCAGAAAGTTCTCCCTTATCCATCTCCTGACATTAATAAAAATTCCTTCCTTCTTGATCACAAAATACAATTTTTCTAGTCTTTTTTTTGCCTAATATCATAAAAAAATTATTTAGCCTTTGCTTTTCTATACCTGCTAGTTATACTTTCCTCCGAACTGTGACCATTCTTATTTTGTCCCTCGTCTGCTATTTTCTTATGTTCTGGATTAGGGACCTATTCCACATGTTGTGATCTATTATATACAGAAATAGCACTGGGTACTAAGGACACAAAGCAATAGAAGACATAGTACTACCATTAATTTCATAGTCTGGTTCAAGAAAAGAACATTTTTAAAAGAGGAAAAATAGTCCATATTCCTTCCTCTGTATGCCTCTGTTATAAACCGATTTCAGAATATTGTAGTCATTTGTTTACTTGTCTTTCTCAACCTTCTCAAAAGGAAGGATAACATCAGGTTCACCTGAAACCTCAGTGTCTCCTGTAGTGCCTGGAACTCAATATGTTTGATAAAGGATGGGAGAGAAGAGATAATACACAATAGCATATGTTAGATGTTGCAGATGGTGAGTTCTACAAAGGAGGGATCACTCCTTCAGAGTATACGGGTCAAGGAAGGCTTCATACCTCTTTGTTCCATATAGAATTCTGTAAAAGTTTAAATGTTTGATTTTCCTTTTAATTTTCCTTGCACTTCCTTCTTTTCACTCCCTTGGAAAACCGGGCTACATTCTGTCCTATAGGAATTCTTCCCTGACTCATCATTCCTAACTCTGTGTTTCAGTTCCCCCACTGCCTAAAGGTTTAAAAAGGTCTTACCTCCTGGTACATATTATTCCTAATTATTCACTATCTGAGTTCCTGCAGTTGTATCAGGAAGCAAACATTACAACCAAAAGAGTTCACTAGAGAGCTGACCACATATAAAACAAGACTCCACTCAAACATCCCTCTGTGCTTAACTAAGTTGGCACTTCCTGTTGCACCAACAACTTCACTCAGTCTCTGCTGACTGTGGAATATTATGATGTGAAACTACAATGCAAATTCAAGGCAAATTTATTATAAGACAAATTTTAAAATCTTGTAAAAGACAGAATTTCTTGAACCTGATGAAGATGTGGAGACCTGATCAAATTACAAGCAAAGCTACTGACAATTAAGAATCTAGCAGTGGTAGGCCAGTTAACAAATGAAAAACACAAAATGAACAAGAATATGAAAATGACCAGAACATTTTTTAAAAGCCAAGGAAAAAATATGAAGACCTCAAATACTCTTGTGAAAATAGCCTCTTTATGTTCATGTTGTAAAAGTTAAACATGAATAGCATTTCAGCTATCATACAATTTAGTCTAAAAAAAACCAAGCCAAAAACCAAAAAAAGGAATCACTACTTGATTTTTATTTCATCCTCAGAATTAATGGATAACTACAACTTGAGTGTTAATAATGTAAAATAAACCTGTTGCTATTACTTTTGTTTCATTTTTCAAGATAAAGAACCAACCAAGTTTTTTTCTACTCACCATAAAATTTTGGTCCAATTTTAAATGATGTCATTTAATAAGACTTTTCCTAGATACCAATGGTGAGGCTTTGTCAGCTCTTACACCTGCAAACTGATTTCCCCAACTAAACAATAAGCCCTGCAAGGACAGAAATTATGAATTCTAGTTTTTTTGTTTCCCATTCCCAGTCACAATCCACACACCTACCCCGGCTCTGAAAACTGAGGGAAACAGGATGCATGCAGGCTGTATTAATGACTGATTACTTGACTTGGAGGATAATTCTCTTGAAGGTAAACGTGGCTATACCAACACAAAGTGTTTTATGTGTTGTTTTGTTCTTCACCCTACAGGATATTCTCTCTTATCACAAAAGGAGTCATCAGCGTCTCTCTCCTGGATTATATCTGGGTTACCTAAAGCTGTGTAGCTCTGTGGAACAGATCAAAGTTCTAGTTACCCAAAAGCTGCCCAACATTCTCTGCCATGTGAAGATCCGTGAAAACAATAACATTTCCAAGTAAGTTGTGAGGAATCCTGATTTTCCTTATGATGAAACCATAGCTCAAGTGATAGGTTTGATGGGTCAGAAGCAAAATGACACAGCGTAATTTCTGTGGTGAGATGTCCCCAGGTGCCAGTACCCTGGGGCAGAGGCTTAGCTGCATTTTAACCTTAGGATAAGGAGTGTTTGTGGTTGGTAGAAGGAATGAGCCTATGAAAGAGGAGCACACTCCTTACACTTTCCTCTCTATGGTATTCACGGTACATTTACTGATACTCAACTGGTAAATGAATGAATGCCCTTTTCTTTCAACATTTTATTTCCAGTATCTTTCCTTCACAACTTAGTAAGTATTAAAAAAAGAAATCACTTGTGGAAATGGGTTCTGGTAGAGCAATTGATTTTCCCTTAAAGAATCCTCCTATCCTCAGTCTCCCCACCCCTAACACTCTGGCCTTAAGGACTCTATATGTTTCCTATACTCATTATGGTTCTCTGAAGAAGAAAAAAAGTAACAAGGCCTATGCTTCTGGAAACTGCTCTATGGTTTGGCATTATGGTGAATTACCCTGTTAGCTTTGGGAAAGTTGCCCAATCTTGGCAATCTGGCTCAGATTGGCAACTAGCCTTCCAGAAGGCCTCTGAAAGTCTACCAAAATGAACTGAATTGTGCTCAACCTGAAAAAAAGGAAAGAATAGATAAGAAAAGAACTCTCCAGGCTTCATCAGACTTCACAGTACAGATTAGATATGCAGATTCTAGTTACAGATATGGATTTGCTTAACGAAAAGGGAATCTAATTTGGTCATTTAAAATTTGGCCCATAAAGTGACAAGAGCTTATTAACTATAGCGTATTGTTTATTAAATACTATTTGATAACAACAAAGGAAATGATGATGGGCTCCCAGCTGCCATATTCTCATCTTTTGCTATTCAACTACACCCAGATCTTAAGTCTGCCATCTGGTGGTCACTTCTACAGCAACTCTGGTTATCTTATCAGTCCTTCCTAAGAGGTTAGTTACATGGCTCATTTGTGGGTTTACTCAGCAATGGTTACTTTCATCCATTTTCTAGATTTGTGTCTTAAAGGTTTGGACTCTATCTTTTAGTGATTTCACCAACTAATTTCTCCTTGACAAGAATCCAAGTTTCATTTTTACAAAAGATTCCAATAGCCTTCACTCTTGCCAGTCCCATCTCCCTCATCCTTATAGACTAAACTGCTTAGTTAGTGGTAGATGTTTCATGGTATTTCTACTGGTAATTTATTCTCTAATTCGATTATAGATGCTATCTTAGCAATGTGCTCCTTATAGGTTTTGTGAATGCTTGTGCTAGTCAGAACCCTCTCATTTAGTTCAATGTCAGTGATGGGAGAAAAGAAACAACTCCCATGGAGGTTCTCAAAGATTTCAATTATTTGTGAAGCCAGCAGCATGCCCAGATCGAAATAGGATTTAATTTTTATTTTGTTTCCCTTATTGGGACAATAGGGTAGATTCTCCATAGTATTTTCCAGTGTAAGAATTGAAAGGAAACAGATATCTTGAACACAGAAACTTCTCTAAGAGGGTAATTGGTTAAAAGAGATTGTTTCCTGATGAAAAGTTCATGTCACAATCGACTCATTTTCTGACACACAGACTGGAGCCCAGGCTGGTATAACCCACTGGGGAGAACCCTCAGAGGGTTTTCACATGGGCGGGAATGTATGTTAGCACCTCCTCTCTTTCTGTGCCCAGAGAGGAGGGCTTTCTTTCCCTCTCTAGCCTGCTCCTGAGAGCATATTGCTGCTCCCTGCAGTTAGAAAGAGAAACTGGGCCAAATGAATATGTTTAGAGACTTGCGCTAGCATACCTATGGAAACACTGTTCCCAGGAAGCATTTACCTTGATCTTAATTAAGCTCCTTTTGAAGAGGAGCCTTTGGGGGACAAACCAGATGTATTTTCTCCCCCCATCATTCTTTTCCTCTTCCTTCTGCATGACATTTGGAAAAGTTCATTAGGAAGGATTACAAAGCATGCAGATGACTGGTTTGAAAGGAGGATGAAAGCAGTGATGTGTGTCCCCTGATTCCTTTTATTGGAATTGTCTTGTATTCCTGTTTGTGACTCTCCTCAAGCTCTTGGAAGGGGTAAGAAACCAAAATAATCCCCACGATTACAACAGGGCAGGGTTGAAATGTGCCATGTGGTTTGTTGCCTGAGTTGGACCAGAGTCCTGTGGTTACTCAATGGCTGAATTAACCAGCAGATGCCCCTGTGGTAAAATGTAGGACCTTAGAACGTAGGATCTTCGGGGAAAGAGAAATGAAGACAGTCAGGAAATTATTACCAAATATTTCAAAGCTCCAATCTCAGAAGCTCACTGATACAAATTAGGCCTGCTGTTCTGAGGTATATGTGGTTTGATAGGTAAACTAAGCTTAAATTAGTAAAAGCTCATTTTAAACTCCATTTGGGTAGCAAAAAGTTCAAATTTCATGAATTGTCTTGAGTTTTAACCAGCGAAAATTGGTTATCCAGGTTCTGGATATAACACTAAAAATGTTCTGAGCTAAGTTCTGAACTTTTGTTATATTTCTAATTTTAACTTGACTCAACATACAGAGAGGAGTGGGAATGGGTCCAAAAGCTTTCTGGCTCTGAATCTATGGAAAGTGTGGATCATACTTCTGACTGCCCCATGCAATTGTTCTTCTATGAGCTCCAGATGGCAGTGAAAGCCCTCCTTAAGCAGATCAATATACCTCTACACCAGGTACTAGTCTTTACCATTTTATCTTCTTTTTATGGCTAATGGAAACTGCATTGTGTATAAAACTTCAGAGGTAAAGAGAGAGAGAGAGAGAGTTCATTTTCATTGATTTAAATACCACTTTGCACATGCTGCACACTTTGAATTTGATGCCTACAAGTGGACACAGACTGCACTTCTGCCCCTTTTCTCTATCTCCTGCATGTTGACCTCTTCCACAGCTCCTGGACCCAGCTTTATTGTGGTCTGGTCAAGCAAGGAAACAATCACTGGCTAGCCCACCCTGAAAAGACACCAAGTATCAGCTTCAGGATAGCACAAGTCAAGAAGAATAAATAAATAAGTATATACTTAGATATACAAATGATTTATGTTTTACAAAAGAACAGCAGACTAGTGTATTATTAACTGATAGCAATGGCAAGGTTATGCCATGGCTATCTTTTCACAAAGAGAATTTGCTGTCAAAATTACTGTCTTATCTAAATCAAAATGTGCAAATCTAACCCTTCACTAATAAGCAACTTCAGGAAAAACTGTTGGCACAGAAGAGAATAGTAAAAGTTTATTAGGCTCTGTCTAGTAAGTTAACATGATGTAGCATTAGGCTGAATTCTTTTTTTTTTCTTTTTGGCCTAGGTTCACCATTTCCCCATGCCCAGTCTGCGCACGCGCACGCACACATACACACACACACACTCTCTCTCTCTCTCTCAACCAAGTTTAGCCTATGAAACAGGAAGACCATCACAGGAGTGACTGGCTCTCTTAAATAACAGAGCAACAACCTAGAATTGGCCCCTAACCCATGGACACAGGGACATAGATTAGAGACTCTAAGCGTGTTCTTCCATTGGGGTATTGCTTGGATTATAAATCAGTACTGTAAAGTTAGTCCAAAACAGCCAACACTGATGAAGAATAAATTGCATAAGATGCCATAAAGGCACTAAGGGAGAAACTGGATTATTCCAGGGGTGGCCATGTACTCAGGAGAAGAAAAAACACACCAGCTCTACTTGTGACAGTAGATACTATTAAAGGGTTTCTTGAGCTTAGCAGGTTTGAAGCAGCTCATATTTCATTGGTGACTCCTGGGCTACATACACATATTGGGAGAGGGCTGCCTAACTGCCTAAGAGTGCATACAACTTTTTTTTTTTTTTTGGATACTTGTAAAATTTTTTCAGTCCTTGGCCAGAAACTACATTTTTCCCCTTTAACCAACTTAAATTGAAACTAGTAGATTTTTAATTCAATCCATTTTTGTTGCTTCATGTAATTATATTCACCATTTTGAAAAACCCACAGAATGCAATCATTTTCTGCTTTTATAAGAAGCATAAATGTTGTTTTCAGAGTTTATGTGGAACATTACTGCCTTAAATCTTGATTTTATATAGCATTATTAAATGGGCTGAACCCTAATATTTATGTTGTATAAAAATTCCAAGCTTGAAGTCGTGTAATTTTGTTAGATGTTTTATGCCAGTTTGGTGTTGTTTATGTAAGTGCCATGTTGTAACTCTCCTATTTTTCCTCCGCGCGTGTCCCTCTGCAGGCAAGGAACTTCCGCCTCTACACACAGGAGGTGTTGGAAATGGGTCACAATGTGTCCTTTCTTCTCCTACTCCCTGCCTCAGACGACGTCTGTACAGCCCCAGGACAGAATAATCCTTACACCCCACACTCAGGGTTTCTTAACCTCCCTCTTCAGATGTTTGAACTTGGTATAGTAGCTTGTTTCACCTAGAAATATTAACCCAGCCTCCTTATAATAAAATCACAAAGTTATATCTGTTCCCCCTTGTCCCAGTGGAGGGTCAATAAATCACATGATGGCTTTGGCAACAACCCTTCCTAGAACTGTGTACAAGTCTGAGAGAAAGCAAAGCTCCAAGACTATGTGCCTGAGCAATAATTATTGAAACCTAGCTAAGGTCCAATGGAGAGGAGGGAATTCTAAACAGAGTGTTCAGTTATCAGGCTGCAGTTCTTGCCTTCACTTTGCTTTCTTAAAACATAAATACAAGAACTGATGGTTTCATGAAAAGCTCTGCCCCTTTTCTCTCTCTCTCCTCCAAATGGGAAAAAAAATAGTGAAATTAAAATTTAAAATGTGTATCACTCTGGAGGAAAAAAAAGTCAATGAGTAGTGCTGATTTATTATAGACGCTAATATTAAACAGGCTCTAAATATCTAGCAGACCATTTGAGAAAATTAACAGGGTCTCCCAGGACGCAATATTGTGATTATAATGTGGGATTCTGAATGGTGGAAGATCTTGTCTTGACTTTCAAAAATGAATAGCCCAGGCCCCAGTTTCTCTATTTCTGCAGAGACCCCTGCTGCCCACTGAGAATGTGAATAGGGAGGCTTTGTCTCTTCCCCATGCTTCGTCTTATAACAGGCCAATAAGAGGCAATTAGCAGGAGTTCTATCAGTTCAAATGAACTGCAGGATTTGTGGGAGGGTGAGCGTTGCGTGGGTGGAATGGAGGTAGACTCTTTGGATTGCTCCCCAGGCACCAGATTTAGAAGCAGACAAGGCAACTGCCATTCTGAGACCTGGGCATCTGAATCTGGGCATCTGAATCTGAATTTATCCCTTGAGGATAAATGGATTAATAAGCTTTTCAGTTTCCCTTGCTCTGACCATTCAGATGCCAAAAAAACTGAAAAATAGAAATTATTAGCTTCCAGAAGAAGAAGAGTTATTAAGAGAAGCTGAATGAGACTTGCAGCCTGGGACTTGGAGTCCTGGGTCCACTGTTGTGTGACACTGGCGATTACAATCTTTCTGTACCTTTTGTGTCAAATGATTAATAACACTGGACATGCCACTCCCAAGAGGCCTGGATGTGAATATGACCCCATCCAATGAGTTCCTCATCCAGATAACATTATTAGTCCATGATATAACTTCACTGCTATTACAAAATACAGTTTGGGTCATGGTTATTTCATATCAAGTCAATAAATATATATTAGATACCTACTGTGGAGATTCAGAGATGAGTAAGACAAAGGCTCTGCCTGCAAGGGGCTTTCACTACAGTGGAAGCATAAAATACGGATACAAATTATTATTAAATGAGCTAAGATGTGCCAAAATCATAAGTGATATTGAGAAAAAAGGAAACACATTTTTCTCAAAGAAGGTATGAGAAAGTCATGTTGGAGGAGAGGATATTTGATGTGTATGTTAAAGAATGGACAGGATACTAATAAACATGGGCAATAAGAAAAGCTTTCTTGTCAGGGGGAGCAGAATGAGTGAAGACATGGAACAAAAGATCTCACAAAGAGTTGGGAAAAGAACAAGTGGTTCAGTTTGGCTAGATCAGAGAAATGTTGTGAAGAAACAGTGGACAGAAAGAGGTCTGGACAAGTCATGGCCATACTGGGCAGTATCTTGAGTCAGGCTCAGGAATCTGTTTAAAATGGATTAAGAGCATGGTTGGGTTCGTTCAGGGGTTGTTATAACATTCCAGTATTAGGGCAGAAACAAACTCCCTCCCCATAAAGGAAGCAAATACAGAAGTAAGAAACATTGGGAATAATATACAAGATTGATCAACTGTTTCAATGAGAAAAGGTCAAGTCTAGAGACATCTAGAGCACTCCCATGGTTTTCAGGCTCAAAGACTGTGAGGATATTGCTGCCATTACCAAAAGTAAAAAAATCAGAGAGGAATATGGCTTAGGGTAGAAAATGAGGCTTTTAGCTCTATCTTGAATCTGAAGGTGCAAATTCAACATCCAAGTAGACATGTCCATCTGGCAGTAGAAATACAGGAGAGAAGGTTGAGTATTCTAAACACAGAAATTTGGCCAGTGTCTATTAATGACAGCTGAAGCCATGCAAGTGAATGATTTCCCAGGTATAAATAATTGGCAGGAAAAGAACTAAGGAAAATACTTCATTAGAGAGATAACAGGGAGACCATTCTGTATGAAATGGTCATTACTGTTCCATGATTGTTCCATGACAAAAATACATGAAGTTCATTTCCCCATGACTCAGTGATCTTCATTGTAACAATCAATGATTTGGGATCAATCACAATAGTGTGTGTCTCCTAAGACCCTGGAGGACCAAACCCTGCAAGTGTCCTCTCTATCCTGCTTTTTTCTAGGAGGCTCAGGCACTTTTCTTTGGCAGCCACATGTTGTCTTATTGTTACTCTCTAATCTACAATTTCCTCTCTCCATTCATTTGTTCATTAATTCAATAAATATTTATTAAGTAACCTACTATGTGTTGGGCACTAGCCCAAGTACTAAAAGATCTGCAATGAATAAATTCCCCATGAATCTTATGTTCTTGTGGGGGTGACAAACAGTAAACCAATCAACAAACAATACTGTAAATGTCAGACAGTAATGAGGGCTGTGATAAAAAATAAATTAGGGTAAGGGACTGGAGTGAAGTGACAGGAGCTACACTTTTGTATAGGACAACCTGGGAAGGTCTCTTTAAAGGAAAAACATATAAACAGAGACCTGAGATTTCCCTGTAGTGGGAATGACAAGTACAATGGCTTTAAAGCAAGTGTGCTTGGCTAAAAGATCAGTGTAGGTGAAGTGTAGTAAGCAAGAGCAACAAAGATAGGAAATGAGATCAGTCAACAGCCAGATCATGCAGGGCCTCATAGGCTGTGATAAGGACTTGGGATTCTACTTTAAGCGTACTGGGAGTCCAACAGAGAATTTTGAGCAGTAAGGTAATAAATTAGAAGGTCTGCAAAATCTGGTACCTGCTCCCTACCCCAACAAAAAAATAAAAACTAAAAAGCTTAACTTTGTTTAACACATCATTTTCTAATTTCATTTGACCATGACTGGAAGCATTTTTGGTGTGGCACTTACTATAAAACAAATAAAACACACTTTAGGATATGATGTCCTAGAAAACTGCTTCCCAAACCTTAATATGCATTAAGAATCACTAGGAGAGCATGCTAAAAGAGACTCCTGGAGCCCCAGCCCACGGGACTGGAGAATTTGCTTTTCTAACAAGCTCACGGCTGATAACTGTGCTGTCAATCCATGGACCACACTTGAAGTAATACTAGAACACAGAGAAAATAATATTTTAGGATTTTAAAAAACAGGGATGTAGTTATCACAGTAATAGAATCCAACAGTGCCTATCTCTTTGACCTGTCTTACCTCTTCTTAATGCTAAAAGCAATGTAAGACTATCAGATACTATCCTTCATCTATGAAAGCCAAGCCATAGATCAAATCCTGGGTCTCAAGAGTTCCTGACGTTAAGATGTTTTACCCTAGAATAACATATACCTTCATATTCTCCTGGTCCTCCTTTATTATAAGTGATGCAACTGGTTAATGAAAACCATGTAAGTTTCCAAAAAAGATCACCTCATTGGGCGTGGTTCCACTGACACCCACAATTCTATTAGTCTTTTCTAGAGATCAGGAGGAAATGATGCCAGTAGCAGGAATTAGTACACTCTAATACAATGTTTATTATACTTCAGTACTGCCAGCAACAATTGTTAAAAGATTGCTGGGCCTTAGTAAGAATCATGACAGACTCTACCTTATCCCCAAGCAATCAGAGATTTCCAAGAAGCAGATTATCGTACTGATTACCATACTTCTTTCATTAGACTTCAGCCCACAAAGCATTTAATAACAATTTCTACAGGAACTTCAAAGAGTTTACTATAATGGGCCTAAGCCCTTCAAGTAAGATGCTAAGCAACTTTTACTTGTTTTTTATAAGCAGGGACTTCTGCCTTCCATAGATAGGTCCATGGTAAAAGATCAACAGGCATACTGAGCATTTCTGAGAAAAAGAACATTACTGGAAATTTAGTCAGAACCCAAAAAATCATAAGAACACAGGAATTTTAATAAAACCTGAATTTTAAGGAAACCTGAAAAGGTACAAATTATGGGAACATGTCAATTATAAAGAGTTTACACTATATTTCGGTTTGACTTGTACAAGTCATCCCTGTCCCAGTGAAAGGATTTTAGTTTTGGCAAACAGACCATGTTCCTGCCAAGGGCCTGTGTAATCATAAATAACTTGCTAACCAGATATGGAAAACTGCATCTGTGCCTATTCTAGCACTAAACAGGTCCAGCAAGGACAAAACGATAAAGGAGCTTAACCTTCCGGAATAAAGAGCAGGCTACAGCAAACCCATAGGCTATTCCCTCACAGGATTACTGTAGGGGAGAGGACTGTTATACATTTGGGAGATCTCCATGGGCACAGCTGAGCTGAGGCAAAGTGGTACATTTCAAACCCAGGCCATCTCCATAGCCTGAGGGCTGACACTCCTCCTACCCCATCCTTTGAATAGGAGCAGGATAGCACTCCACTGCCTTAATCAAGCATGTGCCTGGGTACCAACAAGGGTCACTATTTAAACTGTTCCCAGAAACAAAAAGAAAAACAGTACTATGAGCCTTGAAACTCTGTCCAGTGATGTGGCCTTACAGCAGGTCTATGAGAAGAAAGTTGATTTTACTGATTTTCTTGGTTCTGTGAGTCATACTGATTGGACTAGTGAGATTTTAAAATTGGGGGATTTTTAAAAAACAGTTTGAAGCCTGATATATATTTCATGCGTAAGTGCTTGGCTACAAATTTCATTCAGCAAACATTTGCTGAGTTGCCACTGTATGCCTAAGCACAGTTCTGGGACTGGACATACATATTTTAATAAGACATAACCTGCCCAGCAGGAGAGGATACAGAAATATATACCGAAAGTCCTGATATAATGAAAGCCCTTTGAATTTCAAAGGAAAGACATCCAATCCTTCCTTTAAGAGGTAATATCTGAACTAGATCTTGAATTAGAAAGAAACATTCAGAGAAGGAAAGAAAAGGCCGATCTAAAAAGGAAAATCATTTTAAGCAGAAGGAACAGCATGCACAAAGGCTAGAAGACCTGAGGAAATAAAGCCCAATTAAATACACTCCTAGTAGCTCATTGTAACAGATGCTTGTGGCACCTGAGAAGAGTGACAGGAGATGAAACTAAAAAAGGTCATAATCACAAAGGGCTACCTATACCATCCTAAGGAGACTAGACTTTATCATGTAGGCAGTGGGGAGTCATGAAAGGATTTAAGAGGAGTAATATGGTTTTAGCAGCTCTATGGAAGATGGACTGCAAGAAAGCCAAAGCTGAGATTAGAGGCAATGAGAGGGTTGAGAGAGTGGTCCAGGTGGTAGTGATAGGAACCGGAACCAAGACTATCACAGGAGGGGTGTAGAAGAGAAAGGAGAGGCAAGAGAAATTGAAGAGTTAAAATCAATAGGACTCTGTGATTGATTTAATGTGGCTGAAGAGCAAGATGGAGGAGCCAGAGAGTCTGAATAGGGTACGAGATGGATAACGTTGCCATCTACCAAAATAGGAAAGATGAGGAGAGGAACAGGTTTGAGGGAGGGGAGAGATGATGAGTTTAGATTGACAAATGATGAGTTTTGAGGTGCCTGTGGGATATCCAGGCATTGAGCCTAATGGAATCCAGGCCACCGGCTTACAAGAAATGGCAGAGTCTCAACTCTCATTCCTAAGGCCCATTTTTCATGATTTAGGATACCACTCCTGAATTCCAACTGTCAACTCATTCACTCCCAGGAATCTTTAGAGGGGCATCTTGTGCCCAGGTTCTTTCTGACACACTGGCAAAGAATCCTGGAACTAAACTGACCACAGGAGGTAATCTTATTGTTAATTTTAGCTTCCAAACTAGGTTCCATGACCCAGACTGATTAGGATTTTATGAAGTTAAAGATATTATAATCGCAACCCTGTTCCAACTTTTAACTCTGAATGCCTCATTCTTTCTGAGGGGTTGGGGTAAGGGTGTGAAAAAAATTTATTTTGTTTCTGATAGGTGCCACATGCTGTGCTGGGTACTGTATGTATATGTGTGTGTGTATATATATATATATGGTATGATTTAATCCTAAGCAGACATTACTATCTGTCTTAGATGTGGGAAAACTGAAGCCCTCAGAAGTTACCTGCCCAATGCCACACAGGTAGTAACTGCCAGAACTATGAGTCAAACCCAACTCTGTCTGACACCTAAACCCAAATACTTTCTACTCTTCTCCACTTCTAGTCCAATTTATAGTGTTGGTGTCAAATGCATTTTGTCTGTCACTATCTCATATAGAAAAAAGAGGGAGAAAAAACACCACAGAAAATTAGCCTTGGTGTGTAAATTACTAACAAATCATGTGGTCCAGATAATGCATTGTTGTACCCTTATACCATTTTGTCTGTTAAATGCATGTGATTCACATTAGAAAAAAAATAAGAAGCTTCCAGTCTATCCTCCCCTCTTCTGTGATGGCTACCAAATGTATCATTGCTAAACCACAAAAGACCATGTTAAAGTAGCATTTGTTAAAGTAACATTAAAGGCTCTGGATAAAAACCACTAGCACAGGAAAGTGAAGCGCTGTAGTTGAAAGGTCCTTATAGCTCACTGTGGTGAGTGGCAAGGGGGGGTGGGAGGGTAGGCACTGTGAGACCACCCACCAGTCCAAGGCTCCTACCACAAGGAGACACAACAGGAGAAAGTTGTGGACACTGGCGTTTTAGAATTCAGATGGGAATGATGGTGTTTCTTTTAGAGAAATTCTTTAGTGCCTTTTCCTAATCTTCCTAATTTCATATTTTAGAAAGAGGAAAGAACTGATTTTTTTCTTTTTTTTATTTTCCTTCTTTCTCTCTTTTTTTTCAACGTAGTTTGGAAAGGCAGACAAGACACTTCACTCTCCTCACTCTCCAGCCAAGAGAGGACATCTGTCAAGTGCTAACAGGATATAATCCCTCCTTGAAAGGCATAAAGACACATTCCGGGAGTTACAGGGTCAAGAGTTAGCTACAAAGTAATGGTGACTCTTTCCTGTATAGCTGCCAGTAAATATCACAGACCTGAAATACACCTTTCAAAACAGGAATATCAAGAGCACCGAGAGAAAAAAGAAGGTGGAGGGAAAGAGGAGACTTTGGAGGAAGGGTCTGTCCTCTTCAGACCAGGGCATGCATTTTTTTTTATTCATTTGGTCAATAAACATCAATTAAGAAGCTTTATAATGGTTCAGGTTTTGAGGAAATAAAAATAGGAGACATGGTTCTCACCTGTCAGAGAAATCACAGCCTAATACCAAGGTAGTCAAGTAAACACATAATTCTAATAAAGGGTAAGTGTCTTGATACATTGAGAAACAAGTGCTATAGGAGCACAAAAGAGAGAGAAACTAACTCTGCTTGTAGAGGAAGAGGTTGTCAGTGAAGATTTACTGAGAAGAGGGCACTTAAGCTAAATCTTCAAGGATCAGAAGAAGCTGACCTGAAAACACTGGTGTGACCTAAAGATATTGGTAAATATGGGTGTTTGAGGACCAGAAAAAGGCATGTATAAAAGCATGGAAGTATAACAGGACTTATAATAAGTTCAGCCTGACCAATGCTTAGAATTAATTTGAGTGGAGGGTGAAGGGTGGTTGCATGCTGGAAGGTATGATTGAAGATATATTCAAATTCTAGATCACAAGACACTTCCCTTCTGGCGGTAAGTCAGAAGGGAAGTATCTTGTGACTTGTCCTGAGTCAAGGAGGAGCTTGGGAAAGGTCTTTAAGCAGGGAAATAGCATGCAAAGTAGATACTTTAGGAGGAGCTCAATAGTTTGATATTTACTGAAAGGGTCTATGAAATCAGTTCTTCTGTGTGTCAGGTAAAGAAGTGCTAGAGTAGGGGAAGTGGGAAAGATGGATCTGACACCAGAGAGAAAAGCCAATTCTAGAATTGAGAAACACCTCCTTGAAATGGTGCACAACTGAAATAAGGATGAACTACAGAAGCCCTCACCCCATTCTTCTACTTCTATATGGAAACACAAACAGAGCAGGTTACCTATACCCACACCAGAGATTCATCTTGGGGGAAAATCAAGCAAGGAAGTAGGCAGTGGTAAGATGGGACCCTCAGTATGCAGAGAAGTAAGGCCCAAAAATCTCTCAGTATGCAGAGAAGTAGGGTTTCCTCATGGAGGTGTAGAGATAACAAGATGCCCCATTTTGAGGCAGTATGATTTTAGCCACTTCTGGGTCTCAGGAATCAACAGCAAAGAGGCCTGAGGGCAGTAATTGAATTTCTTCCTAGAACTCTTCACCAAAGAAGTCAGAATAAAAATGTGGAATAATAGCACTATGTCCAAAGCACGGAATACAGTTATACAGTTAGAGACACACAGAGTAAATGAGGTTCCTAGAAAGTGAGTCTGCAAATTCAACAGTGGCCAGGAAGAGACTGGTACTACGCTAGTCTGGTTCAGGACACTTTCCTCATCCCACTGGAATCTGCCATTTCAGTATGGGATCAGAGTCAGAGAAGTATAGAAAATCTCATCACCTCAGGGTACCTGCATAAGCCTGAGTCCCACACTCCTGTCTCCCTCCTCCATGACGGAGATTGAAAGTTATTAGACTATTCCCTCCGGCCTCTGACCCATTATCTTTTGAGACAGGAAGGCCAAGTCTGCCAAAGACAAAAACGGTCTGTTGTGGTATCAGCTCCATCATCCTTCCAGAGCAGCTGAGGAGCAGAGAGATAGGACAGAGATGAAAACCCATCCTACAGGTCGTGAGGGAAGTTTTCCAGCCAGACAAAAGACATCCTGAGAAAAGTATGTCTTGTACCTTCTGGGATTTCTGGCTTTGAAAAGAAGCATGTAAGATACACACTAGAAATGAGACATGGAAATCAAAACTAGGTTTCAAATTGCTACTTGACTTTTTTCTTCTTTAAAGTGATAATCAAACTTATTTTCTCAGAATATATATATATATATATATACAGTCTCAACTTTAGGAGCTGAACATAAGCTGTAGCTTGAGCCTAGCCTACTTGCCCAATACCTTAGCAAGAGTTAGTAAACCTTAAAAGGGAATACTGTCTGACTAAAGCCAGACAACTGGCCCCTAAAGAGCACATTTATAATTTATTTATGGCTTAATATTTTCCACTGATAGGATTAATAAATCATGTTTTCATTCAACTTGTTTTCTCTGAGGTATGAATTTCTCTATTTTGATACCAGATCTTAACATGTTTTATTTTGCTTGTCCATTTTCCAGTTCATTTTTGCAGCTACAGGGAGAAATTTATTAGTCTGTATTGCCGCCTTTCTGCTGTGGTGGAGTTGGATTCTCTGAATACCCAACAGTCCCTGAGGGAAGCGATCTCAGACAGCGAGGTTGCCGCTGCCAAACAAAGACACCAGCAAGTTTTAGATTTCATTCAGGTAATAGTTTATTTCTTCTGAGGTAGAATGAAAGAAGGGGTAGAGTGGAGGGGTTAAGAAACAAGCACAAAAAAGAACAGCAATCTGGGTTTATTTAAAGACCAGGGCATACAAGTTGTCTCTTGATTTGGTTAAAATTTGGAGTTCAGGAAGATGTGAGTTTTTAAACAAAGGCTTAAGAAAAAGCTACATATAAATCAGTGGATTACTAAGACCTGCATCAGTCACTATGGAAGGTAGCAGTGGTTTCCCATATTGGAGAGAAAAATCACTGACAGAAGAACTAGTAATCAGATTATTACTACCTGGTAGCCCATTGCTAATTCTAATAGAAAGAAAAATTGTATTAGTTAACTCAATATCCCAGAGTTATATTAAGCCATATTCAGTTGGATCTCGTGCTTTAGACTCCTTTCTGGTAGAACTGACACTTTAATGTGTGGTTACAGGGGCTGGAAAATGTGTTCCCAATCGTGGTCTTATCTAGAAAAGCCTTAAGATAACACCCAAGGTTCTTGTGACAGGGACACTGAGTAGTCATTGAGACAATCTGGATCTCATCTGAAATTGCCCCTAGGTCCCTTAGACAAATCTTATGACCTTTCTGCCTATATTACCCAACTCGCAAAATGAGCATAACAGCAATAGCCCATGATAAATATCACTAGGATATATATTCAGTTCAATTTGGTAAATATTTATTGAATACCCAGATGTCAGGCACCATAAGAGAGATATAAAGCTGAATTAGATACAGTCCCTAATCATAAAGAGTTTAAAATTCAGTAGGGTAGACAAGAAACGTGTATAAATACTATTTGTAAAATGAGTTAGGTACCAAAAGAGAAGTACAGAAGTACCCAAAAAAAAAAAAAAAAAAGTATCAACACAAAGAAGTAAAAATTTACTTACATTTGTGGATATAAGAAAAGTTGCCACAGAGGATGTATTCAAGCTCGGCCTAGAGGGATAAGTTAGACTATATAGCAGGAAGAAATAGACTGGGGAGGGGCATTCAAAGAAAAAGTATAAACAGTGAAGACAGAAAGGAATGATGGGGAATGATGAGTAGTCAAGATTGATTGGGGCATACATCAAGTGAAGGTAGTGAGAAAGCAGGCAAGAATGAAAATAGCAATGAGATCAGATCATAACGGCTTTATTAAAGGCTATGGTAAGAGATTTGTACTTTATTCTGTAGGCAGTAGGGACCTCGCCAAAGTCTTAAAGAAAGTAAGTTATAGCCCCTCATAGCTATTCAGCATAGATTCAAGCTGGGGGATAGTCCTTTGTAGTGGTCTGGCCATACTGGTTGATTTTAGTAAGCACTCATTCTCATTGGCTATGTTCACTAGATAATTTGCATACCACTCCTGGATTTAAAGAGAAGACCAAAAGCAGCTAAATCAAATATGAAGCTATTACAATCATCTAGACAAGGAATGCTCTGAGCAAATAAATTTCTCTAAATTACAGTCTCCTGGTACACCTGGGTGGCTCAGTCAGTTAACAGTCTGCCTTCAAGTCAGGTCATGATCCCAGCATCCTGAGATAGAGTCCACATTGGGCTCCCTGCTCAATGGGAAGCCTGCTTCCCCCTCTGCCTGCTGCTCCCCAGGCCTGGGCGCGCGCGCTCTCTGTCTCTCTGTCTCTCTTTCTCTCTCACACACACACACAGATAAAATCTTTCAAAAAAAAATAAAATAAATCCCAACCTCCCGTAAAATAGGGACAGTAATTGTACTACTACCTCATAGCATTACTGTGAATTCAACAAGAAAGCACTGAGCACACTGCTTGCACACAGTAAACATGCAGTGAATTATGTATTCATTTATTCATTCATTAATAAGGAGTAAAATGCTCTGAAATATGGATATACATGATTTGGAATTTACTTAGTACTCAGGAAGAAGATATTATAACATCTTGCAAAGTGGTGAGCAGACAAATCTTATCCCACTTATCCCCCTCTGTAAATGAGATATCTTAGATGGCCTCTCAGACTAAAGAAATAAACCTCTTAAGAAATCACTGCTCTCTTGACCTCAGAATGTGGTATTAAAAATTCAGAAATTTATGGTATTTATTTCATTCCCAGTAAAAGTGGAACATTGATATGGGGAAGGGGTGGGAAAGGGAAGAATGAAGCAAGAGAATATGAAAGACTGGCTTTTGTACCCAATATAATGAGCAATGGAGCATCAGAAAAAGAACAATGACCAGAAATCAGTGAGCATACACTTTTAGTCCTGAGTTCTACCAACAGACTGTGGACTAATTCATTTGATCTCCAGTGCCCCAATTTTCTCATATATAAAATGAAAGGGCTGGACTAGATGACTTAAGGAACTGGTTGTCTCTAATATTTCATGACGTCTTTAACATCCATAAATGTTTTTATAGACGCACTTCTCTAACCATGCCTTAGGTTGTTTCTGCTTTATTCCACTTAAGCCTTCCCCTGAACCCACTATGATCATCCAATGAGAAAGCAGACTTCTTTAGTCTTTCTCAGTCTCAGACCCCTTAGGAGTTCCTGGCTCCATTTTTACTCTTTTATTCCCATTTTTAATCCTTGGCCCATTCCTTTTCACCTAGCCTAGGGCTCCAATGCCTTTTTCTCTCTTCCCTTTCATCACACCATTAAGTGGAATGGATAAAGGCAAGCCAGGCCAACAATTCCTCAAAGTTCCCAAAGCAGGTAACTTGAGGGCCCCCTCTACATACTCTCCTTCCAGTTAGCCAGGTACAGACTTGGATAAAAGTCAATTCCCAAAGGGTTCAAAAAATCACTTCTTGGATGGGTAAATCCTGACCCACTACCCATAGCCTTCAATGGACTGCTCTGCTCCATCCAACATGGACAACTTCACTGACTAGAGATAATGCAGTATCATTAAATGATATCTATGTTGGGCTTCTCAAGCTCTCTCACTCAGAATGAAAACTAGCGGCAGCCACTCACCCACTGGCATTCACAGCTCAGCCCACCACACACCATAACCTGCAGAGGCAACTGCTAGCCATGAGAGCATTTGTATGATTCCAGATCTAAGACAGTGTTAAAGTCACTACACAAACCAAACATTGTACAGAGCAAGGGAGTCTATGTAAATACAGTAAGGAAAAGAAGCCAAGGAGTGCAGCCAGAAAAGGGGAGGGCCTGGACCAGGGGAGGTGAAGAAAATCATAGATAAGGTGTACAGGTTTTATAGACAGCACACACAGCAGAAATGTCAGTGTAGAGACTTGGAGCTTGGCATATTTTGAGCTGCTAAAGCCTAAAGGGCAATTAGGCTATAATTTATATACTGTAATGTTTCAAATGCTCCTAAGCTGTAATAGAAACACAGCTCATTAAATATAGCCAATCTATCATCCCCTCAAGCACCTTGTAACTGTGCTGGGAGAAAACCAATCACCTTTACATTTTAATAAAAATATTATCTTGCCTGAGTACAGAGAAAGGGTGTAATTTATGGGATGAAAACCAAAAATTTTAAAGGGCAGGGTGAGAAATGGATGCAGAACTTATAACCAACAGATCTAGGAGTTCATGGTCTTTCTTTTTAAAAATGTGTCAGCAAGTCTTTAGAAGCTGAATTTAGAACTTAAAATCAGGGGGATTATGTTGTCAGTTATTTTTAGATCAACAGTATAAGGTAAAATGGGTGAAAATTGTACTTCTTTTAGGGCTACTTAGCTAAGTCTGTTAAACTCAATCCATAGGCCTCCCTCTACAAATGTTTTAAACTTTTTTTTAAGATTTTATTTATTTATTTGACAGAGAGAAACACAGCGAGGGAGGGAACACAAGCAGGGGGAGTGAGAGAGGGAGAAGCAGGCTTTCCTGCAAGCAAGAAGCCCGATGTGAGGCTCGATCCCAGATCTCCAGGATCATGACCTAACCAACTGAGCCACCCAGGCGCCCCAAATGTTTTAAACTTTTATTCAGCTAATATTTCTTCATCAGTGAGAAAAAATAAGAAGTAAATTGTTTATACACATAATTTTAAAATGTATACTAAATCTCACTATCCATCCTCAGCAAAAAGGCTGAAATAATCTTATCCAAAGACAGTAAGTAGATTATTATTAACAACTATGTTAGTTTCTTAGGGTGGCTGAAACAAATTACCACAAACCAGGTGACTTAAAACAACAAGAAATGTATTCTTTCACTGTTCTGGGGACTGAAAATCTGAAACCAAGTATTGGTCAGGCCATACTCCCTCTGGAGGCTCCTAGGGAGAATCTGCTCTCTGCTTCTGCCAGTTTCTGGTGGCTGCTGGCAGTCCTTGACTTGTGGCCACATCGCTTCGATCTCTGCCTCTGTGGTCGCATTGCCTCCTTCTCTCCTGTATGCCAGTCTCCCTTGGCCTCTCTTATTATACGAATGAGACATTTGTTATTGAATTAGGGTCCACCCAAATAATCTAATCCAAGATAAACTTCCTTCTCAAAACCCTTAACTTAATCTCATCTTTTGCCAGACAAGGTAATATTTACTCTTTTATCATATACAATATTCACAAGTTCCAGGGCACCCGGGTGGCTCAGTCAATTAAGAGTCTGCCTGAGGCTCAGGTCATGATCTTGGGGTCCTGGGATCAAGCCCCACCCTGGGCTCTCCCTGCTCAGCAGTGAGTCTGCTTCTCCCTCTCCCTCTATGAGCTCTCTCGCTCTCAAATAACTAACTAACTAAATAAAGAGCCTTTTTAAAAAATATTCACAAGTTCCAGCAATTAGGACATGGACATATCTGGGAAGGCCACATTCATCCTCATATAGTAATCATGATTGTCATTCTAACAACTGAAAACTTTATAACAATGTATCATTTATACAGTGTACCCATTAATACTCATAACTCTGTTGGACCATAGAGACCTAAAGAATTAGATCCGTTCATTCGCTCATTCACTGAACAATCATTATTGAGTACCTATTCTTGGCACAGGCAAGAGCAACAGAAAGAAAGGCACAGTCCCTGTCCTTGGAAAGCACCCTAAAATCTGTCCACAGTCATGTAGTTCCTTTAAAATAACTTTGAGACAAGAGTGCTTTATGAGACAGGACCAGTAAAAGCCAGCTGAAAGAGCAACAATCCCATCAATAAAACTTGCCTGAGTCTCCTCTGGGACTCCCACTTTGGCTTTACCCCCTGAACTTCAGATCTCTCCCTCTCTGGTGCTCAGTGCATCCTCACAAGCTGCCCAGGCTGAATGTCCTGCCCAACTCACTGCCTAAAAAAGGCTAAAGCTCAATCAGATGCTTTCATTACCAGCCCATTACTGCCAAATCCAGAACTAGAAAGCAATGGAAAATGGCTCTTGACCACACTAGTTCACTTTAGCTTGCCTGTCACTCTGAATAATATGGCAGACTGTCACAGTTTCAGACTTTACTCTACGTCTGTTGGGAGTACCAGGTTCATGAATATCCTTTAAAGACTAAGTACAGTTTAAGGCCTTAAGATTTGAAAACAAAATAGAACACGGGGCAGTCCTTTATCTTTAAAACTTCTATAATCAGACCTTAACTTTGCAGTATTCATACAATGGACACCTTTTACATGGAAGCTGAGTGCCGCCAACTTTCCAAATGTTCTTCGAAAATAAAACATAAAGTGTCAGAACTGAAAGGGACCTTAGACATTATCTAGTCCAACCTCCTCTTTTTACAGCTGAGTAAATGGTCATCCCAAAGAAGTTAATGGCTTGCTGAAGGCACCCAATGAAATCAGATGGAAAGCCTATCACAAGCTCCAGGGTCCCATGGAAAAAAAATATAGTATAACTAACAGCCCCTCCTTGGAGAGTCAGAAAAACCAGCAAGTTTATGGCCAGTATCTATTAAGATGCGGGAGACTTTTATCCACAGAGATGAACACAAAAATATGAGTGACTTTTGCGCTAATACACTTCAGAGAAATGACTACTGTACTTTATAATGATAATATTAGTAAATCACTTTGGTAACCCAGAAACCAAAATGGTAACAATATAGAATGATGTACCCTAAAAATACAAGGTTATTTTAATTACTTAGGAAAAAGCTGTTAAGCTATTTTGCACTTTATAAGCACTTATTTTATATGTAAGAAAGAAATAACTTTAATATATAAAGTTATAGCTTTCTATTAAAATATGTCCAAGAATCTCTACTTAGCAAAATATTCCAGTGATGCTTTGCTTTTCTAGTTCACATATGAGAACTAAAGTTACTTTCTTTCTTCAAATATTCTGAAATTTAGACTTTGTCATATCTTTTCCTCACAATATCCTAATGTAGAATATTTCATATTATGTTGAAAATTAATAACACTTCATATGTGTAAGAAATGTGCCCTGCAGCTTTACACAGCACTGTTAAATTCATCATTTCACCCACTCATCACAACAGTCCTGTGAGGTATAAAAGGGGACGGTTTTGTCCCCATTCACAAATTCGAGCTCAAAGAGGCTAGGTGACTTACCAAAGGTTATTACAGAGCTAAAAGTGTGTGTGTGGGGGGGGGGTGCCAGCTGGAATTCAGGTCTTCCATTATTTGCACTAAATGACAGTCTCTCAGGTAAAAATATGCAAGGCACAAGAGATTATAAAAAGAGATATTTTCTGGCTTAGCAAACCTATGCTGAAAATATTTTACTCAAAACCAGTACTGTGGAAAATGTATCATCTTGGATTCTCAAGGAAACTTACCCATTTGATAAACTTAAATTCTTTTATCATTTCATTCCAAAGCAAATAGATGAAGTTTGGCGTGAAATGAGATGGATCATGGATGCTCTACAGTATGCAAGATACAAACAACCAGTTTGTGGCTTACCCATCACGAAGCTGATAGACCCTTCAGATGAGCAGAACCTCAAGAAGATCAACTCTACATCATCACATATAGACTGTCTTCCATCCCCATCCCCATCCCCAGAGATGCACAGAAGAAAGGCAGTGAGTGGTAAGCAGTAAGATCTAAAGATCTATATTTCAGTCACCAGATTCTTGGTCCTATCTCCATTGATGAGGTTCTTTTACGCTGAGGCACTGGTCCCAGCAAGCAGGAGGAAATGCTACATAATTGTCAGAGTCTAAAAGCATAGAGGGAATAAAATCAGAACAGCAGAGGAACAGGAAACTAGGGCAATAACCTGAGATCAACTCCATCTAGAATTGGAGAAGCTTTAGTCCAGTTCTAGCCTGAGTTTCCAAGGTACAAAAGGACATAAAGCAATGATGGGGCTTCAGAAATGCAGAATGGGGACTGGTGCAGTGCCAAGTGAGGGCCAAGTAAGCCAAGGGAATCGGACCAAAACCAAGTAGGGAAGAAGAACAGGCCCAGCCTCTGGTAAATAGAGAATGACAGAAAAGAGGCAGAAAGTAGATCCTAGCCTGGGTAAGAATTCAGGACAAACTTCTCACCCAACATAGCACCATTGTCCTGGGGTGAAAAACGGGAAAGCAAGAAACCTTGGATAAACTAGCATCCTGACCCTGAGGCTAAATAACTAGGTTGACCTCATAATGGATACAACAAGCAGGAGACAACTTACAGACAAGCTGTGGAGATGCCTAGCACATCACCTCTACTCCTGGGAATTGAGTTTGAGTCTACATGGAAATGCTAAGAACAAAAACATGGCTCGGTTAACACAGAGTTCTACAAAGGACCTTTTGGCTTATAGAGAAAGCATACTAAAAAGCAATACAATGCTCTTGCTAAGGACATGTTGAGACTAGTGACATTTTCTAGTCAATTAAATTAATGCATTCAAAACATCTTTCTTGATTCTATAGCTTGTAAGAGCTGCAATTCCATAAGCTTTACAATAATAATAAATATTTTTAATAAACAGCTCTGAAATACAGGCTTGTCCCATAGGGGGCAGCATGGTGTAGCAGAAAAGAGCTTGGGCTAAGAAATCAGAGACCTGGATTCAAATCACAGCTTTTGCCATTATTATTATTATTATTTAGATTCAATTAGCCAACATGTAGTAGTATATCATTAGTTTCGGATGTAGTGTTCAATAATTCATCAGTTGCGTATAACACCCAGTGTTCATCTTATCACCTCCCCTCTATCAACCCTGTTTATTTCCTATAGTTAAAAAAAAAAAAAAACAGAAAACAAAAAACATTACCACAGCTTTCTTTTACTAGTCATATGAGTATGAACAGCTTACTACATTTGAGTCTCAGCTTTGAAGTACAGAAAATGAAATTAGTAATAGCTACACCTTTAAAAGTTACTGGTGGTTAAGACAGTGTGTGTCAGAGATGCATGGCATATAATGGACAATAAATTGTAGGCATCATATTTAATATTATTACTCTTATTATAGAAAACTTCAGTGGAGGGCGCCTGAGTGGCTCAGTGGCTCAATTGGTTAAATCTCTGCCTTTGGCTCACGTCATCATCTCAAGGTCCTGGGATGGGGCGCCATGACAGGGCCCCTGCTCGCTAGCCTGCTTCTCCCTCTCTCTGCGACCGCCCCCCCACTCATGCTCTCTCGAATAAAATCTTTAAAAAAAAAAAAAAGAGAAAACTATAGTGGGGATATGACCCTTTTCTATAAGTAAGTTTATATATGCTCCTATATTTTAAAAAAACTCAAGGTCTAAAAACTAAAACTTGGCAAATGGAATAACTAGAGAGACAGCTAATTTATATTACCAAAATATTCTATGATTTACCAAATATTTTTTTAAAGAATTCTTGGAGTAGAATTTCTCAAGTATATTTTTGTAGATTCCCACTGAGCTGCATATACGAATAAAATATCATCCCTGCCATAAGCTAGTCTACTGTGGGAGACAGTTACATTAACAAAATTTCATGGTAACTGCATATGTGCTACGATGAGGCTATGTATAGGGTGTTAATGGAGTCTTCTGGATGTTTAACTGTAAACTCATAAGATCAACGAGAGCTTCCTGGAGGGGGTGACAAAGTACTAAGGATAAGCAGGAGTTGAACCAAAAAAGAGGACAGAAGAGAGCATTATAGGCAAAGGAAGCAGTGTGTGCAGCTGTATTGTAGTTTCAAGGAACTATAAGCAGTCTGGCTGAATTCAGGATCCAAAGACATTGTTCAGCCGTTTTCTCTTTTCATTAAAATATATATATATATGTATTTACTGGGTATCCACTGTGTTCCAGGTAATCCTTAAGGTAACAGGGATATAGTGATAAAACAAAGTTTCCACTTCCACAGAGCTTACATTCTAGAAAAAGTAACAATGAAAACATAAACAAGAAAATTTCATATAGTGAAAATTCCGATGTATAATACAAAACAGGAATCAAGATGGGCAGGGAGAGTGCTGAGTTCTCTAGGATGATCAGCAGAGACCTGTGAAGATTACATTTGAACCAACCATAGAAAAAGGAGCCAGTTAACGCAAAGATCTGGAGTTGGAATATTCCAGGCAATGAAACAGCAATAGGCCCTGAAGTGGGTGAGGGATGAAAATAAAGCCAAAGTCACTGGAGCAAAGCAAATAAAAGGGCTAGTGGTGAGAGAGAGGGTAAAGAGAAAGGCAGGGGTTAGCTCAGGCAGGGCCAAGGTAAGTAGTTTGAATTTTATTCTACTTGTGATGGAAAGCTATTGGGAAACTTTTAAGCAAGGATTGAGATGATCGGAATTACTCTTTAAAATCAAATCTGGCTGTTGTATGAAGAGATCTCAGTGGGACAATATTGGAAGCTGGGAGATCAATTATGAAACTAGTAACAGAGGCATACCGAATTTTCTGGCTTGAGTGTCTCTGTGTATCATGATGCCATTTACCAAAAAAAAGGTTAGACCACAGGAGAAATAAGCTTGGGTGTTTGGGCATGTTGAATTTAAGTTAGTTTAGGACATTCCAACAAAAAGAAACATTCAGGAGAGAAAAAGGATTATGGGGTCTGGAGCTCAGGAAACAGACTGGACTAATAATACAGACTTAAGAATTATTGACACATGAATGATGTAGCTACAGAAGCTTGGGATTCCCTAGAGAGAGAAGTCAGAGCAAGGAGAGGAGAGTCTGGAAGGATCCCTGTGGAATGGACAGCAAGACTTCTTAGATCAAGAAACAACCAGAGAAGAAGATAAAAAACAAGAGAGTAGTGTCACAGAAATTAAAGCATGTCAAACGACGGTGAGAGGTTAAATAAAACTGAAAAGCTTCTATTGAGCTTTTTGTTTGTTTTTCTTTTCAACAAGAAAGTCATCCGTAATCTGAATGATAACAGTTTGTGAAGGGAAGGAGAGAGAAATCCGACAGAAGCAGATCAGGGAGTAAATGGGAGGTAAAGGAATAGAACAGTAAGAATACACTCTTCAGAATCTTGGCTATGAAAGAGAAGAGTTCAGAAGGACAGTAGCTAGAGAGGTCTAGAGTTGAACGTGCATTTTTTTTTCCAGTGTTCCAAGATTCATTCCCCATTCCCCACACCCAGTGCTCCACGCTTTAGGTGTCCCTCAGTACCCACCACCAGGCTCTCCCATCCCTCCACCCCCCTCCCTCCAAGTCCCTCAGTTTGTTTCTGTGTCCAAAGTCTCTGTTGTTTCGTTTCCCTCCCTAGATTACCCTAGTTCCCATTTACTTTCCTTCTCCCACTGCCCTCCAGTTTACCCCTCACGCACCACAAGTAAGTGAAACCATGCGATACTTGACTTTTTTTTAAAGGCAGGGTAGACATTCCCTCTGTTGTTCCACAATTTATGTAAGTTTGCAAACAACTCTTCAATTCTCCTTCCACCTTCATAGCCCTTGCCTGCCCTCTCTGCTCACAAGAACTTTCCCACCGATTAATGTTCTCTTGGCCACAGGGTCCTAAGGAGGTCCGCCTGGCTGTTTGAGGGTGGCCTCTCCTGTGCCACAGAAGTACCAAACTCTCATACTGGCCAGATGACGGGTTACACACACTCTCTACTGGGAGGATCTGGCCAATTACATTTGGATTTTATTATTAATCTAAAATGTGAGCGATCATCATTCTGTTCCTTAAAATATAACTCTCTCTTGGGTCCATTTATTTCTCTGAAGCCAAGATTCCATGGGCTGTAAAACACAAAGATGTGGAGGGAAGCAAATGAAAAATGGAACCAAGTGACAGGGAAACTGGGGAGAAAAATTTAGTGGTCTAATCCCCTCCAAAAGCAAAAGCATTTCAGAGCAATGAAATCTGCTCCTACATACTCTGTCCTCTACACTAGTGTGGCTTTTATTTGGAAACCATTTATAAAGAAAAAAACAATCCAGTTTAGAGGAATATCCCTAGTGAGTTGCTCACAGAGCAGAGTTTGCAATACAATTCCATTCTTTGTGGGTAAGGTTCATCTAACTTCTGAGGAGCCTGCTGGAGGAAGTGCAGAGCCTATCACAAAACTGCCAACCCAAGATTCTGTTTTAAGGCTGTTGAGTACCTTGGATTTATCTGTGTGAATCTGCGTGTGTTGGGGGGGCAGGGGAGGGAGAGTGGAACTCTTTAACTTAACTTCCCATTTCCCTGTGGTTTTCATACACAAAGTAGAACTCCTCTGAGTCAATTAAAATTAAGCATCTCCCAAGGACCCAAGGGGAAAAGTTGGCTCCTAGAAAAGGCAACTCAAGGCAGGGGGTGGAACGATTTGGTCCATCACATGGGTATTTTCTCTCCCACTCCTTTTCTGTGGGTATAGTGGTCACAGGCAGCAGCAATTTTTTTTTCCGATACTGCTATTTCTCCTAGTGACGCATGGGTGAGGCAACAGAAGGGGGGGTGGGGTGGCTGTTTCTTTCAGATGCATGTGAAGATTATCCTGATCTTCCAAATGTAAATCTTTCTTGTAACCTTTTCCCAGATGATAAGAACACTATAGTATAAAATAAACAGTTCAAAAAGAAATCGTCAGGATTCTGAAGATATTATTTCTCTTGGGAAATTGGAAGGTGAACAAACCCCTGACGTTCTACCCAAGGCCTGATGAGATGTATTTTAATTCTTCATTTATAAATTATTTAAATTCTACTCAAACACACTGGAAAATGATTCAGTGAAGCACACAAAAAATACAAGTTTGGACAGTGGTACATTAAAAAGGTGAAGACAGATTTCCTTAGGCCAAATACTGCTTATTATGTCTGTCTTTCTGTCCTGCCACGCCCCCTACCTTTAAGAGAAAAGCAAAAACTTTAAATCAATTATTCTTTCTCGAAATGTCATCTCCACATAACGCCCTCAAAATCCACATCAACTCTACTGTGCTGTTGTTGGCCTGATCCACAGAGACCAGGAGTTACAACACCATTACAATGGCAAGAAAGCCAAGCTTCCTAAGCCAGTATTAATACTATGGGCAGAACTTTCATCAAACAACTCCTGGGTCAGAGAGGAAATACAAGGTTCTACCAGTGCTAGGCTGCCCAATGGACCTTCTAAGGGAAATTGAGGAGCACAACCGGGTTTATTACAATAACAACTGGGCAAGGTGCCTACAATGCTTAATGGAGCATATGGCCTGGATCTGGGGATGGAAGCTGCACTTTGCATTCTTTTCCAGGAAGGGAGGGAGTGGCAGTGGTTTAAGTCCCTGGAAACTCTCCTCAGTGCCCTGGCTGGCATCCTGGAGATTTTCCCAGCTTGTTCTGGGAGGGGTATCCCACTCTAAGCAATAGGTTCCACTAAGTCTTATAATAAATAATACAACCACCATGGAAGTTAAATATTTAGATTCCCACTAAAACAGTGTTTCCCAACTGTGGGTCCATGAACCTACAAGATAATATTTACCACTCCATACCCAAGCCCATTTTCCTATCCTTCGGTTATGAGTTATAACTAACTCTTCTTTTAATTTATCTCCTATCTCCCTTGCTCTTAGGAGTTATGGTAAAGAAGGTTTATCACTTACTAATTTACTGCTAAATCAAGGTTGGGAAATAGAGACTGAACTAGATCATCACCAGCACAAGACACCATACAAGATATTATTCTTCTTCTTTATCATCGACAGCATTCTCACAGCAAAATCTTGACATTTATCTGATTACTGGTTTATGTTTTAATGAGTCACCTTGCAATATGTTTTCTAGTTACTCTGTAAATAAGGGTAGAATTGCACTTAAAGTATTTCTAACAACCTAAATTTGATCACCACAGCACCTATGGAGACAGGCAATATAATTACCTACATGCCATACAGGAAGAAAGGTTCAGAGGTGCTAAGTGATTTGCTCAAGATCATATATACAGTAAGAAGCAAGACAGGACTTCAGCCCAGGCTGGTCTGATTTTTTTTAAGATTTTATTTATTTGACAGAGAGAGAGATCACAAGCAGGCAGAGAGGCAGGCAGAGAGAGCAGAGGAAGCAGGCTCCCTGCTGAGCAGAGAGCCTGATGCAGGCCTTGATCCCAGGACCATGAGATCATGACTGGAGTCAAAGGCAGAGGCTTTAACCCCCTGAGCCACCCAGGCACCCCCAGGTTGGTCTGATTTTTTAAGACAGTTGTTCTTTCTGCTATAATCAGGCATCACCAAATATAAACAAAATGATTTAGGTGATTATTTTCAGGAATTTCTACGGCAGATTAAGTAAATTAGCTCCTTCCAGGCTGCTTTCAATACTGGTTTTAAGAGGCAATCAAATCTCACAACTCTTTATGCTCCCAGATTTCAGTATTTGTTTTAGTTTCAATCAATTCAACATACTTTACTGAGAACTTTGTTGTATGCACCAGAGAAACAGCACAAGAGGCTAATAACGCAATGTGATTAAGTCACAGTGTTGTTAGGAGGTCCTTATGGTCTATTATCCATGTTCAGATTAGATGAGCAGAAATAAACAAAATATAGTGCATACACTCTAGAGTTCATAGTTCAACCATGGAGATAAACATGTAAATGAATAGTTTATAATAAACCTTGATAAATGCAATAAGAGATATAGATAAAATGCCTCAAAAGGCAAGAGAACTAAGCAACCAATTGTATTGGGGAAATCAGCACAAGTACTTCCTGAAAGTCTTAAAATATGATTGCCCATTGAAAATTAGAAGATCAGACCTTTGAAGCACACCTTAATAAACCCCTCAGTCCCCTGCAAATAATAAATGTTCAGCATTTGTATGCTGAGAGGCCAAAGTGAAAACTGCTCTTGCAGAGTGCTTGACCTGAGTGTGGACTGGAAAAAGGAAGAAAAGTGTCACCAACCCCTCAATAGTTGCTTGTAGTTACAGTCATTTTTACTATCAGACCTCTAGTGGATTGAATGGTGACCCCAAAATGATATGTCCAAGTCCTAACCCCCATAACTTGTGAATGTGACCTTATTTGCAGGTGTTAAGGATCTTGAGATGAGATCATCCTGAATTATCAGGGTGACCCCTAAATCCAATGATAAGTGTCCTTATCAGGCCGAAGAGAGCCCATGTGAAGACAGAAGCAGATATTGGAGTGATGCCACCACAGACAATGCCAACATCTATGAGAAGCTGGAAATGGCAAGAAAGTACTCTTCCCTAGAGCCTCCAAAGGGAACACAGCCCTACTGACACCCTGATTTCAGACTTCTGGCTTCCAGAGCTGTGAGAGAATACATTTCTATAGTTTCAAGCCACCCAGTGTGTGATTTGCTATAGAAGCCCCAGGAAACTAATATAAAACCTAGCATGTTTCTATAGCAGCAGCAATATCAAGAAGTGCTTACTAAGAGTTTAATATAACACCATGTGGGTCCCACACAAGGTAGATTAGATGAAACAGGTCCCAGCCCTCAGGAAGCTTCCATGGAAAGCCATGAAAATGCTAAAGTGAATAGCAGTATGGCAGGTCTTTGGAGTGAGACAGATCTACACGTGAGTTCCTATCAGCTACTTATCAGCTATATATGAATTAAAAAATTTAATAAGCCTAAAATTTAATACTCTTATCTGCACAATGGGAATTGTTATAAGCATTAAATAGAATAAAGGACCTAGACAACTTAGCATAATGGCTTGCCCACAGTAAGCACTAAGAAAATGTCAGGTATTGTTATTACTCATATAGACACAAATGAATACATGTGGACAGCCAAATAGACAACACTGAGCAGACAGAGAAGCTCAACTAAAATCAATTCTTTTGATCTTACTTCCAGCCCAATTTCAAATCTTCAGTTAACCTCTCTTCCTCATCACACTGACGGCACCTATTGCTACCATCATCAAAAACAACCCAGAGTTCTGACACCCCGTTACTTGCAACGCCCAATTTTTCTCACAAAAGATGAGGGAAAGTACTATCTATAACTTGTTTTAAGATTATTAAAGTTCTGGGGCACCTGGGTGGCTCAGTCATTAAGCATCTGCCTTTGGCTCAGGTCATGATCCCAGAGTCCCAGGATCAAGTCCCACATCTCCCTCTCTCACTCCCCCTGTTTGTGTTCCCTCTCTAGCTGTGTTTCCGTCAAATAAATAAATAAAATCTTGGGGAAAAAAAGATTATTAAAGTCCTTCAGCCCAAGACTTTATCCAGTTCTATTCTTCTAGCATGAAAATCTCTTTATATCTTCTTCCCTACCTCATGCCCTTCTACTCTTTTTCACTAAAAACCAGTGCCAGCACTGGTGTTCACAAGGGAGCACCCCTTCTTGTTACATCCGTCAGCCTACCACTCTTGTATCTTCAACAGTTCCCTCTCTCCAGTAGTTCCTTCTCCACACACAAACATCTCCCCTCAGCCTTGCAACCCAGGCTCTTACTCCATCTCCTCCAGGATAACTTGGCCAACCCCTCAACCTCAATCTATCCCAAATTAAATTTACCACCTCTTCCACTGCCCAACCCAGCCCAAATCCACTGCCTAACCCTGTTGCATTTAACTCCTCCAGTTTAATGCAGTTACCACCATTCAGACATGAAGTCCTGAAACCTGCTGGTCACTTCAGGGACTTTACACTCACTTACCCAAGTTGTCTGGGACTCTCCCTTCAAACTTTCACATAGCTGATTCCTTCTGATCCTCAGGGTCTCACCTAGACTCCCTTCTCTACAGGGATTCCTCCTCTGGCTACATTAGCAAAAGAACTTTCCTCCCAAGTCACTCACTACCTGAAACCCAGTTTCATTTTCTTCATAGAACTTTTCAGTATCTGATATTAATCTTTTGTATTTTTTGATTTACTTTAATCCACTCTCTATGAGCTGCTTAAAAGCAGATACCCTACCTGACTAACACAGAACAGGTGCTTAGTAAACATCTTTGAATGAGTAACTTCCCTAGATTTCTATTTTCCTCCACATAACCACTGCTCTTGCACAGCCCTACAACCTGAAAAAGATAAATATTTAAAAGAAACATAGCGGAGCGCCTGGGTGGCTCAGTTGGTTAAGCAACTGCCTTCAGCTCAGGTCATGATCCCGGAGACCCGGGATCGAGTCCCACATTGGGCTTCCTGCTCGGCGGGAAGCCTGCTTCTCCCTCTCTCACTCCCCCTGCTTGTGTTCCCTCTCTCACTGTGTTTCTCTCTGTCAAATAAATAAAATCTTTAAAAAAAATAAAATAAAAAAGAAAATAAAAGAAAATAAAAGAAACATAGCTAGGAAGGCCTCCCTTGGATCTGTTTCCTCCTCATCCAGTTCATCTTACATGCTACAGAATTATCCTAAATTATAGCTCTCAACTTGTCAATTACTTCTTCAAAATTCAATAGCTACCCACTGGGTAGAAAATTAAGTACAAACTCCTTATCTAGGAGTCACTACTCATTTCTGACTCCCCCTACCTTTTAAAAAAGTATTACTTATCTTTGGGGAACCAGGGTGGCTCAGTTGGTTAAGCGACTACCTTCGGATCAAGCCCCACATCAGGCTCCCTGCTCGGCGGGAAGCCTGCTTCTCCCTTTCTCACTCCCTCTGACTGTGTTCCCTCTCTGGCTGTGTTTCTTGCTGTCAAATAAATAAAATCTTTAAAAAAAAAAAAATAAATAAATAATAAAAATAAATAAATAAAAAAGTATTACTTATCTTTAACCATTTATTTTGAAATAATTAGAGAAACAGTAGGTTACAAAGAAATATACAGGAATTCCCATGTACCCTTCCCCCAACCTCCCCAACATCAACAATTTACACAGCTCTCACATAACATCACAACCAGATTTCACTAGTTATGTATACACTTGTCCATGCATGTGTGTGTGTGCATGTGCATGCACACGCACACAAGCACCCAGGCGCACTTGTATAGCTCTATGCAATTGTATTGTATGTGTAGCCTTGGGTAATCACTACCATAACCAAAACACTCAACTGCACCGTCACCACAAACTCCCTGTTCCCCCTTTATTGCCTTACTTATTTCCCCCATGTCTACCCGTTACTATTATTTATTCATCTCTATAATTATTTCATGAATGTTACACAAATGGAATTCTTTATTTTTACTGATAAGTTGTATTCCATAGTATGGATATACCACAGTTTTCTTAACAGCTCATCCACTGAAGGACATCTGGGTAGCTTCTGGTTGGAGCTTACACAAATAAAATCACTATGAACATTCATGCACAAGTCCTGCATGAAAACAGCCTAAATTTTCCTAGGATAAATTCTTTAAATTAAAAGTGCAATCACTGACATTTTACTTTTGTAATTCCCCCAAATTCCTTTCCTGTTCCCATATTATCGTCAAGTAGGACTACTTCTACTGTTCTCCCTCCTCTCTGGTTTCTATTCCTCTCATCACTTACATATTAATTATTAATAGCTGCCTAAACCACTTTTTGAAAGTGGATGAAAAAAAGATAATTTAGAGAATAGGGATGGATGAGGGAATAAATAAATAAGAGATGATAGAGTATCTTATCAATCCTGCCCCAATGGAATATGATCTCTTTCCTAGAAACCTGCATCATATTTGCGAAATTCCTCTTACAAAATGTATGTTTTTCTAGTCTCATAGATGCATACATACCCTATACTTCCATTAGAACAGGAAACTATGTGGAGACAAATCATTTCTTATTAATTTTATATTTCCTTGGGCATCACGAACGGTGCTTGTGTTAGAGCAGGAGCTCAAGGAAAGCAGAATCTTCATTGTTGAATGAATAGATGATTTAAATATATTTTCCCTAAGAGGGCTCTGATCTAACCAGGAATCCAGGATGTTATATTTGCATTAAAAAAGACAACTAAGAGGCGCCTGGGTGGCTCAGTCCTTAAGTGGCTGCCTTCAGATCAGGGCATAATCCTGGAGTCCCAGGGATCAAGCCGAGCCCCACATCGGGCTTCCTGCTCTGCAGGAAGCCTGCTTCTCCCTTTCTTGCTCTTCCTGCTGTGTTCCCTCTCTAGCTGTGTTTCTGTCAAATAAATAAATAAAAACTTTAAAAAAAGACAACTAATAATATAAGTCTATACAGGCTAAGTGCCAAAGGATAACAGAAGCAAGAAGTGTTAGAGAAATGCAAACAAGTGAGCAATTTTTTCTCAGATGGTTGGGGAGAGTTTCTTAAAGAAGGTTATGTTTGGGGGAAACCTTGAACAGAGGAGTAGACCTCAGAAAATTAGAAAACGGGACCTTTTATGGTAAACATTATTTAAACAACACATGGGCTGACCTCATTCTTTGTAGCTGCTGGACAATATTCCGTAATACAGATGTGCCCAAATTTTTAAACCATCCTCCTAATAATAGACATTCAGATGTGTATCAGTTAGGATTAAGTTTGGATCCATGTCACAAACAACCCAAATAAGAATGTCATGAACACAAGATACCTTATTTCTCTTGTGTGAAAAAAGCCCAGAGGCAAACAATTCATTGCTAGTATGTGGACACCATAGTCCTCAGACTCCATACTCCCTTTTTCAGCTCCAACACCCTAGCATGTGGCTTTTTTTTCCCCAAGGTTGCCTCATGAGCCTAGCCAACATATCTTGTTAAAGGCAAGTGAAAGGGAAGAGAAAAAAACAAAGTGGCCTACCTCCAAGATAAGCCAGCTCCCTTCATGCAGCCTTCCAGAAGTTTCATATAGTATTTGCAGTTCTAACTCACTGGCCAGCACTTAATTATATGGCCATACCTAGCTGCAAGGGAAGCTGAAAAATGTGGTCTTTTACATGAGTGCATTGCTGTCTCAAAGAAAATTTAAGATTTGTAACCAAAAAAGGATAATAAATATTGGGTAGCAGTCAGCAGTAACAGTACAAAACTAAAATCTTGCCCTGCCAATGAGTAAGCACACACATCATCTTCCATAGACAGGAAAAAGAGAAAGAAGCACTTCACGCCCTGACCTTGAAATAAACAAACAAGCCAAAAAAAGGGAAGGTGGGGGATTACATCTGATTTTACTTCCTAAAATAGAAGAAACCTTAATCCCGTTTGTATAAATTACTAAGTCCCTAACAAAACAAAAATTTTCCCTGAAGTCTGCAATATTCTTATGATAATCACATCTGATTTTCCACCATGAACAATTTAACCATAACCTTGTAATCCTGTGGGTTTTTACTTGAAATACCTGTTGTATTTTTCAATTAGCAAGCCAGTCCTGAATTTGAACTCCCTTGCAGAACTTCACAAGTAAGCTATTTTTTTCTCAAGTGAATTTTCTTAATACTTTGGTGCCTCTAAGTTTTCCTTTCAATCTCAGCCACAAGATTCTTTCTCATTTTCCCTATTATAAATCACACTGCATTGAACAACTTGTAAATGTCTCTGTGTACACAGAGTGACAATTTCTCAAACACAGATATCTAAAAAAGGACTTGGTGGGACAAATGATATGCACATTTTTAATACAATGTACCAAAGCTCTATCTGAAGAGCTGTGCTAGTTTATATTCCCAGCATCATTCTATGAGCTTCCCTGATCTCCACACATCACCAACACATGATATTATCATTCTTTTTATTTTTACCACATGTCCTGTTGTTTCAATATACTTCCCCAATTACCACCTAATTAGTAATTATAGTCTAATTATAATATATAATTATATAATTATTATATAAACAATATTATGTTTATTGGCCATCTATATTAATTAATTCTTGGAAGAACTGATTATCATCTGCCCATTTGGATTGTCTTCTTATGGATTTACAGAAATTATTTGTATATTTGGGCTATTAATCTTTTGTTATATGTTATACACAGTATTACTGTTTTCTTCTAATCACCTAACTTTTTACTTTGTTTATAGTATCATGTGGTTTACAGAGTATTAAATCTGATGCACTCAAATTTGTCACATCTCTGACTTCCAGGATTTTGTCTTACTTACAAAGACCGTGCCACCCTAAAATTACAAACATATTGTCTTCTGTTACTTGTAGGGTTTGCCTGTTACATTTAAGCTACATGATATTTATCTTTTTATATGCCATGAGGTAGTATTTTCTCTAATTATTTTGCTAAAGGGATAGCCAATTTTCCCAACACTATATCCTGAATAATCTACATTGAAATGTTATCTTTACCGGGGCGCCTGGGTGGCTCAGTTGGTTAAGCGACTGCCTTCGGCTCAGGTCATGATCCTGGAGATCCGGGATCGAGTCCCACATCGGGCTCCCTGCTAGGCGGGAAGCCTGCTTCTCCCTCTCTCACTCCCCCTGCTTGTGTTCCCTCTCTGCCTGTGTTTCTCTCTGTCAAATAAATAAAATCTTTAAAAAAAAAAAAAAAGAAATGTTATCTTTACCATATGTTATCACACAGAATTACCACTATTCGTAGATTTTACTTTTATGTTCTGCATATCCATCTGTCCATTTGTATACCAATACTACAAAGTCTTACTTATCAAAACTCTGTAGTATTTTTTGAAGGCACCTGGGTGGCTCAGTTGCTTAATTTCTGCCTTCGGCTCGGGTCATAGTCTCGGGTTCCTAGGATTGAGCCCCACTTTGGGCTCCCTGTTCAGGGGAGAGCCTGCCTCTCCCTCTCCTTCTGCAGCTCCCCTTGCTTATTCTCTCTCTCTCTCTCTCTCTCTAACCAAAAAAGGATAATAAATATTGGGTAGCAGTCAGCAGTAACAGTACAAAACTAAAATCTTGCCCTGCCAATGAGTAAGCACACACATCATCTTCCATAGTCAGGAAAAACTTCCCCCCTCTCTCTGTCAAATAAATAAAAATCTTTAAAAAAAAAAAAGAACTGCAGTATTTTTTTGATGTCTAGTAAATCAGGCTCCTCCCTACTTTATCTTAAAAAAAAAAAAGCTGGCTGCTTTCATAAATTTTCTCTTCCAGATGACTTTAAACATAAGTTTACTAAATTCCATTTAAGAATCCTACAGAGATTTTTTTTTAATTGAGATTACCTAATTTGTAGATTAGCGATTTTTCATTTTCTTTTTTTATTTATTTCATTTATTTGAGAGAGAGAAAGCAGGAGTCTGAAGGAGAGGGAGACTCTGGAGCAGACTCGGTGCTGAGCAGGGCCTCCCATGCTGTGCTCTATGTCACAACGCCGGTATCACCACCTTATTTGAAACCAAGAGTTGACCTCTCAACCAATTGTGTCACCTAGGCGCCCCTACTAATTTTTCTTTCTAAGAGCATTGCATGTTTTCAAATAAATATATGCTTTCAAAATTAGCATAGATTTACCAAGTACCTACCTTCGGCTGAGTTCCGCGGGAAATTCAAAGGATTTTTAAGACTGTCCTTTCCCCACCGAAACGTACAACCTGAGAGGAAGAAAAAGATATAAAGAACTAGTGCACTAGTGCATTAAATGACAAATATCTATAGAACTAAATTTGTGGTTTACTTATGGTCACTATAGTATGCATGTGGAGGCTTATTTTTGCCTCTCATCTTCTGTTTTTGTTTTTTCCCTTTGTTTTTTCTTTGGAAGAGAAATTGTCACTCTTTTGCTTTTTTCTTTTCTTTTTAAACCCCTGACAACTGCGGTAAATGTTTATAAACATAATCAATTTCTATTTTATAGTCATCCTACGTAAGAAATTCTATTATCATCCCCAGTTCACAGATAAGAAAACTAAAGCTCAAAGAATCTAAGTAACTCTCCCAATATCACAGAACAAATAGCTGAGGATGGCTGGGATTGAAACCCAATTAACCTGACTTCAGTCCCCATAGTGAAAACTCTTCTTCCCTCCTCCTTTTGCGTTCCTGCTCCTTTATCGAATGCAAAAATCATCTCTGAAATAAGGACAGGAAATGAATAAATGAATAACATTCAGCTTTTTTTCCTGTTTCATCCTCTCTACACATGCCCAGCCAATAATAAAAGTGCACGTGAGGAATGAGGACACTCTCTGCCACTATCCAGGCTGGATCTATCCAAGTTCCTCTCCTTCCTTTCCCTTAAGCAAAGGACCCACTACATAATTTACAGGGTCCTGTGCAAAACCAAAATGTGAGGCCCCTTGCTCAAAAACGGTAACTATCTTCAAGAGGTAGAGAGGCCGTTAAATGAAACCCAGGGCCCTTCTAGGCACAGGTGGGGGTAGGGCTCAAGCACACGGATCCCACCTCCACGAAGCAGACCCCGGCCAAGGGTTTCCTTCCTAACCCGAGTCTCTGGCTTTACAGATTCACAGCCCTGCTCTGATGAAGAAGGCTGCTCAGAAGTCTTCCTCCCCACCGACAGCGACTACGACTCCAGTGATGCTCTGAGCCCCCGAGACCTGGACCTGGTGTACCTGTCCTCACATGACATCGCCCAGCAAGCGCTCAGTGGCCTAAGTGGCAGCGCCCCCGACGTCCTGCAGGTGCATGACATGAAGAGTCCTCTGGGGCCTGGCCAGGACCCCCGGGGCCGGGTCCCGAGGCCAGACCCTGACCCCTCGTGCGCCGAGGTCCTCCACAGCCTGAAGCTCACAGGCTTGGCGTCCAAGAACCATGCCAAGATGGCGCCGGACTCGCGGCCGGCGCTGGGCTTCCTGGGAAAGCGGAAGCCGGCCAAGCACCCGCACTACGGCGGCTTCAGCCGCCACCACCGCTGGCTGCGCATGCACAGTGAGACGCAGTCGCTATCACTGTCTGAGGGCGTTTACACACAGCACCTGTCCAGGGCCTGCGGCGTGGCCCATGAGCCTCCGGAGGCCGAGCGGCTAGGACCGGCCCCCGATGGGCCCCGGAGCCTGGTTCTAGCCCACACCACGAGCCTCCCTGAGGAGGGGAAGAGCAGCCTCCAGGATCCGAGGTCCGCAGTACACCACATCTACGTGGAGCCCTACTCCACAGCGATGGTGGACGCAAAGCCCTGTGCTGCCTTGAGCCCGCCCTCCCGAGGCCACTCTGGACTTCCCAGCCCCACGGGCCTGGAGATGAACCCCGAGGGCCCGACCACCTCCCCGGTGTCAGAAATACTCAGCAGCATGCTTTAGGGAGAGGGTTCCACTGCACGTCCCTGCATTTTTCATCACACTCCCTCCACCCCGCCCCCACTGGGTCCCCATCCCTTTTCAAATGGTTTCAGTGTTAAAACTCCAAAAGTTACCGGTTCAAGGCCTTCTTTTTTAGGAAAGAGTTGGGTGGAGGTGAAGAGTTGCCAGTATTGTTCTCAGTTCAGGGCACAGAAGAGCTTTTGTGTCAGCATGGAGTCCTATACACAAGGGTTCAACATGCTACCTATTGGGATGCACTCTTGTTGGAGGCAGGGTTACCTAAAGAGCCACCCTCAGCAGCTTGCTCTGTAATCTGATCTTTGGGTTTAGGCCTTTTTCTTGAATTTGTGATTGATGGGGAGGAGTTCTAAAGATGAAAATAAGATTAGCATTCTTTTACCTTCATTGCAAACCTATAGAAGAGTTTAAGGGAAAGAAGCCCAGGTTGTATCTTGAGGGCACAAGGTGAAGTGGACTTGTTCTAGGTTCCCAGTTATCTAAACCAAGTCATTTCAAAGTGCAAGTTCTCAACTGGTCACCAAATCAAATTTATCCTTCAGCAACAATATGTGTGTAAGTAGGCAGTCATGTTCTTCATTTAGTGCTATGTGGAAACCACTAGAAGCAAAAGTAAAGGATGCTTTGCTTCTAGCTTTGTCTTGCAAAGGTAAAATAGGGCACAAAGCATCCCTTCGTACACTCTCAGCTCCCATTCAAGCATGGAAATGGGCCTTATGTTATTCAGGGTGTAGGGACATACCTGAATTAAATGAAAACCTAGGTTAAAAACAAAGCAAAGAGTGGTGAGAGATAGATGAGCATTTCCTCTACAGTTCTAAGATAAGTAAGTCCATGAGTGTTTGTCTCTGAAAATGATAGTGGATCTGCTCAGATTCTCATGTGTTGGAATGTCAATGAATGAGAAAGTGCCCTTCAGATACGCTGCAGCAGTTGATGGAGTCCTTATAGCCATGCTGGCACTTCTGTGCACCCCTACATCACAGGTCACAGGACAGACTGTCCCAGGGCTTGGGTTGCCGGTTTCCCCTTTTCAGCTCACCCTTTCCAAGCCAATTTTACCCTGAGATCAGCTGGACCATTGGCCGCAGGGAAAATCTTTCCTTAGAAGTCCGTCAGTGGTTCTAAGGCTATACTTTGAGACACCTGAAATCCGTGCTTTGGTCTCAATGCCTCTCACCTGCCTTTCTTACAAATGAGAAACCCAAATCAAAGAGAAATCACACTGCATATTCAAAAAGGGCTTGAGCCTTCTCTCATTTCCTGGAGCCAAGACTCATTCAGTTTACCGATATTCTAAATGGTCCTTTTCTGCTTCACAGGCATTTTGGTTAAATATTGCTCTTTATGGGCCCTACCCCTGTCCTCACAGTTCTACCATTCCTCCTCATGGGAGTTCATACAAAGTCCCCTGTTCACAATGTTATTCCGATCCCTTCCATTTTTAAAACATTTGATTTAAACATAAATAATTACCCTGGTGGAATGGTACAGATTTGGCCCATGGCCTATGGTCATTAGAAAACTAAGGCCCAGAGCTCAATCTTTATTTTTTTAAGAGATTTTATACTCAGTGAACCACCCCTCCCCCCCCCGCCCACGCACACACATAGAAAGAATATGAGCAGAATCACTGTGGCTCCTTTTCCATGCCTGCAAGGATTTTAAAATGCAGTTTTCTTCTGAGTGAACTCGATGTATATGGAGTGTTAGAGCTAGAAAGGACCATAAGATTAGTCTAAGTCCTTGTCATTACAGTTGAGACAATTAAAGCAAAGAGGTGTCAATTGTCAAAGACAATTAAAGCAAAGAGAGCAAGAGACTTGCTCAAGGTCACAGAGTTAATTTAGTCTCAGGGTCAGAACCCAGAATCATTCGCTTTACAGAGGCTGGTCCATTGGGAATCAGTACAGACCAATAGTCAACTTTTGATTGCCTATAGGCTACTTACCTAGTTTGTAGATTATCTTTTAATTCCCAATTCAACTCCTTTCCTCAACTTTTACCTAACAGATTTCCATTATCACAGAGCTCCTTGTTGCCAGGAAATACAAATTTCACATAGTCGACAGCTAAGTTAATTAAAAAACAAATTGGAGAGAAATGTCATTTAATATTACACACCATATGACTCCCCTTTAATAACAAAAATGACAGAGTCATTGGCACTCTGTTTCTACTTATTTTTAATTATGGGACAGACTATATATGTTGAAAGCTGGAATTGTCAAAAACTAAGAAAACAAGTGATTCTCTAATCATGACCTTTCTGGTGGCATGGAAGGAAGCTTATGACTGTGAATTGGATGGGAGGCATTCAACAGGCAGCAAAAGCAGAGACTGACCTACCCTTCTGGCCCCTCATTTGGTCAGCAAGTTCTGGCACATTGCACCAAATAATGACTCATGAAGTAAAATTGCAATAAACTCAAACCCACTAATTTATATTGACAGCACGGATTATTTTTTCACCTTCTATGAGGAAAAGAGATGCATGCCCATGAAATGAATACTGCATATTTCGATTTCAATGGGCACAATGAGTTGGTTTGAAAATGCATTTTCCTAGCAATATTCCTATACTGAAGTGGATGTTATGTCCTCAGTATTTAGCTGTTTGTTCAGGTAGGTACCCTCCACCTGTACCTCCACTTTGCAACATCTTGTGAGCCTCGTTTAAATTAATAGATTCCTATGAGAGACAATTATATTCTCTAATTCACAATCTTTTATTTGTATGTCTAGTCCTCTTATGAAGACTTTACAACTTCTGAGGATTTTTTGGTTTGGTTGTTTGTTTTATCTTGATGGTTTTGTTTTGGATATGATGAACTTTTGTCTTTTTTTTTTTAAGTCCAATATGGAAGCCTCTGGAGGAAACTCTCCTGTCTCATAATTTTTCTACCATGTTTAACTCTCACTTGTATTACCCAGCTCTCATCATTTGTTAAAACCCTCAAAAATCAACAACCAAGGTCCTCCCATATGTCTGTCTCTATTCTAAGTCCCATGGAAAAATGAAAGAATCAAGAATGAAACACATTCCTGGGCCAGAAGGAGCTCACAGAGTGTGGCCATCATCACCATACACCTTCTCACTGATGTTTTAGAAGAGGCAAAAGCCTGTCTCCTCCATCAGGCTGCCATAGGGCACGTTGGGCTAGACATCACTGATTTCCCTCTTGCTGCCTATTCATAAAGGAAGACAGCCTGGGAGACACAAGTCACCAATGTATATGCTTGGCAACCATTTACAAGGCTATCATATCCTCTTAATTGGTCAGGGGAACTGGGAAACAGTAATTAAAAAATTTACTGTAGGGAATGGGTATTTTAAGAAGTGGATACTTAAAAATGAGACCCACTCCATTTTAAGAACATTCACTAATGCTCAAAGCAATAATTACACTGGATAAAATGGTTCCATTTGGTTTGAAAGTTGAAGACAGTTAGTAATACTATTCCTCCAGCCCCCATTCCTGAAGGATCCCAAAGCACTTTATGAAAAGCAATGACTGAAGCCTTGTTGTACTCCCCTAAAAAGACCTTGTCTGGGAGCCACCTGGCAAACACCTACCCTATCCTTGCCAGGAGATTGTGCCAGACAAGTGGGAAAGAGGACTGGCCTCTCATTCATTGTTATCCTGCCACACAAAGTGCATTCTGGTGAGTGTTCAGCTCTTCCCTTGAAGACAGCATTTTTAGACAAAGAGGTATACCAGCAAATCCCAACTCCTTGGCCTCCCCCCTTGTTCTTCATGCTCTACCCAAGATGTACTCACTTTCTCTTGGAGAACTATCAACTCAAGCTGTTAAGGGGTCTGCAGTGGATTTAAGTTACCTAGTTCGGTCAACAGCACACACAAGTCACTGGCTTCTTCAAATTGATACTGTTGGAAAGATGATGGCATTACCTTACAATACTCTCAAGTTTGTATGTAGCAAAACTACAGCAGAGAGTGCACATCTCTTGCTATATTTGTTGACTGAATTATAACATACCAGTTAGAGAATGCAGCTATAGGTGAACAAGAGAACATTCTCAGAGAGTTGCAAGTCACTTTATAAAGTCAAAATACTTTGCCAGATGATTCAGTGACTCAAACCTGAACTCCCCACACACACGCAAACCGGTCATACCTTGAAGGAAAATGGAAGGGAGCTATTTGGAAAGCAATGATACCTCTCCACAGGTAGTAGAGGGAACAAGGGGAAAACTTGTTTCTTTGCAGGTCACCTCCCATAAGATGTTCAAACACATGGCTTACGACTGTTAAGCTCAACTTCAATGTGGCCTTATAAACAACAAGGGTAGTGTATTTGAAGCTATGTTGCACAGCTTGGAAACTTATTCTAAGATCCTAATTCAGAGTTTTTCTGAGGTGTTGAACTTTGCCATTAGCAAAAAGTATTTTTAGAAAAATCCATTGACTGTTTATGAAGCACTGATTTTGCCATATTTCAGGTCTCTGGTTTTTCCACCACATCTGCATCCAGTGGGTTACATTTGTTGTTTTCAATTATTCCTTTTATTTCCATTATTAATGAATTTGTAAAATGGTCATTCAAAAAGACAGTTGGTTTTGTTTAACAACCAGATAGGTAGACAGTGAAAATATTCTATTTTGATGAAGGAAGGAGGAGGTTTGTTGTGGTTGTTTTCAATCTTACCCTAGAGTCCTTGCCCTCCAGATACATACTTTTTTAAATTTTATTTTAGCGAAAGCCAATATCTAACTTAGTGGCAAATATTATCAAGCTATTAGTTAACGCTCTTTGGTCCTCTTCTTTCAGTCCATGACATGAAAGTCTGAATATGCTTTCACAGTAACAACTATCCAGTAGCTGACTTATAAAAACCAAGTCTGGCAAATTGCTGTCCTAAGTCAGTCTGAGTTGCTGTGTTGCTTCTTGCCCTGTGATCAACTGGATTTTTGGGGTTATCCCATGTGTATGGTCACAAGCATCAGTTTAACATTTATGATGGAAAAAGAATTTAAAAAGTGTGTGTGTGTGTGTGTGTGTGTGTGTGTGTGTGTGTGTGTTGGGGGAGAGGTGTTTCATAGAAAAAGTAATTTAAGTGACATCCTATCAGGCAATGTTTAATTGCTTCCTGCCTGATGTGTACATAGTGATTTGGCTGATTATTGGTTATTTGTTCAAAACGTAATGTATCTTGTTGCTATGTATGCAACTGAGTGTATGTAAAACTTTAGACTTTGGTACATTATCTGCACAATTTTGTGTGCTTTAAACCTCTGTAAATGTACAGATGAATCATGTATGGTGTATTAAATGTGACCTCCACTCTTGAGATAATAATATTTTGTAGTATGCACTTTTGCAAACTATTTGAACATTTTAAATAGATATTGTCAATGGCCAGTACACTCAATCATAAACAATACTGGTAAAACGCATGCCTCTTCAACCTCCCAGTTTATAAGAAGAGGTCAGGGGTTAACAAGAATTAAGAGAATTTTTCTAATGGCAAGTATTTTTGATAATTTCCTACCTGCCTCATTGTATTTGGAAGAAAAACTGTCAACAGAAGAAATCTTAGCTAGCAGAGGGAATGATTTCATTTTATAAGCATTAAAGAATACTAATATACTTTATATCTAACCTAATGTTGAAATATAGTTCATGGGAGGAGAAGTGAAAAATATTTTTGATTCTTCATAAGATCTTTTGCTGTTTCAAGGACAGTTTCCAAGCCCTCTGTCTTCAGTGCAGAGAAATGTCTATTAAATAATAAACTAAGAGTATTGATGGCAATTGACTTACCTGCTGGTTTTTCTGAGTCTCAACAAAGACACACATTTTTGAACCTGAGCTTTTAAAATCTTTCAATGAAAACTTTGGAAGAATTATTATTTGGGGTATTGTTTTAACAATTATCAGAAATATCTGACCAATTGGCCCTTGGTTGATCAGTGGCATTTGGGTTATTTCTCTTGCATAAGTGGTTATTGCTAAGTATTGAAAATATAGGAGCAGGCTGCCAAGGCAACTATTCTCAGCAAGCTGCACCCAGGAGCTTGGACACCTTCGCCTTGCTCCTTCCTCCACTGCGTGCATGTTTAAATATCTTCAGTGCATTTCTGCATGTGCTGTCCTATTTCTCTATCCCTTTATTTCCACACTCACAAACCTCTTCCCTTACCCCTGCTCCCTCTAGCTGAGATCTGAGATTTCTTCTGTTTTTGAGAACACTTCAAAGAGATACTTCAATCCGAGGAACCTGCACGAAGGTTCTTCTAAATTCCCAAGGACAGGAAATATGCTACTTTAGACCATGTTTTTGTCTTAGGCCCTTTTACAGAATTCTTTTAAGTACACACTTGTGTGTGCGTCACACACACACACACACACACACACACACACACACAAATTCAACTCTTTATTGGCATGTTTGTGGTCGGCTTTCCTGACAGCCTCAGAGGGCTCTTTTGTTGTCCTGGCCAAATGTGCTGTTTTCCCTATGTAAATTGTCATCTTTCTAAGCAAACCATTACTTTCTTTTCCTAATTCTGTCTTTGAATAAAAGTTTACCTTCTTTTTCAAACTAAACAGATGACCTTGCTCTTTAATATCCTCTTTCTTCTATGAAAACTCCTGAGGAGGTACTAGGGGAGGGACAGAAGGGTGAGGCCTTTCCGATTCAAGCTGCTGGGTAAGAAATGTGCTTCACTTAGTGCTTCGCCTTCTGATAAGCTATCCCAGGTAACAACACCCAGTATTCCCATCTGCCAATGAGAAGTAACTCCTCCTTCCCTATAATAATAAGTTTTAAAATTATTATGAGGGAAGTAGGCAAGTTTAAACCAGGAGTTTCTTATCAATTTACAGTGATGGGGGGGAGAAGAAAAAAACCTCCTAAGGAAATTTTCTTGCCCAATATTACCTGTCAAGTAAGTGAGATCTTTGTAATAATTTCTTGACTGTGAAAATGCATTTCCTCTTCATTCTCACATGTGGCATTCTCACATATGCATAATGTTCCTTGTTCTGTTAATTATAATAACAATAATAATAATGCTTCTTATTCTGTCACAGTTCTGGCAATTACTGCATTCAGTTAGAGGTCACAGGAGAGACTGATCCTGATGCTAGATAGAGACTAGAGGAAGTTAGGCACCAGGTCTATCTACACTCCTTTAGCTCAGATGCTCTAAGTCAAAGGCAACTGCCTCCTTTTTTTGGCCTTTATCTCCCACACATTCCACAGCTCCTAACACAAATGCCTGTGAAAGGGTGATAAATGGATAAAGAGGTCACTAAAATCATGTTAATTCCCACACATTGTTTAATTGTTCTGTAAAGACATGGACTCAAAGGCCTTGCCAAATGCCTGCCAGCCTGGGGCTCCTCTCTAAAACAGCTCAAAGGAAGCTCAGTTTGTCCCTTCAGGGTGCCTCAGAAGTATTGCTTGAGGACTTAAGTTCCACCAGCCACCCTCACACCATCTCCAGAAGCTCTGATTAAGGTCAGCCCCTCAGTAGAAGGAAGCAAAGGGCCTGGGGCAAAACCCACTCTTTACGTGTGGTGCTGCAGCATGTGCTTCCAGACCGTCAGCACTGACTATCGTCAGAGCGCAGCCAGTGACGGAGCAGTGCGGAGACTGGAGTGACCACCACCGATCCCGGCTGCGGCACGGAGAACTGGCATGCCCATCACCTATCCTGGCTGCAGCGCGGAGACTGGCATGCCCATCACCTATCCCGGCTGCGGCGCCGACACTGGCGCACCCGTCACCGATTCCCGCTGCACCCGCTGAGGTTTCCAGACCCACGAAACCTTCCAAAATTTGGTCCCCGTGCCCAGTAAAGCCAACTTTTGCACACACCATTTTCCCCATTGAGCTTTTGATAACTGCAATATCCTATATGTTTATAAAACACTTTCCCAAGCACCATCCTATTTGAGCTTGACAAACAGCCCTGTGAAGTGATCAGAGGAAGCACTTTTATCTCTGTTTTACAAATAAGAGGCTTGAGACTCAGTAAAGTGAGGTCCAGCGTCCCGTACTCCTGAATTTCCAGGATGCCATATGCCACTGACTTAAGAGCTATGGGAAAGGAAAAACAATGCCCAGATTGGCCAGTAGAAGTTCTCTCTCCCTCTGGAACAGACTCCCTGCATAGACAGACATGCAAGGGACATTCACAGATAATGACAATCAAGCACAGAGACCCTTTCCTGTGAGGCCCATGTTCTAGCTCTGAGTCAGGTACTCCGTGACTGCAAACAAGACATTTTTCCTCTCGGAATACACAAATGAAGACATCTATCAAAGGTGTAGGATCTTTTCCAGCTTTGAAACTGCATGAATCTAAAATAGTCACACTGAGTACCTATCAGGGGTGAGAAGAGATTCTTCTGAAAATGTTTCTGTTTTGTGATGTGCTTTGTGCCATCTTTAGTCTTGTCAGAGAGCGTGGGTGGTGGCGGTGGGTGGCATGGAGTCCACTGTAGCTAAAGGAAAGTGGAGAAAGTAACTGAGGGATCTGTGCTCAGCATCCCTTCCCAATACTATCACCCTCAACAATTCCTCCTTCTGCCTTGCTCTGACCCCGGTCTCTCTCAGAATACAGTCCCATCTATTTTGCTTCCTCTGTCCTTTGCTGTCCAGGCCATTGCAGAACACAGTGGATGGGGTGTAGATTATCTCTCGGCCCTTTGCTGGCACCCTCACTTGGCATCAGCACCACTGTCTAGCTGTTCTCTTAGATCCCGCCCAATCACTACCCTAAGATCCTTTCCCTGGAATCCTGGAATGGCCTAGAAGGGGCCAAAGCATTGCACAACTCCAGGGGGCACTACTATTAAGTACGGAATGTACTCCATTAGCCATTTCCCAAACTCCAGGAGTGAAGCAAGCACAGACAGACAGGAGGCCTACAATGGGCCTCTCTTTGGGGGTATAAGGGAAGATAGATGAGAGATTGGTAGAGGACACAGCATAGGGCCTCCCTTGATGGAGGATGTTCATCATGCCACTGTGGGGCTGGCTCTGAGGCACGATACTGGACACACAGTTTACCCTTTCAAGTTTGGGACAACTTGAGCACCACTTGGCCCTCCCTTGGACCATGCTGGTCCGGCTGGAGCCAAGTGCCAGGCATTGTTCTCCCCGTGCTGTCAGTGAGGTCCATGAAGTCAGGGCAGCATCATTCCCTGACAAACATTCAGTACATTTCCTTGGGTCCCAGGAGGCCTGATACTGAAATGTTTTCCTCCCCATAGTTATATTTTCCTTGGTTGAAAAAGTTTTGTTTTGGAAGTTGCTACCCTGTCGAGGTAATGAGTCAGTTTGGGAGGCCGGTGCAGAGGGGAAAATGCACATCACCGGCAGAGGCCGAAAGGATGGGGATGAGAGAAAATGGGAGATTCCGGGTGGGAGAGAGAGGTCCACACCCTCTGCCCCCTCCTGCCCTTTCAGGAAGAACACCTCCCCTACTTCTCAGCTGGGGGCTTCTTCACTAAGGTCAAGGGCCAAGCTCCACAGCTGCCTTTCAGGCTTGCTCCTGGGGAAGGATAGGTAGGCATGAAAGGAGCTAACATTATGGGTCATCTTTTGAGTGCCTTTATAATTCTCTACTTCCTGTGGAAGTTGGTAGTATTTTCATCCACATTGCACAGATTGGGAAACTGAGGCTCAAAGGAAGAGAAACACACCCTATATCCCACAGCCAGCAAGTGGCAGAGCTGGGACTGGGATTCAGAGTCCTGTGCCTATTATACCACGTGGTCTCTCTACAAGACTCATTCCTATCCAAAGAATCAGACCCAAGTGACTCAAGGGAGGGACAAGAAGACCCAACTGGAGGGACAACTGAAGTTATCTGGCTCGGAGCCAGGGGCATATTGTTGGGAGAGGGAGGAGAGGAGGTATATTGACTTGGACCACCCTTTCCTCTCCCCTCCATCCTCTTCTCCCCTCAGTTTTTCTACCCTGCACATTTTCTTCACATGGAGAGAAAAGTCCCACAGATACAAAAAAACACATATAAACACACCAACACACTCAGATCCCCCCCATACACACTCACACACACAACACAAATACACCAGTCCACACAAGCACAGAGGCACACACATCTGGAGGTAAATCTCAGGATTCAAGGGTTGGCCTTATGCCAGCTCTGAGCCCCAAGTAGCCCACTGAGGAGCCCTGGTCTGCCTCACTTTGGGAGGTCAAATCAATGAAAGAGCCTGGTAGTTTAAAAAAGAGAAAGGGAGGGAAAAAAAGAACACCAGCACCTCTCATGATGGGAGGTCAGAGCAAATGAAACCAGGAGGAGGGGGTCGCGGTATGGGGGCTGGGGTGAGAGCATGGGGGTGGGGAGCCTGGAGCTGGCAGCTGAATTCCTACCCTGGCCCAGCTCCAAAAGATTAAAATAGAGCTCTTAGAGTGTCCCCTCCACAGACCAGCCTGCCAGGGGCCAGACAATACGTGGGTTTGTGCTCCAGCACAGGCCTCCAGAGAGGTGATGTTTTTACCCGGACAGCTAAAGGCACAGAGGCAGGTCTAAGCAATTCCAAGACTACTTTGGCCCACAGTCCCAGAACAGGCCACAGCAGAGGGAGAACAGCGGGCTGCTAGGACGCACACAGATCTGCTCTTTTCTTTCCTCACCCCAGGGCAGGCCACTGCACTCACACGTCTTCATTTTAGCCACCCCCAAACACCCAACTGGCAGGGCTGTGTGGGATGAAGTCTTAGCAAATTTGTTATACTTTAATTGGGGGAGGGGGGAGTCTCAGCACGCCTGTAAACAGGCGACTACTAATGAGGGATGGACAGGGCGTCCCTTGGAGTTATCTGAAATGCTCAGATGAGTACAGACAACTCATTTTCCTACCCAAGGAACACTGTTTCCCTAGAAGGAGGCCCTACTGGCCACTTGAGGTTGGATCCACTTCCTTGCAATTCTCCAGGACTTTAGGCAGCTAGGAATCAAAATCCAGTATTTCAGTCTACTAACACGGAAGGATGAAGACAAGTACATGGTGGAGTTAGCCAGCCATGGGTTCTAATCCCAACCCCATCACCTAGTAGTTTATTGAACGTGGGCAGATTCATCTTTCTTGGACTTCTGTTCTTTATTTCTTAATGGCATGTACTAATGGTCATAAGGGTGAAATGAGAAAAACGCATAGAAAGTGGTCAAGCCCATACCTGGCATGTGTCTAGCAAATGTTAGCCAAAAACAAAACAAAATAAATTCCTTCCAATCAGATCCCCCAGAACTAGGATGCAAATACAATTTATCACTCAAACCAGAACACTTTTGACAGTGAAGGTAGGCACTAAATGAACAGAGTCTGGGACACTGGTCAACCAGGAGTTATCCCTAGAAAAACTGAGACATGTGATCCCCACTTTGTATAACTTTCTGAAGCATCTGTACATAACATTCCATCAAGATAATCCCTTAAAAATGGCCCTAAAGTTTACCTTATATCACAAAGTCCACTGGAAGTCATAACACTTTAGGGTATACCTATAATACCTATATATAAAATTATCATTTTAAAATATAATTTTATTGTATATCTGAAAATCAAAGTTGTAGCCAAGTGATAAGACATGAGAAATAAGTCTGATTTAAATAGAGGTCTGAAAACTGATAAAATTCTATTGCCATCTTAATTGGTTCTCTTCTGCTACCTGAGCAAAGTAGCTGTTATTCAGTTTTAGAGGAAACACTCCTCCTTCCAGCTCACAGAACAGCAATATTCCATGATAGCAAAGTTTGAGAACCACAGCCATAAGAATCAATATCTCTTAGTGGGATTGGCAAAAATGGGCAAAGGGGAGTGTGAGAGTTATGGAATGAATAAGTCATGGGAATAAAAAGCATAGCATAAGGATATGTGGTCCACGATACCGTAATGCGTTGTATGGTGAGAGATGGTAGATACGTTCATAGTGAGCACGACAATGTGTAATGTATAAACTTGTCAGATTGCTGTTGTACACCTGAAATCGTGTAATATTGTGTCAACTGTACTCAAATTAAAAAAAAGTAAGGGATGGGGGCAACTTTCATGGCCGTGGCATACATTCTTTGCTTTCTAGCCATTCAAGGATAGCTGTCACGATGTAGGAAACCTCAGTTTCTCACCCTGTATCTCTCGATAGCATTGCTTGAATGCCCTCAAGAGGCATGGCAGCTGGCTTCCCCTGGAGCAAGTGATCCAGGAGAGAGCAAGGCTATCCAGTGTGCCTAGGTTTGCGGACACTGGACATCCCTCTTTTAAAACTGAGGTGGTCCCGGGCACACCACTGAGCCAGCTGCCTTGAGGGAAGAAGAAAATACCTGAGAAGTATCTAAGGGCTCCTCAACAAAGGACGACAGTCAACAGCTTCAGTCTGTCAAAAAGAATCTTTACACCCAATGCCAAAACCAGAGAGCTTTCTGAAAGAAAGTAATCCTCGTCCATCAGGGATATTGGGTCCTCAAATGCAGAAAATTCTTGAGCAGCTTTTCCTGTGTAGCTGTTTTAAAATACACCCTTGATTGTAAGCCTCTGGAATCTTCCACTCGACCCAGCCAGCCCCTCTATAGTGGGTGCCGTTGGGATTTGCCTTCCTGGGTTTCTGAAGACCCCTCCAGCATATGGTCCTGTCATGTTATCTGTTGGTTTGCTCTTGGTTAAAAAGAATAGCATCTTTCCTCAAAATGTATTCCTTGCATTAAAGTACATTTAAAGCACATTTGGAAAGCAGTATGGTTTACAATGTGATTTCTCTTTTAATTCTCACAAACTGAGCACAGCCATAGTGCCCGTTTTTCTTCTGAAGACACCATTTCTAAAAGAATGCAGTTGGTAAAGAACCAGGAAATTCAGACCCAGGTCTTCTGACTTTAAATCCTATCTCTCAATACTACATCACACCTCAGCTGTGCAACATATTTATTTGATTTAACACGGAATGATACCTAAACATGGTAACTCCTTGCATTTCAGCTGAGTCAATTACACAGATGCACATTTACACACATCCTCACCAACACACACAGACCAACTTCAAAACTGGGTCCCTGTAGATGAACCCACCCTACCTTCCCATCCAAACAGTGAATGGATGCACTTTCTGGGTTTTACTTCAGCCACCCTGCCACCTTGGGAAATCAGCTCCTGTGTAAACAAAACAGAATAATGGCTTAGACAGTCAGTTTAAGGGACAGAGGACAGTACATTGTTTATCATACCAATAACCAGCATAAAAGAATGTAAAACGTGGTACCAAGTAACCAACATCCCACTTTGGGAATCTATCTAATAGAGACAAAAGCACCAGTAGATAAGGCTATTCATACAAGATGCTTTATTGTAGCTTTTCTGGTTATGGCAAAACTACCTGGGAACACTGTGAGGGCTCATAAATAGAGAAACAGTTGGACAAATTATGCTGCATCTATAGCAATACTATAAAGGATGAGTAAGAGTCATTTATACTAACCTGGAAAGCTCCATGATGGTTTGAGAAGGAAGGAAGGAAGAAAAAGAGGGAAAGAGGGTGAAATAATAAAATAATGATCCAGGCTGTTATAAGTGATTTTTTAAAATCCTATCAATGCATAGGATACATCTGGTCTGTACATATACTCATAGAAATAAATATGGAAAGAAACACAGGTTGTAACTTCAGAGTTTGGACTGGGAGAGGGAAGGGGGAGATTATTAACATTTTTGCACTCTTCTGAATTATCTGACTTGATAAAAAGAGCACATATTATTTCTATAATTTAAAAAATAATAAAGTAGATCAAGATAAAAATAAACTAAGGCCAGAATTTTGCCAAGTCCGATTTGAGCAAAGAGAACTCAGATCCCTCCCCTTACATCTTTGAGTTCATCCAAATGCACTCTTTTAATCAGCCCCAGACACTGACATCTGTTTGGAACAACTTCACTCTCTATTCTCTCTACATTGGCCTTCAAAATAGCCACCTCTGCAGGATGCTCCAACTTTAGTTGAGACCAGTCCTCCCCACCCCCACATCTCCCTCCACCCACTCATACCTAAAAAAACACTTTGGTCCCTGCTTAAAAGGCCAAGAATAAATCCTTTCCACCCCAATTATTCTGCCAATACATCATTCTCCCCACTCTTTCTCCCTAACCTCCAGATGGTGGTGGCTTCTAGAAATGGGGGACTGTGGGAGCAGTGGAATCTCCCTTTCTAAAGGTCTTCTTCACCAAGAGACAGAGTCACATCTGTGGAGGATGGCTTGGATTTAAGTGCAGTTAGAGCAAGTTAGTTATGGGTGGCTTGCCATTTGGGGAGTGCTGATTGCTTGCAGAACTCAAGAGAGAGAGAGACAGGAAATCAGGAGCCCGGGCAGCAGAGCAGATATATGCAGATGAAATAACGTGGTAGCCTAATGGAGCAGTAGTTCATCAATCACATGTATGTACAAGTCCTAGATTACATTTCTGCACTACAAATCTAGAAGAGAGAAATCTAGGTGAGATAACACACTAAGTGATGGACTTACGATTCAGAATGATCTTGACCAGCAGGTGTAATTTTGTAAGGATTCAAATTTCACATCCAGGATAAAAAACCCAAGAACATAATGGGAGAATCTTAGCTGGCAAAGGACCACAAAAAAGTTGACTTAGGCATCTTATTTAATAAGCACCAATAGACAAAAGTATAAAAAGCTGCTTGAAACAAAAAGACCAGGGGCACTTGGGTGGCTCAGTTGGTTGACCGACTCGCTCTTGATTTCCACTTCAATCACGATCTCAGGGTGGTGAGATCAAGCCCTGCGTCGGGCTCCATGCTCAGTGGGGAGTCTGAGGATTCTCTCTCTCTCTCCTTCTGCCCTTCCCCATTCACTCTTTCTCTCTTAAATAAATAAATCTTTAAAAAAAAAAAAAGGGCTGAAGAAAGGTAAAACTAATTCAGTCTCCAGGTATTTGAATGGAAATAAGTGTATCCATCTAGTCATCTACTTATTCATTCTTTCAATAACAAACATTAATGGACTACCTACTATGCACCAGACACTGTACAAGTATGGGTTAATGAGCTCTAAGGATTGCATGGTCTTCTGTATTCCTGTTTTGAATCTTATGCCCAAACCGAGCTGCCATTTTTCAGCTTCATCATCACATCATACAAGGATAGTAGAAAGATCTATACCTGGCCTTGGATGAATAGTCAAAGGAATTGAGGCTATCTAGCTGGTGGAGTGTGTGTGTGGGGGGGGTGCAGTAAGATATCTCTGCGGTCAAATACCTGGAGGACTACGGTAATAAATAAGTTGATTATTATAGTATCATTTAGAAGAACTATGACTCTGGTGGTTTCTAAATATGTCCGCAAATGCTTCTCTATACTCTTCCTCCAGAAGGTAGAGCCTAATTTGCTTCACCTGGAATGCGGGCTGGGCATAGAGACTCAATTTGAATAGAATGTGGCAAAAGAGACAATGTGTGACTTCCGAGAGACTAGGTCATAAAGGTGTTTTGGCTTCCAACTAGTGTGCCAGTGTTTTCTCTGTCTCTCTCATCACTTGCTGTGGGGGAAGCCAGCTGCCATGCCCTGAAGACACACAAGCAGCCCTACAGAGAGGTCTACCTGGCAATAGCCAGGAATGGAGGCCTTCTCCCAGTAGTCATGTGATTGAGCCATTGCAAGCTGACCTTCCAACCCCCAGTTAACTCAGTGGATTACAGCCCTGCCGGCCGGCTTGACTTGAACTTCTTGAAACACTCTGAGCCAGGAACACCCAGCTAAGCCATTCCCAAATCCCTCAAAAACTCTGTAAGATAATAAATGTCTGCTGTCTTTAAGCTGGGAGTAATTTGTTATGCAGCAAAAGATAACCAATATAACGAGCAAAAGATCGATCTGGCAAGGAGATCCACTTAACAGTTGATCTTAACAGAAAAAAAATTCAAATTATCACTGTTGTCTAAGAGGGAATGAATGCAGCACCTGGAATTGAGGCAGTGAGTTTCCTGTTGAACCAGAGGGACCACTTCCTCTCAGATATACTGTAAAGTATGATGGTTATAAATTCTTCTTTTCTCATCTTTACTCTTCATATTCCAGCTAGCCGCTGTTGATTTCCTGACCTTTACTCCCCTCTCTGGCTAAGAAAGTACGGTCACCTTCATACTATGTCCAGGCAACTCGGGGTGATTTTCCTCTGGGTATTATTTGGGTCTCAACTGACTCGTCCCCATCAGGAAGAAACCACAGCTTTGTTTTTACAAGGCCATCTCTGCCGTGATTTAGAGACCCATCAAATGGAAATTGGATTTAAGACATCATCGGTCCTGGATTGCACCAAGAGCACAGTAATCTCTTCAAAGCCCAGTGGCAGCAGCCAACATTCCCCCTGCTGCTACTGATAATTTGTACCATATTGACTAGGTCACTTAGCATTTGCAAATAGAATTCCATAGCGGCTGGATGTCAAATACATGGACTAGCTCTTCATCAACCTGGAGCCTGGAGCCCACCCTCTTCGCCCACACTTTAGCCACCAGAATGTCGGGCAGCCCAGGCTGTCCTTACTGCCCACATACCCAGCTTACTGTCCAGTTCCTGCTAAGGGTAGAGACCTCAGTCGCATCATGCATGCAGCTTCTGAGGTGGGGGGGGGAGGAGGAGAGGACAGAAGTGATGGGGACCAGGGAGTCCCAGAGAACAAACACATGGCAGGTGAAACATGCTTGCGTCCTGAAAGATCCAATTAAGCCCAATTCACTGGGACCCAGAGTTTTCCTACCAAATTCCTGAGGAAACCAAATCGAATAATGCATGGCTTATTCAGAAACACACATCCCGGTGTTGTTGGCCAAGGCTGGGGCAGTGTGGTGGGGGCTTAGGCTAGGGGTGCAGGTGCACCAAAATGAAAACAACAGACTAAAACAACAAGCTCCCTGGCCTGTAAAGAACAGCTCCGTGTTTTGCTGGAGTCCTCAGTCAGAGTGTGCGTGTCTACATAGGTAGGTTCTTGTGTGCGCGTGCAGCTGGGCCTGGGGGTGGAGAGGAGGGGGCCTTCCCTGGGAAGGAGCAAGAACATGTCTACATATTTTTAAATGGCAATAGCAGAGAAAACCATCAGAGGTTCTCTGACATACATTTGGCACCTGGCCTTTTGCCAGGTCCTACAATAACTTCTGAATCTCCTCCCTCATTTCATACACATTTTATATACATTTTTAAGTGGGAATATTTTTGCTCATTTGGGAAGAGAGTGCCTTTATGCAGTTGAGTCAGCCTAATTTGTGCCTTACACATTTTTTTTCGGGAATGGGAAGCCGGAGCAGAGACGGGTGCTGAACTGTGTGATGGGGGGGCAGGGGTGAGTTGAGATGCAGAGAGAGCTTGGGGACTGGCAGGAGGAAGACAGTTCAATGAAAAAGGAAATTTGGTTATTGTCCTGCTTTGGGTCTGTTCCACACCTTTCCATGGAAAACCTGTTTAGCCTGCTTCAAAAAAAATTAAATTAAAATTTAAAGAACAGCGGCAATTGGAAGTTATGAGTAAGGGCTGTGTTGCCTTTCTGCTTCCCCTCCACTTCCGCAGACCCAAACAATTCAATCTCTCTTTCCCCAGCGTACCTGTGGCATGGGGGGCCTGCTCGGCTGGAATAAATGGCTGTTTATGGATGATAACATGTGGTATGCCCCTGATGAGGTCACCTTGTTCTGTTAACTATTTCTACCTCCTGGTGGAAAAACCGAAGCTGACCGCTCTCAGGACCACCTCTGCCCAGAACAGCAGCGCGGGCAGGAGCTACACCTCTGAAAGGCCGCTTCAGCCCTCTGTGAACGGGAGGCACTCTTTTCAGACTCCAGGACCAAAGAAAAGGCTTGCGGCTTTGGCCTAATAATGCCAATATTCATCTTTCCCAGGAGAACGCACTCGTACAGGGCTTTGAACACCTTGTCTGGTGTCATTCTCACGACACCTCTGGCGATGTTGTTATTGTTGCTTGGCTCTACGTTCCACAGATGAACAAAAACTGAGGCGTGAACTTGCCCAAGGCCTCACCTCAGGTAAGTAGAAGACATGTCATTGGAATCAGGTCTTTCTGGTTTCCAGGCTCACAATTCTCATACTTTAGATTCTGGGGAAAACAACCCAGAGAAATAGAAGAATCAAGAACATTGTGTGGTCCAATTATGCAATCTCACAGTGACTCAGTTTCCTCAGCCATAAAAAATAAGGGGGGACCACCCTTCATACGATGTCTTGGGTCAGCTGAGGTCTTAGACATTGGGCATTTACTGAGGGCCTCAGGGCCAGTTTGTTGACTGAAAAAAAAAATGAACGGAGGAATTAATATATGGAATAGTATTTCTGAGCTTCACATCTCAAATGAACACCACTGTTACTCAGAAGAACCTACTGAGGCCTACTGTTAGTCCCAGCTTCCTGAACAGAAATGGCAGACTTGGGGCTATAAGGCAACAGAGTCTCCTGTAGGAGGCAGAGAACCGAAGCCCTCTCCTCCCTGGAACTGTTGACCAACCTAACCCCAAAAAGACATGTTTTTCCAATGTTCTTTCAGTAGTTATCCTAGGATGTGGAGGAACATGTGAAAAAAAAAAAAAAAACGGATTTGTTTTTTAATAAGGTCGGAAAGGCATACCAAATATTTCAGAACTCCAAGGTGTCTACTTCCCTCCAGCTGTCCACGGTTTTCAGCTGGGGCTCGGAAATGGAGTTCAGGACACCCAGACAAGTAATTCTAACCAGCAGTGCCAGGAAAATATTAGAGTTAAAAAAATAAAGCAGAGATTCATTTACTTTTTAAATATATACATGCCCTCCTATAATGTCCCTCACACCAAAGAACCCTGGACAAGTCTGCCTTCACCCGACCAGAATTAGCAATTTCAGAGCTAAATCTATTCATGTCTTGCTCAACCCAACCTTACAAGCATCACCTCCAACCTCTTTTTTCCTCCTAATGTTCATCTTCTAGAGTTCCCTCCCCTGTGGGATGAATTTGTTCTATTCTGAAGACGGTGGGGGCGTTCTGCTATGATGACGCTGTTGTGGTAAGCAGAGCCTCCAGAACTACTGGGTCTGAAACCCTCTCCAACCCTGCCCTTTAGACAGCTGGTTCCCCAGATGGGGCAGCCACGGCCTACAGCCGCCTGCCTAAGAACCAGCCCAAGGGTCGCCGAAGGAGCCCCCAGAGAGCTGTAGGGTTAACCAACTAAACATAAACAATCCCTTCTCTGTTGGTCTTCAAAGGTGTGGGGAAGGCAAACACACCACGTAAATCTTTATCAGGGCTCCTTACAACTGCCCCAGGAGGTGTCTCCAAGAAGAGCTGGGTGGGGACTCCGTACAGAGGATAAAAATTATTTCAGTCAAAAGGGCCAGAGCCAGAAATGATTTTTTTTCTCTTTTCTCCTTTTCTTTTCTTTTTTAAAAAACTCCCTGACTGCTCCTATAGGAATGACTTCTTTTTGTTAATTTCTATCCAGGAGCTCCTTAGTGAGAATCCTTGGTCCTCTACTGGTTTCATGGCTTCCATTCTAGATAATCACCTGATAATTCATAAGAAGGGGTGACTTTAGAACATGTTTGGAAACCAAGGAAGGTGGTGGGGCTATGTCCATTTTAGAGGTTGACCAGGTAGGTAATAGGCTTACAGAGTAGGAACTATGGAGTGGCCACCCTCTGCTGAAAATCTTTTAGTAACACACCTTTCCATCCAGGAAAAACTCCCCAAACCATTCCAAATTCCCAAGCAGAAATACAAGGTGGTATGGCCCGTCCTCAAGAGTGCAGGATTCAAATCCTACCTCTGACACTCTCTGGAAACCTGGGCAAGTCATTCACCCTCCCCAGGCTTCATCATGTGATGACAGCAGTAGGTCATATTTATGAATCCACCAAGTAACCCCAACTTAGCATGTTGCTTAGTGCCTTACATATGTTTTTAAGCATATAATCCCCACCACAAGTCTCTAAGGTTTGACAAATCCCATTTTCAGATGAGGAAACTGAGTCTTAGAGAAGTGAAGTAATTCATCCAAGGTCACACAAAAACAGGGATTATAGCACTTACTTCATAAATCAGTGAAGAGTGAATGAGATAATGTCTGCAACGTGCTTAGCATGACTCCTGGCACCTTATAAGCTCTCAGTCAGAGAGTGTTCCACCTCTGGAAATCTTCCCTGAACTCATGACCCTCATCCTCCCCCACCCTCGCACACCTCCCTACTAGGTCTCTGCTCCTGGACCCTTGGTGGTCTCCCCACACTAAGAGCATCTCAGGGACAAAAGCATGTCTCGTGTCTGCAGTGCTGGTCGGTGCTTGGCACACAGTAGGGGCAGAGTATATGAGAGTCAAAACAACAGATGACTCAAGGAATCAGTGAAATATTATGAACAAATACCTAGTTAGGAGACAACTTATGGGGAAAAAAGTAAGAAAAAATAATAATAAAATGACTTGTTATAAAGATGGTTGAAGATCCAGAATTTCCTGGAGAAGCCTGCGTGCTAGTGGAAAAATGTACAAAAGGGCATGAAGAACGAAGTCATCCTCCTTTTTTAAAATACCAGCATTCACCACAGTTTACAGGCTTCATAGACTTCCCCAGAATGCCCATGAATCATAGGAAGAGAACTCACGAGTCCTGAGTCCCAGCCACTCTGACTAACTTCAGCAAACATTCCCTGGCCCCACGGAAGGCGGGCTGGTGTCGAAACCACACCCATGTCCACCTGTGCACACACATCCACGTGTGCACACACACATGTGCAGAAAGACAAACATCATCCAACAAGTCAATCTCTTCGCATTGACTGAGCATCTACTCCACGCAATGCCACTTACAAAATTCAGAAGAAATAAAGATCCTAAAGACACCAGGACACTGAGTGTAAAGAATGCATTGTCTAGCTGTTGAATGGAGGCTGCAGAGAAATGAGCAAGTTTATGATGAAAATAATAATACTCGTTACCATTTTCTGGGTCTGTCTGTGCCAGAAAATCAGAATCCTCAGGGACATGTGTGTAGTCTGGAGAAGTATATTCATTCACTCAACAAATGTTTCTTGAGCCCCTACTACCTGCCAGGCATTATTTTAGGTGAGGAAGATATAATGGTGAATAAGACAAGGCCCCTGGGCTCGTGGAGCTTACTTTCTAGTCCTAGAAATTAAGAAATTAAAAATTTGTTTGGGAATGGCAACAAAATACAAAAGAAACTTGTAGAAAGTTAAGTGTGACACAGTGCTTCTCAGTTCATGAGAATAAACAGAAGATGGTCATTCTACATAGGGAAAGGGCAAGGGGCCTTGGCAGTATCTCCCAGGGGGTGGGGAGTGGGCAGGCTTATGTGTTTCTCAAAAGACAGGAATTGGGGGGCGCCTGGGTGGCTCAGTTGGTTGAGCGACTGCCTTCGGCTCAGGTCATGATCCCGGAGAGCCGGGATCGAGTCCCACATCGGGCTCCCTGCTCAGTGGGAAGCCTGCTTCTCCCTCTCTCACTCCCCCTGCTTGTGTTCCCCCTCTGGCTGTGTTTCTCTCTGTCAAATAAATAAATAAAATCTTTAAAAAAAAAAAAAAGACAGGAATTGAAAGAGGCCTCCAGAAAGTTAGGACACCTATCTGACACCCGCAGGGACGTTTCCTCCAGTAAATTCCCAACTCATTCACATCCTAAACCTCATCATCAAGATGTGGTGGGGAAGAGTCCATGGGCCTGGAAGCCAAAGGGAAATCTCAGGACAGTCACCCACCTCCTGGAGTGGTTATGTGATAAGGAGCCTGAGCACAAAACTCCAGAAATATCAGAATTCGTTATTGTTGCTATTGTGATTGGCATGGCCCTCAAACTCACCCCTGCTCAGTCTGTTTCCACTCCAAACCATCCTCTGCTTCAAGGTTTTGAATAAATAATGGCAGTTGACACCATGGACTATGAGACAGCATTAGGTCCTATGCACACATGATCTCATTTCATCCTTGCACCCCCCCCCCCCAGAGGTACCTATGCCTGGTGACTGGCATAAGGTCCCACACCTGGGAGATGGCTGAACTGGGCTTTGACCCCAAGACTCCAAGCACTTAGCCACTAGGCCACACTGGCTCCCTGGGCTCCTAAAAGCCCTGCCTTGTTCATGCTCTCTTCCAACTCCAGCTCCCACACCAACCCAGGTGATGGCCTGCTGTACCAGGTTCGAGTGCTCTCTCTGGTTGTCCAGATCTCCCTATGAGCACCTGCCACACTATTCTCCTTCCTATCTCTGTGCTTTGCCTGTGCGGTTTTCCTACCCCGAGTGTCCTTTCTTCAGCCCTCTATTGACATTTCCAAGGCCTACCTCACTTCCTTTCTTTTCCACAGACCTGTCTGCAGCCTCTCTGTCCCTCACGGCACTCTGTCTTCTCTGGCTGTCTACTTCCCCTGTCATCCACATCACCCAATGTAGTACCGACATGTTCTCCATCCCACAAGCACTTACTGAGCCCCTTCTATGTGCCGGGCACAGCATGCAGACCTGGGAGGGACATAAGTGGAAAGATCCCCAAGGACCTATGGTCTGTCCAGGAATGACCAGACAGCATGCATTAAATAGCCAGGCAACACCAAGGCGTGTCCACTGGGGAGACCCATGTGGTCCCACATAGCCTTGCTCAGCAGCGTCAGGTAAGGGCATCTTATATAAAGTGAGGCAGTACAAGGTGGGGATTAAGAGTGTGGATCTGGGGGGCGCCTGGGTGGCTCAGCTGTTAAGCGTCTGCCTTTGGCTCGGGTCATGATCCCAGAGACCCGGGATCGGGCCCCACATTGGGCTCCCTGATCTGTGGGAAGCCTGCTTCTCCTTCTCTCACTTCCCCTGTTTGTGTTCCCTCTCTGGCTGTGTTTCTCTCTGTCAAATAAATAAATAAAATCTTAAAAAAAAAAAAAGTATGGATCTGGGACCCAGAATGTTGGGGTTTAGACTACAAACTATGTGACTTTAAGTAAGTTACTGAACTTCTCTGTGCCTTAGTCTTCTCATCTGTGAAAATGAGGATAAAAATACTTCCTGGGGGGAACTGATAATACAGAGGCTATGTATGTCAGGGGGAAATGGGGGATGTAGGGCGTCTCTGTACCCTCCTCTCAATTTTGCTGTGAACCTCTTAAAAAAAAAAAAGGCAGGAATGGATTAAGATGTCCAATTTTTTCCAGTTGTAAAACATGTAAGTCACAGGGATGAAAAGTATAGTGTGTTAAATAGAGTCAATGATACTGTAATCATGTTATGTGGTGACTACATTTATCATGGTGGATGTGTATAGAATCGTCAAACCACTGTGTGTCACACCTAAAACTAATACAATATGTCAACTATACTTCAGTTAAAGATTTTCTTAATCTTTAGAGATTTCCCTCTAAAGAAAGAGGGAAAGGGGGAAAAAGAAAGGGGGGGGGAGAAGAAAAAGAGAGAAAGACAGTGAGAAAGAGGAAGGAAGGGAGGGAAGGAGGGAAGGGAAGGAAAGAGAAGGGAAGGGAGGGAGGGAGGAAGGAAGAAAGAAAGGGGAGGGGAGGAGAAGGGAGGAAGGGGGGAGAGTGGGGATGGGGAAGGGAAGGGAAAGGAAGGGAAGGGAAGAGGGAGGGAGGGAGGAAGGAAGGAAAGAAGGAAAGGCTGGTTGTGAGGATTGAATGAATTCAAATATATTAAAGTCCCACTTAACTCCCACTTAGCTCTGTACCCAGTATGTAATAAGTGCTCAGTAAATGTCTGCCTTTGTCATATCAATATTATTACCCAGACAAAGGGAAATTTCTCAACTCCACTATTGTTGGTTTGTTGTCATTATTTTTGGTGTGGGAAGTTTTTTGCCATCTTATCCATATGCTACTGTTTTCAGACTCTGTCCTCTGAAGCCCCAGCAGAATTCTCTAACTGGCAGCTGAATGGGGCTCTTATGGATTTCAGTGTATTAGTCGTCCCTTTGCTGCCCTCCACCACGTTAACAGATTGCTATTGTTTTCCCTGTCTGTGGAAGCAAAGGCCGAGTGCAAGTTTCCAAGCCAATCAGTGCATAAAGCAAGGAGCCCCGGCTTCTTCCCACAGACACAGCCCTGGCAGCTGCCGAGCGTCCCTCCTTCACACAGGCAGCCCCTCCAGTTTATGCCTCCCAGCGGGCCAGTAATTTTCGGTTCAGGCCGAAAGGCTTTGTTTAAATGTGGCGCTTATGTGGTAATAGAGCATACTGCAGGGGTTGTTTTTTCTGAGGGTCAATGTTGAATTTCGTCTCAAAATAAACAACTCTATCTTCCTCCCTCCTCTCAGAGTTGTGGGTGGGATTGAAAAGGGGGCTGAGGAAGAAGCAAGGAAAAGAGGAGACAGGGAGGAGAGTCCAAGGGAGCTTAGAGAAGGGGGAGAAGAACAGGCACCCATGTCCTCTGCAGGCAACACAAATCCACCTCCTGCCTGCCTGAATGATTTTCTAAACCAGCAAAGGCAACCATTCACTGACAGTCTGTGGTGTCCCAGTTTAATTTTTCCTAAAAAACCGTCTGGCATGTATATGATTGTGTCCATTTTACAGATGAGGACACTGAGGTTCAGACAGGTAAAGTAATCTGCCTCAATTGCACAGCTAGTGAGATTGTCCAGCTGAGATGGGAACCTAAGTCTCTTAGAGTGCACTGACCACATTCTGTCTACTATTCCATGAGGCAGTAACTGAGAACTGTTCACTAACACGACTGATGAGAGGAGAACTGTGCGACCGCATATTACAAACCAAGAACTAATAGAGCTTGACACGAATTATAGCAAAGCCATGTACTGCCTGGTATTGGGTCTGCCTCAAAATATGTACAAATAAGTGGTTGCCCTGCGGGAGGATAAGGCTGTGGTGGGAGGCAACAGGACAGGTGGGGGATGATAATGGTCAGGTAAAATGGGACTTGGGGAAACCTGAGCCATTGGAGAGTAAGAGGAGGGAGAATCTTCCAGAAGTGAGCCTAAAATTAATGGAATACTACACAAAGAAATCAAAGGAAGCCATGAATCTTGTTGTGTTTGGGGCAGAAACAAGGGTGTATCCATTACAGCTAGGGACTGTCACAGCCACCCCCCAGGTGTCCCCAAGCAGTGGTGTTAGATTCTCAGCATAGTGGGGTCTGCAGATTTCTCAGCACTCCTGTAAGAAAATTTTTGAAGAGTTTACATTTTCTTTCTAAGAACCTAGCTCAAAACCACCTCTCTGCCAGAAGTGCTCTCCAGGAATTCTTCTTGACCCGTTATTTTATGACGTGAACACCCTCATCTTGAAACAAATTGAACTGGGGAAAGTTAGACGTCTGGACCACCTCTCCAGTCTGTTTCTAGAGAGACTTCAAAATGAGGAATTAGACCACATTAGACAATATGGACACTCTGCTTCCTTGACCGGAATTTTGTAAGGACTTAAAAACCAGTCCTTTGTCACTTCAAGCCAGTGACATAGCTCTGGGCTTGTTATGTTTTATTCATGTTCTTGTTCATCCTATGGAACTAGTGATGTAAGAACTAAATATCAACTCACAAGAAGAGTAATGGCTGGTGATTTAGTGTCTGCGCAGCCTCACAACCACGACGCATGCCTAAGGAGTCAAAAGTCAACTCTTATTAAAGCACCACAATCCACATTAATATGACAGATCAGAATAACTCTTAAGGAGCCATTATCGTCCATTACGAAAATAACATTCATTTGCAAAATGAGGAACATACCAAAATGCAAGTTGTTCCAGTTCTTTCAGCTAAATTACACATTAAGCAAGCAGACTTCCTCTTCCAACATTTTGAAATGGTTTAATATGCATTTGGGCTGGCCAAAGCATGGATTTGCTAAGACTGCCCCAAAGGTGAAAAAGCCTGGAAAAATGGAGACTAATTGCCAAGGAGACATTCAGCCCTGCTCGGGTGTTAATCAGGTGGCCATGATTCTGCTCTGGAACTTCTAGGAGGACAGAACTGACCCCCATGAGAAGCTGTGAATCCCAGCTGGCTTCATCCAAGAGCTTATTGGCTGCTGACCTACGGTGGTTTGCTGGTTAGAGCTCGGGAATGAAGTATAGTGGACGTTTGTTGCTTTTGCCTTTCAAGCATTCACTCATACCCTCTTCTGGTAACAGTTCTGTGAATTTCCTTTGGGAGCCATCGCTTCCCTATTTTTGGTCCATGCAATAATAGGGAAGAATGACAACAAGCATGCATTAAGCTCTCACCAGGAGCAAGACACTGGTCTAAGCATTTTGCATACATTAACTCTTTTAATCCTTATGCAAACGCTATGATGAAGGTGCTATTATTATCCCCATTTCAGAGATGTGTCATCCAAGACAGAGATAAATATGTGCTTTTCTCTTAAGCGGCAGAAGCAAGACTCACAAATCCAAGCATTTGGCATGCAGTGTCACGGTCTTAACCACGAGTAGTCACGGCAGGGCTGGTGGCCACCCCAATTCCATGGACAGGACCATGAAGTAGGCCTGGTCAGTCCAAGCATCATATAGCTCTCCCTCCATCAGTGATTGATTCCGAGAGGGCCATTTAGGCTATACGAGGCCAAGCCTGTCACATCAGTGCAAACCCAAGGAGTGATGCTTCAAGGACCAGAAAGAGTTTTACATTTGTTTTTGCTGAACATGAACCTGAGAGAGGAAAGCTTTGAATGTCTGGGAACCACCATGTAGACAGAAGCCAAATGAAGCCAACACAGATGAGATCAAAGAGAAGGTCTTGATCATAACACTGGAACCCCTGAAGTGATTCTACTCCCTGGCCTTTTCTGTTATATAAGCCAATCAGTTGTCTTCATATTTAAGCCAGTGTGAGTTGGGAATTTTGATGTTTGCAACATAAATAGTCCTAACTAGTAAAGAAATCAGTGTTAGTCTAAGAATAATACTTTCCATTTATGTAGCATTTTACAATTGGCAAGCTTTTTTCATATACGTTGCCTCAGCATTATGTTGATTTATTCATCCATTCCATCAATAAATAAACATTTCCTGTTTATCTAATTACAGTCACTGACGTAAATCAAGGGGACTCCCATCTCCTCCCTCTTTTAAATGCAGTTAGTTCCCATAATTTTGTGCCTATCATTCTTGCAGCACTTACCTGTAATTACTGCTTATGTATAACTTGGTAAAATATAAGCTCCCCCGAATTAGCGATTTATTTATCCAGAAATCCCTGATATCCTCCTGAGTTCTTGGAATATACTCATTCATTCCTTTACTAACACTTACTAAATACCATTTGTGCCTTCATTACCATTCTGAGTAATATGTAACTCATCATCTTTGGTAGTACCTAACAAAAAGCAATTCTAGCTAACACACATAAAAATGAAATTTCTGGAGGGATATCAAATAGCTCAGAAAATCACTAGCAAGTTTGGAGAACTAACTTGTAAAATGGATAGGCAGGAGCCAAGGGAAGCAGGGCTGTTGAAGCACAGCCTGAGTTACACTAAGAAGAGTTGGTTAGGGTGACCAGGCTGCCACTACTGAACATGAAATGCTCTGAACAGAGGCAGTAGGAAGAATCTGAAGTCCTCCCTGCTTCTCTGCATTACTAGCTGCAGATTCAAAGACCCAGGCAGGAGCATCCAGTTGGCTGGACTGAAGGCACATGTCTCAGAAACAGACAGGCTGTGTTTGACGTTCCAGCTTTCTTGTCAGGAGGCAAAACCCTGCCTTCCCTGGGACTCATCCTATGGCCATTTCCCCAAATTGTTCACTACAAATAGTGAGCCAAACAGAGAAAACAAACGTACAAAAAAAGACACGGTCAAGCTGGTCTTTGCCCTCAGAAAGCTTACAGATACTAAGGAACAGACTCATTAATTGAATAATCTGGCAAGGAGTGCAATCATAGCTATGACGAATCCAGCAAAGGAGAGGAATGACATGCCAAAAGGAACATGATGCTAGAAGTGTGTTTCAGTTGTCTGTTGCTGCATAACAACCTCAAAACTTGGCAGCTTAACACAAACATTTAGTTTTGTGTCTCATGGTTCTGTGGACTGATCGGACTCTGTGTGGTGGTTCTGGCTTGAGTGCTAGCGTATCATATCGAGGCAGAGTCGTGTGGAGGCTCAACTGGGCTAGACATCCAATGTGACTCATTTTCACGATTGTTGGTTGATGCTGACTGTCGGTGGGGCCTTATGATGAGAACACCTACCCATAGCTCCTCTGTGTAACTTGGGCATCTCACAGCATGGTGGCTGGATTCTCAGAGGGAGTAGTGTCCCCAAAGAAAGTATTCCAAGAGGCCAAGGTAGAAGATGCAAGGTTTCTTATGACCTAGTCTCAGAAACTATACAATGTTACTTTTGCCACATCCCGTTTATCACAAAGTGAGTCCCAGGGCCAGAGTAGATCAAAGAGAGAAAGCTAAAAAAAAAAGCACAGATGCTAGGAGGTGTAGTTCATAGGGCACCATCTTTGGAGACTTGCTCCCACAAACCGTATGTACTAGAAGAACCTGACCTAGTACATGGGGTTGGGAAAAGTTTCCAAGGAAGTGCCATTGACCTAAGATCTGATAGATGAGTAGAAATTGGTGAGGTAAGGATAAGACGTCTGTCAAGAGCAGAGGATATTGTATGTGTAAATGCCTTGTGGCAGTAAGAAGTATGGCACCTTGAAGTACCTAAAGAAAGTGAGTATGGCTGAATCGCAGAGACTAAGGCACACATGTGAATCAAGACAAGACAGGAGAGATTGGATAGGTACCAATTCTGGAGACCCTTCCCAGGTTATGTTAAATATTTTGCTCTTTATCATAAGAACAATGGGAATATTTTAAAGTGGCCCTCAGAAAATACTAGTCAATGAAATGAATTAGTGAATGACTTCACTCAATCATTCTACAAATAACTGCTGAACATTGACTATGGGCAGAAATAATGAGTGCTATGAATAAAAGCAACTTGAGAAAGGTGGCTTAAAGCAGCGGCTGTTTGACTTCTTTAGAGCGGATCATCAGAGATGACCTCTCTGAGCATTTGATATTTGAACTGAGATGAATAAGAAAGCACCAAGCATGACAAGTTCCAAGGGAAAGCATTCCCAGTAGAGAAACATAGCAAATGCAAAGGCCCTGTGGTAGAAGTGACCTTGGTGTGCTCAAGGAACAGGAAAAAAAAAAAAAAAAAAAAGGCCGGCATGTCTAGAGTACTGTTGCCCTTATAGGGAAGAATTCAAAACTGGCTTTCTAAAAATGGCAGAGCCAACAGCAATGCTTTCATATCAGGACAGCATATCACTGAGGCTGCAGCTTCGGTGACTCTGGAATGTCTCTTCCTGCTAGAATGTTTGGAATGCTCTTTCTCTCTGGCCTGGCCCTGCCTGTCCTCGGCTATGAGACTCATCTTTCATCATGTACTTCCAAAGCTCAACAACCCCCAAGGAAGCAATTTGGCAGAATGTTCAAAGAAGCTTAAAGATGTCCATGCCCTTCGATTCAGTGATTCCCCATCTAGGGATCTAGCCAAAGGAAATAATCATAAATATGAAAGAAGATTATTACATGAAGAGGCTCATCCCAGCATGATTTATAATAATGAAAAATGACTGTAAATCAAATATTCAACCATAGGGGAAAGATTAAATAAATTAATGTACCTCTCCTAGATGTGAGCATTAAAAATTATGTTCCTGAAGGACTGAAATGACATCAGGAAATGTTTGTGTTATAATGGCAAGATTAAAAAGCAGGATATAAAATTGCATTTTTGTGATTTTTCTCTTCTACAACAATTGTAAAAAATACATGCAGAAATACTGACAGGAATCAGTTCTTTAAGGGGAAATTACAGGTAATTTCTTCCTCTTCTTTTCCATAGTCTTTCTACTTCTGTAATGAGTATTATTACCTTTAAAATGGAAAATAAATTTTAAATCTTAAAAAGAAAAAAAAAACAGCAATAGCTGCCTACTGCCTTTAGGATCAGATACAAACACTTTAACGGATAAGGTTCTATAATCTAGCTACAAATTACATTTTTTGCATTAATAATATATACTCTTTTGCATGTCCAATATTTTGTTTGTTATTTACCAGAACTCAATATCCCAACTAACACAAGTATGCCCTCTTTGCCAGGAGACAATCCCTCTTGATGGTAGACACTTGGACATGCTATCCTCTTCCAACTCCAACTTAATGAAAGCGAGCAAGGCACAGAGGGAGACCTACTCAGCCTCTATTTGCTCTCATCTGGCCAAATCCTACCCATCTTTCAATAAGTACCTGGAGCCACATATTCTCCAGAGACTTCCCTGCGAATACCCTCAATGACCCCTTTTTCTAACCACTGACAGCATTACCATGTCCGTCTATAGAGGTCACACCGGGGCCTGAACGCCCCTGGGCCTCAACCTGCACTCCAGAGTCAAGATTGGTGTCATTGTCCCCCATATGACTACTCAGCTCCTGAGGGCCTGCCTGCCTTCATACACCATCCCACCTTCATGTCAGCACAGAATCATCTTGCCCACAAGAGTAAATCAGCGTCCCATAAATGAAGACATGAACAACTGTTTTAGGACACGTCTAAGAAACAAAACAGTGTCTTTGGGAAATTTCCCTCCACACCTAGCTCAGGCCAGGTCCTGGTGGGGATGTCCTTTCTCTGGCATCACTCCCCCTCCCTCCGCTCCACCCTGCTCTCCCCACACATAGCTCCTAACACTCACCATCTCCAGCTCCAAAGGATTCAGAAGTCAGAGAAACCTCTGCGCAGAAACTCCACACACCCCGCCTACTTGAGAAAGGACCCTTTTGTTTTCTTCCCCATGGGTCCCCATAAATTATAAGCCACAGCCTTTCTTTTTCTAAGTGAGCCTAAGGTCACCCCCAGAAGTGCTTTCCCTGGAAGCAGATTTTCCCCGGTTTTGATCACATCCCCACCTTAGGGCACGCGGCCCTGTTTTAGCAAACTACTCTGCTCCTGCGCACCCACAGCCCACCCACCATGTTCCGTGCTCCCACAGCACACACCTGAAGGGCCTTCTCACTCCCTGGGGAGTTCCAGCTTTGCCTGCATCTGCCAGCCGCCTGCAAGGGCTGAGCTGCATGAGTCTTACTTGCTTTTGTTTACTCAGCACCAAGAACAGTGCCCAGGATACAGTGGCCCTGACTTGGGAGTTTGTGGAGCAGCAAGCAGAGGAATGAATGAAAGGCCTCCAAAAGCTCAGAACAAGCCGGTTTCCAAGGATGGGTTTCCAGAATAAAATTACTAGCGTGTGCCCTGTGTTCATTTCCCAGGGCTAATGTAACAAATCACCGCAACGTGGTGGCTTAAAACAACAAGTTTTCTCTTTCACAGCTCAGGAGGCCTGAAATCTAAAAGCAGAGGGTCTTCAGGGTCACCCTCCCTCCAAAGGCACTAAAGGAGAATCCTTATTTGTCTCTTGCGGTTTATAGCAGCCATGTCCTTTCCCTCTTCCATCTGTGTGTCTCTTCTAAGGACACTTGTCATTGGACTTAAGGCCCACTCAGAAAATCCAGAATGATCTCATCTTGAGATCCTCAACCCAATTACTTATGCAAAGATCCCTTCTCCAAATGAGGTCATATTCACAGGTTGTGGGTATCAGGACATGTCTCTTTTTTTTGAGGGGGGGGTTACCATTCAACCCAGTAAATGCTTTTTTTTTAACGGTACAGACATATCATTTCCATTTACTCCAACACCTAGTATTTAGCCAAATTTTTTATTTTTTTATTTTTTATTTTTTTTATTTTTTAGCATTTAGTCAATTTTTAAAATGGGACAGTGGCTGGATAGACGGATGGATAGACAGATGAATGGATGTTCTGCCATGACCCACAATCCCTAATATACTTAGTTAGTACTTGCTGCACCGTGTGGCTGGAACGGCTTCTCCAAGTTATAATGCCACCTCCTGGGAACTTTTCTCCCTCTACAAAAGACCCATGTGCCTGGGTTCACACACATACTATCCCTTCAGCATATCCCCGCTGACAAAAAACACTGCAACAGCCATGTGAAGAGAGAACAGATTATTTTACATAGATATCTCGGAGTACTAACTACACTGAAAAGTTTAGTCTATGTTTGTTGAATTAAGTCATGTGATTTAAGTCAGAAGCCTTAATGATGCACTTGAATTCTGCCCACAGATTTTCCTGAATAAAATATAAGCAAACAACCTTAGACCAGCGACCCTGAGTTGCCCTCTACTGTGTCTTGAGTTTTTCTTGAAGTCAGACTTCAAGCAGAGCACCATGGCCATGTCCACTTCTTAATTTGGCTGGCCCCTCAGGTAAACAGGTGCATAATCAAAAGCAAACTTCAGGGCATCTGGGGGGCTCAGTGGGTTAAGCCTCTGCCTTCAGCTCGGTTCATGATCTCAGGGTCCTGGGATCAAGGCCCGCGTCAGGCTCTCTGCTCAGCAGGGAACCTGCTTCCTCCTCTCTCTCGGCCTGCCTCTCTGCCTACTTATAATCTCTCTCTCTGTCAAATAAATAAATAAATAATCTTAAAAAAAAAAAAAAAAAGCAAGCTTCATTTGTATTCTCATTGACCCAAATCCAGTGAGGTGATCTTCAGCCCATATTTTACTATTGAGAGAGTGAAAGACAGAAGGTGTGCTATGTTGTTCCTTACAAATGCACTGTTCTGGGTCAAGCGTTCCAATGAGCAGGACTTGCATAGAACCCAAGGATATGGGTACCAGCAAAGCTTGTGTGTCACTTGGAAATGTGCGAGCAGTGGGCATTTGGGGCTTGGCCAGACACACCCTGTGAACGCAGCTATTTTGGCAGCTTGAATCTCGGTGTCGGTAGAGGACAGAACAAACTCAAGTTAACCCTAGTTACTTCCCTGGGCTCTGCTCTGTGGGAAGGAGTCAGCCAGGCAGACAGCTGCCACTTGAAATGCCACTCCCCGGGAACAATGCACTTATTTTTGGAAAGAGAATAACACAAAGGAGAGGAAAGCAATGCCGACAAATATACATTTGCTCTTCTATTTATGCAAAGCCCCTGCCCCATCATCACCTCAGTTACCAGTTGTTTAGAGCAACCATAGAATATAGAGACTTGTAAACAGTCACTGGCCTGCATCCCTGCAGAAAACCACCCAGGTCAGCTTTCAAGATGGCACAGCCCACAGCTGTACAGAGCTCTGCAGACAGCACGATTGTTTCCATGCCAGGCTGTTGGCCCACATGGTTGCAATTAATGCTTCTATACACCAAATACTCTCTCTGGATCCTTCCTATGTAAGAGTCACTCTCTATAGCAATAGTGTCCAAATTATGGCTCTTCATTCCCACAAGAAAAAAAGACTAGAGAAAGCTACCCTCCCATTACATTGACATCATTTTCTGTGTCTCTGCATTCGCTACTTCCCCTGCAATTCTAAACATCACCTTAATCAGACTTACTTACTCTAAAGCAAGATCCTACACAAAAAGCCCACTAGTGGAAAAAGAAGCAGAGACAGAGGGAGAGAGAGACAGAGAAAGAGAGGGAGAAGAGGAAGGAAGACAGGAAAGAAGGCAAGACAGAAGAAGGAAGGAAGGTGAGAAGTAAAAAGGAGGGAGGGGTGAAGGTACAGAGGGAAGAGAGGAATGGAAGGGAAAGAGGGAAGGGAAGAATGGAGAAAGGAAGAAGACAAAGACAAAGATAGAAAAAACTTACAAACAGTTCCATAAGGGTAATAGTTATGTTCACCCCTTTTACCACCATACTCCCCTAAGCCAGCACACCTAGTAGCCCTGGCACATAGTAAGCCCTTAATTACTTAATAACTGAATGGAGTGACAGACTTAGTTCAAAACCGTCTAACAGTTTCCTTCTTCCATTGTCTGCTTCGAGATCCATCTTGTCATTTTCTTACCTATCCTTAGGGAAGGGATTGGAAAGTTTTAATGAACACCTACAATGTGCCACATATGTTGACTTGTTCACTCCCGTAAAGCCACATAATAAGCCTAACTATCTGATATGTGAAACTTACATGCCGGAAGAGATTGAGCAACTTGCCCATGGTAACACAGCTAATAAGCACAGGACTGAGTGTGACTACAGAACCAAGCGGATGCAACAATATCCTGCTGCTTCTCGGGAGGTTACTGAAGGCTGTCAGCTGCAGGAGAGCATCAGCTTCTAAGATGAGGCTGGTTTTACTAGGTCTCACGGTAACTGAGCTTGACTGTGATAAACCCGTTGGCATATGTGGAGGTATTCTTCACAATGAGATCTTGTTTTTAATGTGTAACACAGTAAGAAGCAGTTTTTTAAAAAACATGTTAGCCCATTTTATTTACTCCCTATGAAATTTCTTTTTTTTTTTCTTTTTAAAGATTTTATTTATTTATTTGACAGAAAGAAGCACAGCTAGAGAGGGAATGCAAGCAAGGGGAGTGAGAGAGGGAGAAGCAGGCTTCCCGTTGAGCAGGGAGCCCAGTGCGGGACTGGATCCCGGGACTCCAGGATCATGATCTGAGCCAAAGACAGATGCTTAATGACCCAGGTGCCCCTCCTCATGAAATTTCTAAAGAAAAACTGTCTAAGTTAGAATTTAATACTTGGGGCTCGTGGGTGGCTCCGTTGGTTAAGCAACTGCCTTCAGCTCAGGTCATGATCGCAGAGTCCCAGGATGGAGTCCAGCATCGGGCTCCCTGCTCTGCAAGGGGTCTGCTTCTCCCTCTGACCTTCTCTCCTTTCATTCTCTCTCTCACTCTCTCTCAGGTTAATAAATAAAATCCAAATAAATAAATAAATAAATAAATCTAATACTTATTACTTTTTTATTGACTGCTTTCCTTCCAGATTGTCAGCAATTGGCAAGAAGGGGCCACGAGTTTTTTGCTCACTATTTTAAGCCTAGTAACTATATGGTGGCACTCACAGTTTAATGGACACACGTGCTAGTGATGGATGCCCCATTGGGTAGACTTTTGTATCCTGGGACTGGGGCTCCAGGCAGGCTAGGATGGTATGTGTGAAACTGTGGGGCATTGATGAATCAAAACCATGGTCCTGGGAAACAGCTGGAGAAAATAAATCCAGGTTATGGAGAATTATTTTCTCCCACTCAGTTTTATTTCACATTCCTCCCACATAAAAGGCCCCAAATCAGATGGAAAGTAGCATTTACTAAAATTTCAAGCCCTTTTTAGCTGCAACCCAGCACCCTCCAGTTTCTCAGACACTGCATATGGTGGCTCCCACCATCAGGAGACTGTGAAAGAGTCTTGACCTACCTCCAAGGACTTCAGAGGTTTGGGACCCTGAGCCAACACCAGTTAGCTTTCAGAATTGGAGAGAAGCTGAAAGAACCCTGTTTTCTTTGGGGCATGACCTTTTAAGACTCAAAGAAGCTTACATATCCTTTTCATCTGTCACCTGAGAAAACTGGCCTCAAGTCACCCACCTCATTGTGAGCAGAGACGAGGCTTGGTCTGAGGGCGTCTGACAGCCTTTAACCCAAAGTTATTTTTACCACCCCAGAGGTAGATACATGGCACAGGCCAACACATGAGAGTGGAGCAGAGAGCACATGGTCACCATTCTCATGAACTAGATGGTCACTGGGATCCGGAGCTAAGTGAAGGACAAAGAGAGGTACACACATGTGTATAAGGCTGAGGAGGGCAGAAAGGAGAGTAGTATTTCAAGCTCTGTCTGAGCCAGGCAGAAGTGGAGTTCAGGAAGGACATGGGAAGTAGGAGGTTGAAAAAGAAATGGTATAGACATGGAGTCAAAAAGAGAGGTTTGAACACTGAGCCAGCTACCTGCTAGTTCCTGACCTCTGGCAAATTACTTACCCTCTCTGTGTCTCAGCTTTGTCATGTGTAAAAAATGGACAATACCTACATCACAGGATTTTGTCCTCATCAAATGAAATAATGAATGCAGAATATCTGGCAGAATTCTTGGCATATGGTGTGGACTTGATAAACCTCCCATCTACCCCTCCTCCATCACTCTGGGTAATAAGGACAATGGATTAGTTTATATCAAAAAGACTGGGATATTGGCAGGTGGATGGCAACATTTCATTCACCATGACTGTGGTGCAGAATAAGACTTCTAAAATATTATATCTTCAACAATGAACTCATGGCTCTCTCCCAAGGGAAACTAGTCCACTGATTGCCTCAGGAGGAGAGAAAGCCTTAGGAACATAGGTGGAATCATATGAAATCCTCCCAACCTTCCCAATGGACTAGACCACAGTTGGACTTTTGAACAAACCAGCACCAATAACTATGGACCGTCAAAAAAGAAGACCAGGGCCAACCAGATTTTTTTCTGGTTGAGCAGGGTGAAGTTACAAGGGTCAGAAACTAGGAAGTCAAGAAACTATAAACAACAGAAGTTGAGGAAACAGTCAGTAGGAAGAGGAAAATAAGCCATGGAGAAGAGATGAGTCATGAAAACGGTGGAACACCAGAGTCAAGGTCCATAAGCTCCTGAGGCCAACATTCCTGGAACCACACAGGATTCCAGATGACCTTACAATTCCACTTTCAGTCTCTGTGTGGCCCAGATTCTGGCTCTCCCCAAGACCAGCTGAATAGCTTTTCCTAAACTCCCAGGCACATGTAATATTGTGACAAACTTATGAATAACTTGAATGAATCTGTTTTTGCACCCAAACAAGCCTGATGTCAGCCTGCTTGCTATATTCATCAACATAGCATGGATTTCCTGAGATAAGTCCAAATTTCATTAGTTTGCCCTCTATCTTAAAAAGAGATGCATTAAAATCATAATGAAATATGATTCAGCTTTCACATTTTCTTATGACTTTTTCTATAAGTAAAGTTACAAATAAGAGTGGCCTGGTTTGGGCTTTAAGAAATATGGTCATCTTAATGCTGTACCAGACAACTGGCTTGGGTCTGTGAAATAGGAGGTGGGAAGGGAGGACATAGAACTTGATAAGTCTCCCTCCCTCCACCAAAAGTCTTTCTGTTGAGTTCAATCAATAGATTTCTACAAAAAATAAAAATAAAAAACACAAAACTCATGAAGAAGGATAAATAATGAAGTTCCATAAGAGTAGATAACATGTCTGTCTTATTCACTCTATATCACCAGTACATGGCACCAAGACCAGAGCCTAAACATCACTCCAAACATCTTAACGGAAGAAAGAAAAGAAGGACAAAAGGGAGAAAATGGAAGGAAGGAGGACAGAAGCTATAAAATATAGCTCTCAGATCTCCTGCTACCAAAAGCATAATTGATTGATAGGTCCAGCTGCTGGGATCTGAATGCATCACTGTATGTGCCCCCAGACCTTGCATCCCACGGCTGCTCTCAAAGAGTAAGCTTGGCAGGAGTATTAAGGCAGACAGTTTCCACAAAATATGGGACTCTTCTGATGGGCATCTCTCAAGGACTCCCCCGTGACCTGGCTGAAAATTTTTTAGAACTGCACTGCCGCCTAAGACTCTACCTATCCAAACTTCCTTCCTCTCTCCTTCATGTGTCTGGGATCTGCATCATGGTCTTACATCTCTCCCAAGCTCCTCTGGCCTCCTCTCCTTTGTTTCCTCATAGGTATTTCTCCCCATAAATCTAAACCATCTTAGCACCTACATCTCAGAGAACCCATCCAAAGCAGGGAGGGAGGAAATGAAAGAGGGAGGATGCACAACACGGCTGTCATTTTATGGAGACGGCTGTGTTTGGAACTAGTCTACCCACAGTTCCTGAACTTGGAATCACGAAGCAGGTTTCTCAGTTCTGTTCCTAGCAGTACGGCTGAAGTTAGAATGACCTGCCTGACACACACACTCACATCCACTCTCTGCCCTGCTCTGCCTTACTCTGTGTCCAGGGAGGCTGACCCCTGTGACCTTTGTCATCTGGGCTCTTTCACTAGCTGGCTTCAGGTGGGTTTGGCCATTGGGAGGCTCCAGGAAGAGAATGGAAGTCAGGGAGAGAGGGTGAGCAGAACATTTCTCCCCTCCTCCTTCCTGCTTCAGTTCTGCCTACAACTGCTTTCCTCATGAAGACAGCTCTTAGCAAGTGACTGTTGCTCCAGCTAAGATTTCAGCAACCGTTTGATAGAAAAGAGTTCGGTTTATTGTTAGGTTGATTGCATGAATGGTCAGTTAATGGCCTCCCTGTGTCCATCTTTTGCCGTGCAACTGCATGGTTGCCTCCGACGCTGATGCTGGTCATAGCCACGCAGTCTGCTTTGGCTGGTGAGAAAGCAGAAGCTTAAACAAAAACACTAGGATGATTCTACATCCTCTTTTCCTCTGTGCTTTTACCATGAGAGGGTGGCAGCTTCACACCATGGCTGGCTTAGCTTGCTGAGGGATTACAAGGAGAGTCCAGTCTTCCCAGCCAAGGCTTCCTGTACCAGTCTACGGCCAGCCAACCCCCTCACATATGAAAATACTTGACCAGCAGATTAGCAGAGTCACCTACCAGATCCATAGCTGACTACAGAACATGACTGAGCCCAGCTGAGACTTTAAGAAGCGTCTGGGAAACCCTGGACTCATAAGCAATAATAAATATTTATTCTTTTAAGCCAGTGAGCTTTGGGGTGGCTATTTACATAGCATCATTATGGCAATAGATAGCTGATACAGTTTCTTAACTGGTTTTCGTTGGAGGAATTAAAGGTGCCCAGCCAGACTGACTTTGGTATTGGGGAGAAAGGGAACCTGGTGAAGGAGGAGTTGGTAAGGACTTCTTGCAGAGGACAAGTTGCTGCTCTCTCAAGAAAGGACCAACCATCCAAGCATCTGTTCCTGACTAACCTTCCTTAGCCCAAACCGGATCTGAATCAATTTTAAGAGGCCTAAGGAAATCACTCTGGAAGGAAGAGACAAGAACGCAACTCGCAGGCTATAGGACAGAGATAAACTGAAGGCCAAATTCCAAGTGAGGACAGAATGACATCAATCCCAGAAAATCCCATCAATGCTAGTCAAAGATCCAGGGGACTGAGGACTGGTAAGAAAAGATAGAGTGGGTCCCCTCACTAAGGACTGCAGAAAAACCACGTAGTCCACGTCCTGAGGAGGAGACAAAGCCTTGGGACTGAGAATCGCCAGGCAGAACTGGACCTAGAACAAAGGCTACAGATCTTATCCAGCCTTAAGCAAGAATATGCCAGGATGGTCTTATCTCCCTGTGAGTCTGAGAGATCTGGAGTTTTGCTGCTGATGCTCTCTTCCCCCAGAGAGGGCCACCATAATCTATCAATGCCCCTGGGAAGTACATTCAGAGTTGAAAATGAAGCTAGGAAGGAATTCATCCCAAACAGTCAAGAGGGACTACATATTCATCACAAGGTGACATCTCGCGGCCAGGTTCTCTGTGGCTTCATAACAACCAACCTCTAAATGCAAAGTCTGAAAACAATACCATCTTATCATATCTCACATGCTTGTGGGTCATGATTTGGGGCAAGGCACAGCTGGCTGGTCAGCCTGTTTCATGGGATGTCAAAAAAGGCCACTCAGTGGTATTCGCCTGGTGGGCAGACAGAAAACAGCTTCACTTCCCCATCTGCACGTGCACGGGGACTGCCAGCAGGCTAGGCTCGGCACCGTAAGTACCACGGTAGACAAGCACCTAACATGGCCACTCAGGGCTCCCGGAGAGTGTGTCCCAAGAGGTCAAGCCCAAAGCCTCAAGGTTTCATCTGAATCAGCTTTCAAGAAGGGAAGAATTTGTAGCCAATTTTAATATACCTTACCATGATGTACGTAAATCATCTCCAAAGTCAGTTTTCACATTCCAGAAGATATATATAATAATCCCCAGGATTGAAAGAAAATATTAGCATTTCAATGCATATTTGTTTTCTCTTAAAACATAAATTCACTATTCTATTTAATACCTACATTGTCACTGGCATTATCCCTTGGTCCATATGTTGCTCGTCTCATAGCACAAACAGCACAAGGCACACTGAGGTTGCATGGGGACTCCCACAATAAGGCTCACGGTGACGCCCTCACTGCTTTGCTTGATTTCGGAGCATTTCTGTGAATTATGACTTGCATGTGCCTATGTAAGTAACTAATGTTTTCTATTACCGGTCTAGGCTGAATATTTGTGTGTGTCCCCACTCCCCCATTCATATTTTGTGATGGTATTTGAACGTGGGGCCTTGAGAGATGATTAGGTCATAAGGGCAGATAAGGGGCCCCAGAGAGCACCCCCTCCCCTTCCAGCAAGGAATCAGGAGGGCGTAACTTGTAGGAAATCTGTCACCAGAACCCCACCGCACCAGTACCCTTAGCTCGGCTCACACTTAAGGTGAGAGAGAAATTCTGTCTCCATAAGCCACCCGGTCTGGGTGGTACATTGTTACAGCAGCCTCAATAGACTAAGACAATTATTTGATTTTAGCCAAACTCATCTCCATAAAATGACAGATGGCTTAAAAGAATTCTTGCAAGGGGCATCTGGGTGGCTCAGTCGTTAAACGTCTGCCTTCGGCTCAGGTCATGATTACCAGGCTGGGGCCCTGCATCGGGCTCCCTGCTCTGCGGGGAGCCTGCTTCTCCCTCTCTCACTCCCCCTGCTTGTGTTCCCTCTCTAGCTGTGTTTCTCGCTGTCAAATAAATAAATAAAATCTTTTTTTAAAAAAATGTATAAAAATGGAAGGCAAGTCCAATATTGCAAGCAAACAATCAGAAAGTGGGAGATGATCCCAATGTTCCCACTTCTAGTAGGAGCTCTCTGCCAGCAGCAACATCAAAGATAAGGAAACTGTCAAAAAACCAAATTACTGAAGACACTACTTGCAAAATGAGTGGCTGTAAATCTACCTTTGTTAAAAATTAACTCTATCCCATAAATCTGCCTTTGTTAACAATTAGCTTTATCCCAAAGGCATATTGGCTAATGTTTATTTATCTAGCAGTATTAGCAAGGCATTTAAAACACAATTAATTTTATTTTTATTCTTAAATGTCCTACTTCTGAATATATTTATATAATTGCATAATAATTTTGCACAGCAGCTATATATACATATGTATACATATGTAATTTATAAATATATGAATAATACACAAATATGGTAATATACACAAGTACAAAATCATTTTACTGATAAAAGGATGATTGAAAACCACTACCAGAAAGAACAGACAGGTAGCAAAGTCAGTGGTCAAAACAGTGGAGAAAATACGGGGAGGAATGAGGACAAAAGGGGTGAATTTTTTCTTTTAAGATTTTTATTTATTTGAGAGAGAAAAGCATGAGAGAGAACAGAGAGCAGAAGCAGGAAGGTGGGGGAGGAGAGGGACAAAGGGAGAGGGAGAAGCGGACTCCCTGCAGAGCATGGAGCCCGATGTGGGGCTCAAAGCCAGGACCCTGAGATCATGACCTGAGCCAAAGGTGCCCCTGGAGCAGATGAATGTGGATGGGCCTAGACAGATCATCTCCTGATAGGAATATCTGACCTATTTATGAACATCCATAGATTCTGATGGGACATCAGTTATGGCTCCCACAGCCTCACCAGCTAGCCACGTGTTACCATGATTTCTGTGCTGAGCTCACCCCCAGCCCCTTCCGGTCCAACCCTAGGGAGTCTCAGACCTGGGATCACCTACTGCTCACCTCCACACTGGCAGAATCTGTTTGCAGCTTAGGCACTGCTTCCTTTGGCAAGTCTGTCCTGATTTCCCTTCACTCCTGGGCTAGCTGGCAATGTCCATGTTCCCAGAACACTGGTCTTCCATCCCTGCACTGTATTCTAATCCCATTACTATACAATCTCACACTGTACTTTCACTGTCTGTTTTTCCAACTGGACTACCAGCTCCTTAAGGGCAGAGATTTCACCTTACTCATTTTCATAGCCCCAGGTCTGGCACACAATGGGTGTTCAAAAAATATGGTTTGAATAAACGCATGAGAATGAATAAAGGTGGGATCAAAGACCACCATCAAGCATGATGTTCATAAAACGATTGTCCCTAACTCCCTTCTCCTCCTCAGAAACACCCGTTTAGTTGTCCAAGGCTGAGCCGCAAGCCACTACCTTTACTTTCAACAGGACTCTTAGTAACAACTCAAACTAGTTTAGAATTTAAAAAGAAGGGATGAGGGGACTCTTTTGACTCATTTAGCCAGGGAATCTAAAGATGAACCAAGCATAACTAGACCCAGGAATTCCGGCATAAGCCCCAGGTCCCTCTCTCCCACTCTCTTCCTCATTATTTGGTAAAGACACTGTGTGTCACTTCATTCTCTCTTATTCTATAAATAGGTCTTCTCCAAACTGTAAAGAAGATGCCAGTCAGCCATCCTCAATTCATACCTTTTTTGCCCTCTGGCCTATGGGCAAGCCACCTTCTCCACCAAGTCCAAAGTCCCAGGGAGAAAGAAAGAAAATAAAAGTTTTAGGGAAGGATCCTGATGGGTCCAGCTTGTGTCAAAGGTCCATTGTTGTGAAAGAAATGGGAGTTTTGTGATTGGCAGATAAGATAACTACATCCTGCCCGTCACCCAAGGGCAGGAAAGCCTGTGATATAGGCTGTGCATGGGATCACCTGATTGGGAAATGGGAGCAACATTTTAAAGGATGGGCCAAGCATGGGGCAGGAGCCAGGTAGGGCTGGGCTGGTGGGGAGGGGGAGGGAAGAAGTGGTTGCTGGACAGACAGAAAAACAGATGTCTTCTCCACAATGCTCTGGGAATTGACCTGCATAGTAGTCCCCACTACTC